>WHVA01000061.1:0-328457 GCA_015179125.1 Gautieria morchelliformis | reverse complement strand
CTGTCCAGGGGACACCCTGTTTTCCATTTCCAGTTCCAGTCGACTCCATTTCCGACTCCGCTTCCGTTCCGATTCCATCTCCGCCTCCGCTTTCGGAAATGATTCCGCTTCTGGGAGAACTTCCACCAGTTCTGTTCGCCTTGCCAGTTCCACTCCAATTTCCGACTTCCGCTCCGGAACAGTGTCGGAAATCAAGCGACTCGCATAATAGGTGGCATCAAGGGTCGATCAAGGGTCAGGGGGTAGTGCAGGGTTGATGGCGGGTGCCAAGTGTTGTCCCTGGCTGCGCAGCGTAGTATAATACGGGCTCGCTGACATTGGGGGTCCTTAGACTTTTCTCTTTGGATTTCCCCTTGTCAGGTGAGAATCCCCTCTCTTGTATGCTCTGTTCATTTATACATACTTTGGATTTCCCCTTGTCAGTTGTGTGGTAGTGTGATCTCCACAACTAGCCAGGGTTGCCCTTACAGCAGAAAAGTCTCTCCCCTAGAGGACCGGCGGTCGTACTGCGCGTTGCATTCGCCATAGGTGCGTTCGGAATCGGAGACAGCGACTCGGAGATCGCAACCTCTTCCGCCACACAGCGTACGACAGCCCCTCTTCTTACGTCGAGCTCCCAACCCCGGAAATCCCGTCCCATATTTCTCCTTCCGACATGGATCCGGACGATCGTCTTCGGAAGGAGGATTGACGCGGAACCGGATGAAGACCGACGCGATTGAAACAGCCTTACAAGCGATTTTGGCTAAGTTAGATATTCCACAAGGTGGTGGAAATGAAATGCTGGATGATCCGGATTTCGGAAAAGCGGAACTAGCGGAAAGAGAGATGTCCGCGAAGTTAGCAAAGGTCAAACCCGCAACTCCGGCGGACTTTGACGGAGATCGGGAGAAGGGACGCGCATTCTTCAACACATGCAGCATCTACTTCGCAATTGTCGGAGACCTCTTTCCGAACGACCAGGCTCGGATTCACTGGACATTGTCCTTTTTCAATCGGACCGCAGCCCGTTTTGCAAACAAGGTGATCCGACATGAAGCAAAGGGCAAGGGGAACTACTTCCGGGACTGGGACGCCTTCGAGAAAACATTTTCCGACCAGTTCTGCCCGAAAAAGAGCAGCTCACAGCCCTTACGAAGCTCGAGGGGACAGCTGGTACCAGGCCAAGGATCCGGTCGATGACTACATGACGCTTCAGGAGCTCATTGACCTTGCGGAGTATGACGACACAAGAGATGTCATCAATTCCGACGAGGACTTGATCCGACACTCCAGAACCAAGTTGCACTGCTTGGGGATGGAGCTCCGGATTTTGATGACCCAGAAGGTGGTACCAAGCTGCCAGAGGGTGTCCCGAACAGGGAAGCAAATGAGGCCTTCGTGGAGACAAACCGGAACATGACACGCAGTTCCACTCGTCCTACTCCACCTATGCCAAAACTCGGAAGTGCATTCATCCCACATGGAAAATATTTCCGACGGTTGCTCCGCCTGCTCCTATTAGGAACCATAGCTCTCCTCCTCGAAGAGTGGCCCTGCCCGATGGATGTTGACCGCATGCGTGGAAAAGGCACGGAACATCACCTGCTTCCGATGCCGACAACCAGGTCACTATGCCGCGGTGCCCCAACCTTTGACATCCGGCTTATGACCCATGAGGAAACTGAGCTCCTTCCAGAGTTCCTTGCCTCCAGACATAAGCGGAGTGCCCACTGGGAAGGAATTTCCGAAAATGCGGAACAGGTGCATCGGAGGGAAGATGCGTCGGATTTTGTGACCGCAGCGGGTGAGATGTGTGCCCCTGCTGCCTGTACATAACCGGTTTTCCTGTCTTGAAGTAGAGAATGAAAAGCCCCCACCCCTCACTTCATACAGACCCACCGGATAAAGTCACACAAAAACCAATCCGACACCCCATCCATCCCCATCCGCCTTGGGAGAGAGCCTCCCGAAGGCTATGTTGTTGCTGCCACCCCTGGCCCCAAGTCACTAGTCATTAAGGTGGAGATCCAGATGACAGATACGCGGAAGTCAAATCTGGACCCGCCCTTGTCGATTGCGGGGCACTGGTCAGTTATGGACCGGGACTATGTGGAAGGAACCGACTGACCACGCGGAAGTTGCAATGTGCAATCCCGGTGTTCAATGTGGATGGAAGCCCAATGAGTCAGGGTCTATCACCGAGATAGTAGACACAATTCTCCACTAACGGACACACAGAACGCACTTCCTTTGCAGTCACCAGCCTGGGGAAGCAGACATCATCCTCGGGTTTACCTGGCTTCAGGAGCACAACCCGGAGATCAATTGGCAGACTCGGAAGGTACTGATGAGTCGATGCCCAGCCAAGTGTCACATGTGCCAGTCGGAAGTGCGGAAGGAGCGCCAGGAGCAGCGGAAACCGAACGGCTCATACAGACATGTCGTTCTGGCCCCCATCCATGCTTGCGAAGAAGACCCGGAAGTGGAATTTGAACCGGGTCCCATTCCGATTCGATTCCGGTTCTGACGTTATCCGACTCGCCGGAAGACACTCTGGCGAGGGGAGCACTTGCTGTATGTGAACCTTCCGCCGGGGCGGAACACATCCGCGCCACCGGAAATATTTCGCAACGCCTTGCTGAAGCCTCCAAGAGCATGATAGAGTGGAGGCGAAATTCCGAGTACCTGCGGAGTTCGAGGACGTCTTTGCCAAGGAGTCATTTGATACCCTGCCTCCACGGAAGCTGTGGGACCATGCCATTGAGTTGGAGCCTGGATCAAAGCCCACCAACTGCAAAGTCTACCCGCTGTCACCCAAGGAGCAGGTAGAGCTCGATGCATTCCTTGCGGAAAACCTCCGTACAGGGAGGATCCGCCCCTCCAAGTCACCCATGGCATCTCCGGTATTCTTCATCAAGAAGAAGGACGGCTCTCTCAGACCTGTGCAGGATTACCGGGCCTTGAATGCGATCACGATCAAGAACCGGTACCCCATTCCACTCATTTCCGAACTAATCACACAACTCCACAGGGCAAGGTACTTCACTAAGCTGGATGTCCACTGGGGCTTCAATAATGTTCGGATCCGGGAGGGAGACGAGTGGAAGGCCGCATTCCGCACCAACCACGGACTCTTTGAGCCACAGGTCATGTTCTTTGGCCTCACCAACAGTCCCGCCACATTCCAGACGATGATGACTGACATTTTCCGTGACATGATAGCGGAAGGGGTTGTCTGCATCTACCTCGATGACATCCTCATCTTCACAAAAACAATGTCGGAACATCGGGAAGTCGTGCGGAGAGTGCTGGAACGGCTCTGGGAATACAACCTGTGTCTCAAGCTGGAAAAGTGCGAATTTGAGCGGACGCGGATAGAGTATCTTGGGTGATTGTGTCGGAGGGAAAGGTGGAAATGGACCCGGTCAAAGTTTCCGGTGTATCGGATTGGCCTGTGCCGCGGAACAAGAAGGAGGTCCAGTCCTTCATTGGGTTTGTCAATTTCTACTGGCGGTTCATCAAGGACTTCTCCTGCCACGCCCGTGCCCTCTTCAACCTCACCAAGAAGGAGGTTGGGTGGAGGTGGGGAGAGCCGGAACAGGCCTCCTTTGACAAACTCAAGGAGCTGATCACTTCTGCCCCGGTCCTGATCTTTCCCGACGACTCTCGCCCTTATCGAGTCAAGGCGGATTCTTCCAACACAGCTACCGGAGCGGTCTTGGTACAACAGTCATCAGAAGATGGTGGGGGTGGCATCCGATTGCCTTCTTCTCTAAAAGCCTTAGCCCGGTCGAGCGGAACTATGAGATCCATGACAAAGAGATGCTGGCAATCATCCGAGCACTGGAGGAGTGGCGACATTTCCTCTAGGGTGCTCTATGCCCGTTTGAGATCTGGACAGACCACAAAACCTTGAGTATTTCCACACATCCAAGAAGTTGAACCGACGACAAGCGCGGTGGTCCCTGCACCTGTCCCGGTTCGACTTCATGCTCCACCACCGCCCGGCCGCACCATGGGCAAGCCCGATGCCCTATCCCGCCGTGCGGATCATGGAAGCGGAAGTGGAGACAACGCGGATATGACACTGCTCCACCCAAGTCTCTTTGCAATCCGTGCCCTAGAGGGAGTGACTGCACTCGGGGCGGAAGCGGAAATGCTCCGAGATATCTGGAGCAGTACCGGAATGGAGAGAAGAGGAGTCGGTGGTGAAGGCGGTGGAGGAACTTCGGAAAGGACACTCACAGTCGGTACGGGCAGCGGAATGGTCGGAACACGATGGACTGCTCCACTTCAGAGGCAAGGTCTATGTTCCAGGTGGTGCGGACCTCCGCCGCCGCATCATGTCCCAGCACCATGACACACGGGTCGCTGGGCATGCTGGCAGGTGGAAGACACTGGAATTAGTAGCTCGGAATTACTGGTGGCCTCAGATGTCCCGCTACATTGGACAGTACGTGAAGACATGCGACCTTTGTCTCCGAACCAAAGCGCAACGACATCCGCCCGTTGGAGAACTTGTTCCGCTCCCGATTCCTGAATCCTGCTGGGACGCCATCAGTGTCGACTTCATCGTTGAACTTCCAGAGTCTCATGGCTACAACACGATCATGAACATCGTGGACTCGGTAAGCAAGGTGTCCCACTTCATTCCGATGCACACGACGATCACAGCCCTGGGAGCGCCCCATCTGTTCCTTGCACATGTCTGGAAGTTACATGGGCTCCCGAAGCAAGTTGTTTCCGACCGAGGTCCACAGTTTGTCGCGGAACTGACTTGGGAGCTCTACCGCCTGCTCGGCATAAAGCTGGCTACCACAACAGCATACCATCCACAGGGTGACGGACAGACGGAACGGGTCAATCAGGAGTTGGAGCAATATCTCCGCCTCTTTGTCAATGAGAGGCAGGATGACTGGGATGAGTTACTCCCACTGGCGGAATTCCAATACAACAACCATGTACATTCCGCCACCCATCAGACTCCCTTCATGCTTGACTCGGACGGCACCCGCGGATGGGCTTCGAACCATGCCAGGCTGAGTCCCGACTCGAGACGGTCAATGAGTTCCGAGACCGCATGGACTCCACCCTTTTGGAAGCCAAGTCGGCCCTTGCGAAGGCCAAGGATGACATGGCAAGGTACTACAACCAACACCATGTTCTGGCCCCGGAGTACCAAGTTGGAGACAAGGTATATCTAGATGCAAGTGACATCTGCACCACACGCCCTTCACAGAAGCTTGCCCACCGCTACCTTGGGCCCTTCCCAGTGATGTGGAGGGTTGGACGGAATGCATACCACCTCCGACTTCCGATGTCCATGTCCCGCCTCCACCCTGTCTTCAATGTGGTGAAGTTACTCCCTATGCCTGAGGACCCAATTCCAGGTCGGAAGGCTCGTCCGCCACCTCCACCGGAAATTGTAGATGGGGAAGAGCACTATGCGGTGGAACGGATCCTGGACAGCCGGTTTGTGCGAGGACGACTCCAATTCCTCGTGAAATGGGAAGGGTATGGGTATGAGGAGAATTCGTGGGTCCCGGAGCAAGATGTATCCGCTCCGGACAAACTCTGCGAGTTCTATAGGACACACCCTGGTGCCCCTTGCCGAATCCGCTCACTGGCATTTCAGTCACTCGTGTCCCGTGCTTCAAGGACGCAGCACACTAGAGGGGGGCTGATGTCACGGGACACCCTGTTTTTCCATTTCCAGTTCCAGTTCCGACTCCATTTCCGACTCCGGTTCTGGTTCCGATTCCATCTCCGCCTCCGCTTTCAGAAATGATTCCGCTTCTGGGAGAACTTCCACCGGTTCTGTTCACTTTTCCAGTTCCACTCCAATTTCTGGCTTCCGCTCTCGGAACAGTGTCAGAAATCAAACGACTCGCATAATAGGTGGCATAAAGGGTCGATCAAGGGTCAGGGAGGTCAGGGGGATGCAGGGTTGATGGCGGGTGCCAAGTGTTGTCCCTGGCTGCGCAGCGTAGTATAATACGGGCTCGCTGACATTGGGGGTCCTTAGACTTTTCTCTTTGGATTTCCCCTTGTCAGGTGAGAATCCCCTCTCTTGTATACTCTGTTCATTTATACAGACTTTGGATTTCCCCTTGTCAGTTGTGTGGTAGTGTGATCTCCACAACCAGCCAGGGTTGCCCTTACACTCCCTGGGTACTTATTATCAGTAACTTGGGCACTGAAAAATTGGTGCATAATGTACTTATATTAAGTCCCCCGAGTTACTGCAGTGTTGCACCTATCAGAAGCATGCGTGGGCGTGTGATTATGTAAGCCAAGTGCCACTTAAGAATCCAAGTAAAAGAAAAACAAACAGAAAAAACACACAAAAACAAGAAAACAGAGGATTTTAGTGAATATTCAATGTTCCTAACCCATTTACTCATCTCTATGGAATGCATTGGTACTCTGCAGCCCTAGTAATTACCTCACCCACAGGCTGGGTCTATAGCCAGGACCAGATGGGGCCAGGTTGGGACTTTGGCATCAGTTCAAGCCCTGAAACTGAGGGAGCTATGACTGACCAAGCTGGGCCCAAGACTTGTCTTTTGAGCTGGGACTGAGCCTGGAAAACACTACTGCTCCGCTTCTACACTTCTGCTTTTGGAACAACTGTCGGGGGATGGTGCCTTCTCAAGTTCCAACCCTGCTCTGAGTTCCACTTGCGTGACTCCCATTTCCAGTTCCATTTCTGGAAGCACTTCTGCTAGTTCCACTCGCCTCGTCACCTCTGCTCCAGGCTTCCACAAATTCTGCTTTCTGAGCAGTGTTGGAAGCAAAGCGACCCATGTAGTATGCAGCATCCAGGGTCAGGAAGGGCTTGGAGGGGTCAGGGGCAGGCAGGGTCACTGGTGAGTACTGAGTGATTGCAGGCGGAACTGGAAGTGGGGTTGGAGCTGGAAAGGGGGGCATCCCCTGACAGAGGTGCACACTTTTACAGCATTTCCTATTAAGTAAAAAAATACTGCAGCTGCAGCATGTGATTGAGTAGCAGCTGCTGTGGGCCTCATCACCCCTACCGTCTACAAGCTATTTTTATATTAGGGTTACTTGTCCGGCGGACCTGTCAGCTGACTATCTCCCCACGGCTGGCCTGCTGTCCTAGTAGGCGCCGTTGTGGCCGTTTAGGCGTACTACTAGATTTCCGGGTTTTTCCTGCCAGTGATGTAGCTAACGAACTGACGTTGCTAAAAGATATCATGTTGGCAAGGGTCCGAGCCCCCGGCGGTAAGACGAGCATCCCAGATCCAGTATCTTACGGCGGACATTACATAAATAGAAATGAATTCTATGGCTCAATCGGACCGTGGATAGTATCTATATAAAGCGTTTGATGGAGACTACGCTTTGCGAGCACACGTAATGTACGTATCTACACCAACGTTCCTATCAGTATCAGACGCTTCCTGCACCCAGCAGGCTTTCACTTCGTCCGTCAATCCATATGCAATCAACTTGGGATCCAAGGCACCGTTGTAAGCGCCAAACCACACGCGCTGCATGATCTCGCCAAAGCCAACCAGGGCTGGATCTATAAACTCTGTCAATGTCATGGATATCAGCAGAAAGATCATACAAAATACCATTGTTTCTCCAAAATGAGGTGGACACCTTTCGGACGTGGACCTCGCTGAATCTTCCAGACAGTCTCGAAGATTCAGCGAGGTCCACGTCATTCCTTGAGCGTTGGTTCATGCAAGTAATATAATGGTCCCACCATCGGATCCACGCCGCGTAATCACGGTCGCCAGATTCGAACCATTCCGATTCGGTACACGATGGCTTCCCATTCAACATGAAGAACGTGTAGCCTGAGGCAATGGACCGAATACGAGGTGAGACAGAAGAGCAGCGGCTCAAGGATGCCCAGAAGCCTTCCTGGTGGAATTCATGGCTATGGCACCGTAGGTCGCCATCTGTTCATCGTCCCGAAAGAGTCACTTCCGACAACACCTAATATAAAGCAATAGAAAGCGGCTATATCGTTTTATATTCATGATAATATCCTGAGTAATATAGCCCAATAATTTCAAATGTTTGGAACTCCATAAGTAATCGTCCGCATTGCTGGTCCAAACCCATTGGCTAGGCAATGGATAGCAATTGTGAATGCATATTTGTGCACAGTATTGCAGGAAACGTCAAACCCATTACATTGATAGAAATGAATTCGGTGGCCCAGCAGCCGGCGGTTTCATCGAGTCATGCCCATCTACACTTTACGAGCGCACGCATAGTACATGCCTGACCCGACGTTCCTCTCAGGGTCGGATGCTTCCTGCACCCATCCGTCCTTCACCTCGTCCGTCAATCCATACGCAATCAACTTGGGATCCAAGGCAACATAAGCATAAAAGTACGTGTCGAACATCATTTTACCCAGACGATCCCGAGCTTGGTCTAAAAATTTGTCAATATCATCAATATCAGACAGAAATATCAGGCATACCGCCATCGTTTCTCCAAAATGAGGCAGACACTTTCTGGACGTGGACCTCGCTGAATTTTCCAGACTCCTTGAGCGTCGGTTCAAGTAATGGTCCCACCATATGATCCACGCCGCGTGGTTTCATATAGCTGTGATAAATTTCGTAAAATTTCTTGATTCCAGGACCGATGTTACCCTGAATATTGTGTTCGATATCTTCGACTAAAAGCCAGCCACCTGGTGTTACGAGTTCGATGAACCGGCCCAAAATCTTGCGAAAATCAGGAAGCTAGATGACAGTGGAGTATATAAGAGCAGAGATGAGAAGGAATGATAGTCATGAGTAACGGACGTGTATGAGTATCGCGCGAGCATGCACAATGTCGAAAGTTTCCGGCTCGAAAGGGAGAGGCTGGGTCACGTTGACATTACGAAACTTCACGTTCTGAGGGAGAGGCCTGCGTGGCTGATGAGGCCTGCAGTTGGCCTATAAATAGATTACTGACCGTGGAGGCAAGGGAGATATATCGATGGCTAAGACTTCTGCGTCTGGGTATGTCTGAGCGGCTTGGATCGCCCTGCAGCCAGGAGTTAGCATCGTATGAAGATCGTACCGTACTATACTATAATTAGTTTACCATGCACCACTTCCAGATCTGTGGGAGTAGGAGTAAGCAACAACATCGAGATTACCGACAACCACTTGCCCTATCTCAAGTATTCTCTTGGGGGGTGTCTCAATCTGTTTAAAGGATAACTTATTCCCCAAAAAATCATTGTACCCCTTGTGCATGTTATCCAGCCTGTTATACGCGGGCTGTGAGATGATACAATTGATACTCAATGGCATTACTTTCCGTTCCCATTCAGGCGCATCGCTCTGTAGATGCCGAAATTAACTGCATCTATCTAGTAGTTCCCCTCGAGTCATAACTTACAGGAAGGGGATAGAGCTCGTCGGTTTTGTGGAACGAACGACCTCCCATAATGAAAACGGACTCGGGGTGGGAGAAAACGTGCTGTGAAGGCACAGAGGATAGGTTGCAGATATTAATACACACCCACGAGGACGGCAGGGTCACATGGTGTCGAAGTTGGCCCTTTTACAAGCAAAATTCTTCACAAGCAAGCGTTGATCCACTTCATTCCCAGGAATCCCACGGTGGTTCTTCGGAAGTATCATCCTACCCGTTGATGGTCCATGCACATGGCCGGTCCTTTCCGCGACATAGGTGACCCTTGCACAACAAGAAATTTATGAGCAATGATTACTTTACATCGACCAGTCTCTTTAATTTAGTATGTCCATAACGCATCGGCCAACATCAACTCTTCTGTGCAGTCTTCAGCATGTAGTCAACCTCAGGGTTATATAGCCGTTGCAACTTGTTAGTCTAGTCCTGAAACTGCATTCGAAATCGATTTCGCGCACCCAATGCTCTTTCGGAAGTCTTCATTTGTGTGAGTAGTCTTCCAGCATAATTTACGGGTACGATCTGCCCTGCAACAAGAGTTCGAGCCCAAATAATACAACTATTGTGCCAGCAACGACTGTCAGTGGTAATCCCTCAGCGAAGCTTCAGACGCACCCATTCAGAGTAATTCTTGACATCTTCATCGGTAAATGGTGCTGGCTCCGGTTTGCCCATGCCTTTGGCGTGGAGAGCACGAGCTACCTGTGTGGAAACCTCGTAGGCCGTGTACTCTACATGAGGCACTGATTAACGGATGATCATGTATTGATAAGTTCCGTATACTCACCTCCGGATTCCGGTCGATGGAAACATGAACCACTGTCAGAACGTAGGCATGAGAATGTCTGACACACCGCAAAGTAGTACCCCTCGCGGCCGGTGGCTGCCCTTCAATCGCTGCCTCAACCACTGTGGCGATCGCTGCGGCAACTAAGTGCAATATTAATAAAGCCTCCTCAGGTTCTCACTCAAAAGTATACACGTAATTTCACTGATGTGAACGTTGCGCCACACATTTAGGCCTTGCCTTTTCCTACAATGCCTGCCTGCCCGCGTGCAATGCTGACTCGGGTGAGCCCAGGGAGCTCGATGGAGCTCGACTTCGACTCGGAAATACCAGTCGCACAAGCGCATGGTGGGAGGCGAAATGATGTACGTCCTGGTTTTGGGAGACGCGGAGAGAATTAGAAGTTCCACGTCACGGTGGAGAGCTGTATCAGGGACTGCGTTTATATGGGCCGGGTCAAGGTCGGAGTAGATATTGTCTGTGGCTGGCGACAACGAAACGAAAAACTTTGTTCAAGTTCGAAAAACTTCAAGACCAGGCGACTGACCGTATTGTCCGCGTGCATCATCAGACAGAACACCCGTGCCACTCTGGATCATACCAGACACGGGGAACTTAGACAAGGAACATGTCTCTTACGATATGGATCAAGATTGGGTTGTCGCTTCTCTTCTTCATCCCTTCTAGTATCGCTTTGCAAGAAGCCATGTGGTCCGCAGAATTGGCAGTATGGATCATAACGTCGGCTTTCTCCGCTTCGGCAGACAGAACAGCATCGTCGTGGAGTGTGCCAAGGACCGGATGCACGCCAAAGGATTCTAGGAGAGCAGCCTTGTCTTCGTTGCGCACAAGAGCTGAATAAGCATACGACTTGGTTGAGCGCGATGACAATAAATGTGCAAGCGTTGCACCATCAATGTAACCCCCGTAGCACTGGAGCAACGCTGTCAGATGCAGTTGACTCGCGTACTTTTGCTTCAAACAACGACTTACCCTGTGAGGAAGACAGTTTTGGCCATTGTGGTAAGTGGTAGTAAAAGAGATGTTCATGAGTAAGGTTATCCAGGCCCCAGGAACACTAGTGCAAGGCCTGCGATGTGCGAGATGTGCCACGTCTGTAAAACATGTATTGTATTTGTAAACTTTTACCCTTTTACCACACTCTACAGGAGTAAAGTGTCAATCGAGGGCAGAACCGACTTGGTATACGTAGCCCCATGGGGACCAACCCTGTACTGATGCGTGGCACAACGCCTTCGCCAGCGCAAATGAGACGAGCGTCGCGGTACGGTACCGACGACGCGCGCGAAGGCCCAATCACATGACATGGCGACCGATTTGGGATATCTCTGATCATCGATTTTAGACATCTTGTATGCCATCACCGGGATTCAGTGGAAAACTCGGACTATGCCGTTCCTCTGGTCAATTCCGTTGGTCAACGGCGAGCGATCACGTGGCTAAGGAGTGTGCTTGTGGGCGCTCTATGAACTGTGCCTGAGAAACTGCCGCCTAGCTGCGTCTCAGCACAGGTAATCCAGACTATTCTAATGGCCCGTACCAAGACTTAGGAACCACGTAGGTTACTGTTTTACAAAGATTTCCCACGACTGCGTCAACGGTTTAGTTATCCGTGTGTGCGGTGAGTCTTCTATGACTTCCACGTCAGTGGTTGCTGATGTTAGCTTCGCTGTAGTTTCCAACGTTGAGGCCGCGTAGAAATTATCGCCAACGATCAAGGTCATTGAACCACTCCGTAATGGGTTAGCTTCACCGACCAAGAGCGACTGTCCGTCAGAATACACTTCTACTGCAAATGCGTTCCACTCCCTGAGAACACCATTTTGACCTGAAGCACCTAATTGATCGCAACCTTGAGGACATTGGAGTTCAACAGGATCGGAAGCACAGGCCATTCCCGCTCATCAGCAAGGGTGGAAAGCCAGCTATTCAAGTCGAGCACCGCGGTGATCTTCAGGAATTTGTAAGGCTCGCGATTCGTTGTCCTTGGTATGATGGTTAGAGGCCTGAAAAGATTAGTTCGCCACGGTACTCGGCAAGAAGAAGGAACCCCCCGGGCCGAGTCCCTATGCTGCTCGCTGAATTCTTGACCCAGAAACATTGGTGGTGGGCGAGCCTGCGTATCTGAACCTGACGCCCCTCAAGGTGCAGCCTGTATCTCATCGCCACCAACGACACGCTCGCCATCGCTAATGCAGAAGCATTATCTACTACGTCCAAAGACTATGTCGCTGCGTGCCTGGAGGTAAGACGGGGAGAAAAGACGCCCCCTCAGCCCCAGTGGAAATCGGCTCGGATTAGGGCTGCACGTAGCTGTAAATACCGATAATGAAATACAAATTCGGAGTTAAATCTGTAGGTACCGGTCTACGCACGCGTATAGTGGCAGGAGAGGAAGATGCACGAAATTCTTTTATTACAAAACTCAGTTGCTTCCGGTTCAGAACCACCACAAACCGACACCGGCGTGCCCAACACTTTTCGCAGCGCTCCGAAACTAAAAAATCTTCTGCTTGGCAACATCTTCGCTTGATGCACTTGCCATGACTTGTCTCATTTCTGTCACTCGCATCTGCATTCGCACTCATTTTTCCGTGTCTATACACACACTCGCATCTGCACTCCAGTCATCACCCGATTTCCTGTCTCTGCTTGCACTTGCATCGCTGACACACGCTGCGTTCTGCTCGATTTTCTATTTGCATCTGCATCCAAACTTGATCTTTGTTTACCTAATGGTGTGGATTCTTCATTTCTGCAGATGCACTCGTCGCTGATTTTTTCATCTATCAGAGACACAGAGACGCTAAGCACCACGCGCTCTCGGATTTCTGCATACGCACGGCACTGGATGATTTTCAGATCTACCACACCGTGACGTACATTTTGTTGGACTTATGCGCTTCTTTTCCCCCAGCGCCCCAGCATACTTTCGACATGCCAAGTTCCGCCACCATCTCCCTGAGTTCCTGCCTGGCGTGCATGCTGCTTCGCTTCCCGGTGAAAGAGGCAACGGGGGAGACGATGCGATAGATGGTGAGAACGGATGGAGCGTGACGACGCGATTAAATGAGGCGATGACATGGAGGGCAACGACGCGATAGAGGGAGATGAAGCGGTGGAGGCCAACAACACGATGGAGGGGGACGACCAAAACTACCAAGACGCGAATCTGGACGGTATGACAGGAGATGTAAGGAGCCTCTCTTTGCTATGAATTTTTATTTATCCATTTATCTACAGGAAGGCATCGATGGATACGGGCGAGAAGAAGTCCCAGTATCGTCGGATTCACCCTTGCCAATGGCAGTGCCCACCTCACCCTCAGCGGCTGCGCCATCCTCGCCGCCTGCAAGGCGGCTCGTAGTCGAGGATATCGAGCGCGCCGTAGACGCTACAGATGGCGGCCGCATTTCCCACACGGAGTCCTGGTCAGTGCCGGGCCCTCCATATATCTATATCTATATCCTCCGCCGCTGACCGCGCCGCATGCCAGCTCGCCCACCGTGTACCCACACCACGCCCCCGCCGCGCTCAACAAGCTCCAGCATCGCCTCACGCACCTCCTCATTGCCGCCCTCCACCCTGCAAACCTCACCGTCCTCCCTGTGCACAAGGCGTGGCTCCTCAGCCTCGACTGTGTCGTGCGAGCTCGATGTCGGCGGCGTGCCTTGTGTCCAGCCCCGCGCCGTCCGTGTCCACTCCCATGCCCATAGCGTCGTCGTTGACATGCTGCACCCAGCGCGCCCGGGCGCTCTGTACTCGATGGGCCTCGTCAGGTCAGGTCAGGTCAGGTCAGGTCAGGTCAGGTCAATGAGGGGCGGTGTTAAAGATGCATTCGCAACTCAGAAGCGGACAAGGAGGTGAGTTAAAATCTTTATTCAGTTATGCCAGTGTCTCATCTATGAGTTCTACAGTGAACTCAGCGAAACGAACAAGTCCTGCAAGATATCGCCCGACATGAAGGGCTCCAAGCCAAACTCATCAACCTGATATCGCCGATCAAACACTCGCTTCGCATTACATTGGTGCATATATCTCTCATTTTATTTCATTGCTTTCTCATTCGTTTCAGTTTTTTCTTTCTAGCCGTTAAACGTGGTACGGGTGGATGCAGAGCGGAGGGATCAGTGCTGGGGCGCGTGGTGCAAGTGGACACGGAGCGTGGAGGGATCGGTGCTGGGGCGCGTGGTGCAGGTGGATGCAGAGTGGAGGGATCGGTGCTGGGGCACGCGGTGCAGGTGGGTGCAGAGCCGAGGGATCAGTTGTGTACATGTACCAGCGGTTGTACACATACCACAATACAGAAAAAATCGGTTTTATTCTGCTATCTACCGGCGAGAACATCCCTACACATCTCACAGCGACACTGCGCATCTCTCAGCCGACCAAAATATCGGTTATAGTTCCATTTCTCGGTTTGTGGCGGTTCTCACATGCAGCGCTTATTTTACAGATATTTACATCTATACGCAGCCCTAATTCGAGCCGATTTCCACTGGGCCTCAGCTGCAGCAGGTAGGCTATGAACACGCCTGCGCTACGTAGCCTCATGTGTCCGTCCCCTTGCAGCAGGCCTTCAAGTTATCAGAACCGCCCAGAGGCGCATGTATCTCCTTTTTGTCCCGCCACCGTATCTTGACATTCGCGCATTGTTATATTTAATATATATCGCATGTCTCCTATCGCATAATGTGACCCTCACCAGCGTTTACCCCTGTGGTCGTTATCGTCCCACCCTATTTCCACGACGCTCAACGTCAAGCCACCAAGGACGGTGGCGTCATCGCAGGCGTTCAGGTCCTGCGTGTCACCAACCATCCAGCCACTGCGGCCGCCATCGCATACGGTCTGGATAAGGAAAGCGGCGAGAGTTAGGTCATTACCTATGATCTTGATCGAGTGTTTCCTTACTCTTCATCGATGACGGTGTTTTCAAGTGCTCGTTAACGGATAGGCTGGTAGGGTGCCGATCCACCAAAGCACTTAACGCACTTAACGTTGCTAGATCTACCTAGGGTAAGGTTGAATCGGGAAATCGGGCACAAAGCTATCACGTGACCGCTTGCATATATATGCTGCCCCCACCGATAGCGACCCATGTTTCTGAATCTTCGCTACGGGACGCTACGGCACTTAACCTGCGCCTTGTACACTGCCATCAACACCTATACCGGACTGATTCACGCCTTGTGAATTGTCCACACCGCCGCCTGGTACTCGTCCCCGAATTCCTCCTGGTTGTACTGTGCCAGCCGCATGTTGGATTGAGCGCACCTGTTGGCTGACTGCAAGGCTGATGCCGAGATTTTTTCCTCTACTCTCGTCGATTTATTTGAATTATGTTCCTTTGCACATGTCATTTGCCGGTCGAGAGAGTCCGGTCTTATATACCTCTTGTTTGGGTTGTTGGGGTGGCGGCGGCAAAGGGTAAGGGGACACCGCGCAGCGTAGCTGTTTCCTACTTGCAGCCTAGCCGGCCGGCGTGTTCATTATAGTCACCTCAGACATGACCTTCTTGAAGAAGAAGGTCATGTCTGAGGTGACTATAATGGATCTGTTTCCATTCCTTCATCGTGTGACAGCTATACCAATGTCGCGCAACTTTCCATCCAGCAGTGGAGGCCATGTTGAGGCCACATGGTTTGCCTTTTCGCGACACGTACTTACAGATGCGCTCTTCTGTAAGCATGATGTCTGTGATAGACGTCATGGGCGGGGTGCGGCGGCGGGGAGTGCGGGTAGGGCCAGGTGTTGGTGTCTTTGGCACTGTACTGGGCAGCGCGGGATCGGTGACCCGCCTGGAGCTTCCCTCCAACTGCTCCAGACGAGCGGTCATGGTTGGTGGGACGAATGTGGTGTCACATGCGTGGCCATCGTCGTGACTATACCTCTTGTTTGGGTTGTTGGGGTGCGGCAAAAGGTAAAGGGACACCGCGCAGCGTAGCTGTTTCCTACTTGCAGCCTAGCCGGCGTGTTCATGATAGTCGCCTCAGACATGACCATCTTGTTCTGGATCTGTTTCCATTCCTTCATCGCGTGACAGCTATACCAATGTCGCGCAACTTTCCATCCAGCAGTGGAGGCCATGTTGAGGCCACACGGTTTGCCTTTTTTCGCGACACGTACTTACAGATGCGCTCTTCTGTAAGCATGATGTCCGTGATAGACGTCATGGGCGGGGTGCGGCGGCGGCAGGGAGTGCGGGTAGGGCTAGGTATTGGTGTCTTTGGCACTGTCCTGGGCAGCGCGGGATCGTTGACCGGCCTCGGGGCTTCCCTCCAACTGCTCCAGACGAGCGGTCATGGTTGGTGGACGAATGTGGTATCACATGCGTGGCCATCATCGTGACTATAGTTGTTTGGTAGGTAGTTGGGGATGGATCTGTCCAATCATCGGTTAAACGCTGTTCGCATGTCTGGCAACATGTACTCACTGGTTCTGAACCCCAACTACGACTTGGGGATGCTTGCTGCCTGTCTGGTTCTGACTATGGGCCGTCGCTTCGTTGCCGTAGCTTGACAACGGTGCCCCTAGACAAGGTATATCAGGTCCCCTCCGTGTCTCGCTAAGCACAGTAGAAAGGTTACGCACAGTTGATTTCAGCAAGCTCAGTATACCGTTGGACAGAATCTTGCGACAGCGGGAGGTAACTATTGGCTTCACTCGTCCTCTCGTAATGGAATTCAGTGCTGTTGACAGGCAGGGAGCTCTGAGCGGTTGCACTGTTGGCAGAGGTCATAGGTTGAGTGGGGATACTAACGTGTTGCTGTGCCACGACGAGGTACCTCTGCTGTGCCTGATTTTGGCAAGCAGTATTCTGTTCATTTGAGCGTTGACTCCAGAAACTAGGAAAGCGTGGCGTCAGCGTATGCGCTATCGACAAGTCAGCGACGCGTACTTTTGCGGTTTCTGGAGGGGATGCGATGCATACGTCCTCCACGTATCCCAGGACGACTGCGTGGGCACAGGGCGAATGCCCAGGTTATCGTGCGGGTTAGGGTAACCTTTTCGTCGATTTATGGTGAGTTTAGGGACGGCTATATGAAAGCTGGACGTACTTGGGGACCCGATCGCTTCGCCATGGTGAGCGTCGAACGCGTCCATTCATGTCGCGTCTGCCGCCACGTCCACATAGGGGTTGGAGACGAGGAATGGACCAGACGCGTAAATCTCGCGGGGCTGGACGGATGCTGGCGCAATGCATGAGGTGATCATGCTGCCCTGCACTGCCACTGTGAGGACGGCATCTTGACCAGCAAACACACCCTGTAACCCGGCGGATGGGTCGATCGCGCTGCCAGGATGAGCGCGTGTGCCAACGGGTCAAAACCGCCAATGGTATCCCACGGGACCCTATGTTGCCGCAAGAAGATCGGATCCATCTTGACTTTGGAATAGGGACAAGCTGAGGAGACTCACATATGGTCCGTATGGTGATTCACACTTGAGCTGGCAGTAATATAAGCATGCGATAGACACGGTGGCTCAATAGGTGTAGCGGCACAACTGACCTCCGATCGACGACGGCGGGGAAGGAAGGAAGGAATGGGTCGAAATACTGAGGCATTCTGTGCCACAAGAAAGCAGAATCCACAAGTGACTGGTAGGATAGAACTCGTTTTCTTCGCCGTTATATACTCACCTTCGCAGGTGCCTTTATTCAAAGCACCATGCCGTCGGAGCGTTGGCAACTATCATCTGCCATACAGTATGTGCTTGTTCCCTACGCGTCAGCCAATCCTTATCGAGGCCTTTGTCTCCGAATGCCCTCGCGGCAACTCAAGTGACGAAATGATTCCGAGACAACGACATCTGGACTTATCCTTTATAGGATTTCAGGGCCAGATACGTTTATATAGCAATCCCCGACTCCAACTGAAAGGAGGGAGGGTTCTGTCGACACACCCTGGTCAGGATTTACAGTATCTGGTACGGATTATGATGGCTTATGTTAGATATGCTTACTTATGTCCTTCTTGGTTTTAATCTGCACGTTCGTCATCATTCTGAG
Source organism: Gautieria morchelliformis (assembly GCA_015179125.1). Classification (NCBI taxonomy): domain Eukaryota; kingdom Fungi; phylum Basidiomycota; class Agaricomycetes; order Gomphales; family Gomphaceae; genus Gautieria; species Gautieria morchelliformis. Next base: position 310,233 of record WHVA01000061.1, on the reverse strand, counting down.
ATTATGTTTGTTTCTATCCTTACCGCGGCCTCCTGACGCCGTGTTTATAATTGCATACGTCCTTATATATTACCACCTTTTTTTCCGGTCTACACAGCCGGGGACTTGGCACCCAACGGTTGAGGAACCAGTGTAAGCTCGTCGCCCGACCCGAGTTTGATGGCCTCTGCAATGTTCGCCGTTTTGTTGCCGCCCGATATCCCCCGGCACAGCTTCCTCTCAGTTTCGTGGTTAAGAGATGTTAGTAATCGGGACGATAATATGGCCGAGGCAGAGCCGGCACGCACTTAGCCGGAAGTTCGAGAACACTCTCAACTCCGGGATGCTGGTGCACTGGCACGGCATCGGCACAGCATCAGCTCGAAGGGTTAGTAATATAGGAACATCATATTTAGTATATAAGGGGAACTTTCTCACGCCTACCACAACACCCAAACGCAAAAACCCACCTTTTTCTTGCCAAACACACCATATACACACCTTACTGGTGTATCGCTGACTGCAGTCAGCGACTACACACAGCTTCTACAAAAAGAAGTGAGCCAAAAGTCAATGCCATCGAGCGTCGACCCCCAAGTGCCGGCCACGTCACAGGGCCGCACAAGAGCAAGCAACCCCCAGCAGCCCAGCAGTAAGACTAGAGCTGAGCTACTGGCAGAGCCAAATGCGTCAGTGAGAACCAGAGAACAAGCAAGACAGTACCTAGACAGATACGGGTACCTCGCAAAATATGACCCCATATCGACGGAGCAACTCAGTTACGCTCTGCTCTCATTAACGCACAACGCAAGTGGAAAGACTCTACAGGAAGGCGCCAGAGCGGTGGCAATACTCATGATAGAGGATGCGGCACAGGCAGTGGGGACCGCGGTGAGGCAGCATGTTGAGCGGAGCCTCGAGGCGATCCTCAGCAAAGTGGAGACGGCGATAGATGATGCAAAGGCCGCGACAGAAATCGCGAAAGAGACAGCAGGGGATGCAAGCAACCTGGTGGAGCACTTGAACATCATGGGCAGGTTGAGGGAGCAGGAAGTAGGAAGTGGACAAGGAAATGTGTCCTACGCGGCCGCGCTCAAGAGTAATGTACCACTATCACATCCCAATAACCTAGCGAAGGCAAAGGCAAGAGTGAAGCAGATACTGATAGACTTAGACCCACAAGGGGAACAGGGCACACTCGGCGACCTAACGGAGCGAGAGCTAGTAGCTAAGGCGAACGAGGCTGTCGGCAACCTAGAAGGGGACCACGACTCGGTCGACATAGTTTTAATCGGGGCCAAGAAGCTGGCCAACGGAGGGATCGTGTTCGACCTGGACACAGAAGAAGCAGCGAAGTGGATCCAACAAAACAAGGAGAGCTTCCTCAGCAAGTTCAGCAGTACAGCCACAATAAAAGACAGGGCTCTGTCCGTGATAGTGGAATATGTACTGCTGGGACATGCACCCGATGCACTCGGGCACGGGGGCAAAAGTCTGCTCACATCATCGCAAAATTTGCCACGACTGAGGCCGTGAACCAAGGCATTAAGGATGGACTGATCATTGCCGGCAAGAGGACGTGGGCCAGGAGAATGAAGAGAGAGCCACGCCGCTGCTTGAAGTGCCAGAGATATAATGCGTGGCACATAACGGCAGAGTGCAACGGTCAGGATACATGCGGTACCTGCGGGATGGAGCATAGGATGGCAGAGTGTGAAGAGAGTGACCCACAAAAGTACAAGTGCGCGAACTGCAACGTGCGCGGGCATGCCTCATGGGACAGAACGTGCCCGGTCTTCAGGGCGGCATGCATAGCGGCAGAGAGGAGTGATCCTGAGCACACGTACAAGTTCTTCCTGAATGAAAGCCCGTGGACGTGGGAGCAGCAAGGAATGGCGGAGAGGGTGGAAGATGCAGGCGAAATACTCCAGAAGGTCAGCACCAGAGAGGGCAGGAGAGAGGAGGCAGAGGAGACGAGAGTTCGCGTTGAATGGCAAGAGGACCAGGAATGCCGAGAGGTCTCACAGCCTAGAGAGGACGGCCCTCAGGACAGAGGGCAGTCGGAACACAGAGGAGGCATGCTGGGAGACAGCAGAAGAGCAAACCCCCATGTGGGACACAGAGACCCAGGGTGGCAAAGGCGGGAAACTGGAGGCGGTAGACAGAGCTGACTAGATGATTATGGAATTGGGAGCAGCCGCGAGCGGACACAAGGGAGAGACGGAAACGCAGATGACATTGACCTGCACCGAGGATGACCGGGGACAGCCGACACATCACAAAACTAAGGGTCAGACAACAGAATGTCAATAAATCGCTAACAGCAACGTCGGAAATACTAGCTAAGTGCTCACCAGACCATTATGATATCCCCGCGATCCAAGAACCGCATATTGACTTCCTAGGCAATGCCAGCGCCACTCCCAGCTGGTACTCGGTATACCCAGCGACCCACTTCCGAGACAAAGAAAAGCGCACGAGATTGATGATACTGGTAGGCAAGAAGATCGCAACGGGCATATGGAGAGCGGTAGAAATAGGGACGCCGGACGTCACAGCAATAAAAATCAAAACAAATATGGGTGAGGTGCTGGTCATAAACATCTATGCTGACTGCACACATTCGGACAGCATAAGAGCTGTGCAGGAGTACGTGCAGAGAAGCGCAGCGGAAGAAAGCACGCAAGGACAAGAGGCAGCAGGTTGTCAAGATTGGTTTTCAGGCATTAATATCGTGTATTAGTGAACACAGCGAATGCCCGAATAACTTGTGCGAATAAGTATGCCGTTTGGCGAATAGGTGAACCAATGAATGTTCACAAGGTAAGAGGGTTTGCCTAACCGGGGCTCACCCTATCTACAGTCGTAGCGAAATAGCCCGTGACTCTTGACGATGTAACGTGCAAGGTCTCACCGAAGGGCTGTCTAAGTCTCGATAATCCCTTCGCTGGCGAAGGTGCTCCTTTGGAGCCCTTCGCCAACAGCACAGAAAAATGGTTCGAAGGCTAAGGTAACGAAGGTGAAGTATGAGAACTCACCAGTGGCGCCTAAGTCCTCTGCTAGTTGAAGATGGGAATCTCCAAGAGAAGGCTTAAGATGGTGACCACGGTGAGGTCAAAGCTGCACAAGATGAACGACGTATGATAATTGAACTGGGGAATATACATGCGAATGGAAACTACTTATATCAAATGCTCGTAAGGTATCAGCGAATAGGAAAGAGGCCGTCACAAGTCAGGGTTGGATAGGGGTGCGCAGTCATGATACAGCATAGATGAAATAAACATACAATAGAATGTGAGAAGAGGGGGAACATGAAATGACGGAGAGTAAAGGTGGCGAAGGTACTTATGGACAAAACCATGTCTTGGGACCCACATACATGCTACCCTGCACGGACTCTTGGTCTACTGGGTTGATTCTGCATGACCTATGGAAGAGATGCCCTGCGAACACACTTTGACCATATGAATCACCCAATGGGGTTGGATTAAGAAGACGATGGGGTTAATGATGAACCATCATGCCGGGTGAATGGTATTGATCGTTTTTGATGGTGTGCCTGCTGGCGAATGATGCGAGCAGCGAATAGCCGTTCGGCGAAATGCAAGGAAGGGTGAACAGAGGTGACATAGGGGAGGAGAGGTCGAGGTGGAGGGCGAAGCCGAGCGAATACTGAGGAGGAGTAGTGAAAGGGAAAATGGGGATACCAAGGTGCAGGAAATACACAGGCCATGACAATCCAACTATCCGAACACCATCGGGAGAGGGTCGAGCAGAGGAGGTGGTAGACCCAGTGATGACTTGTCAAGTCAGTCCAAAGCCGTTGGTCGTGCGTTTAACGGCGTGGCGATGGTAATGGGCGCGAATCAGCAAACATCGGTTGCCGAACATGACAATGGCAATTGGAACGAACATGGAAATGGGGTGAGAAATGGCAGGACAGAGCACCTGAGTATGAGGAATAAACGCGTCATGACACAGGTATGGTATGGTTAGGTGACTTCAATAGACACTATCCAATGTGGGACGAGCTGTGGAACTTGCACCTGTTTACCAGAGCCAACCTAGACGAAGCACAGGTTCTGTTGGACGCGATCGCAGATCACAACCTGCACATGGCTCTGCCAAAGGACACACCCACACTTAAGGCAATGGCGACCGGAAATTACACCCGCACAGATAATGTATTTGTTTCCTCCTCATTGATAGAGAGCTTAATCAGTTGTAAGACCAGAAGACCGACCCCCCAAAAGCGACCACTTCCCGGTCGACACTACACTTGACGTCACCATCAGGGTGAGCATGCAGCCGCCCAAGTCAAACTACAGACAAGTCGACTGGAATGAGCACAGCAAACAACTCGGAGCGAGGCTCGGGGAAACGATCAGTGAACCAGCTCTGACCACCCTGCAACAGTTCCACCGCCTCCTGCAAGCGCTAACAGACGCCATAGCAGCCACCACGGAAGAGCTAGTGCCAAAGAGCAAGCCATAACCTTATGTAAAGCGATGGTGGTCACTGCAGTTAACGCGTGCCAGAGCTGACACCAGGCGGCTGGGCAGGAGAGCTTATGCACGACGCAATGACCCGGCGGATGCAGTGCATGAGGTGTACAGAGTCGCAAGAAACAAATATGCGGAGGCCATCGAGAAGTCAAAGAAAGACCATTGGAAGGACATCCTCGATATCATAGACCAGAGAACAATCTGGACAGCACATAGATACGCTTCAGTGGACACAACTGACGGGGGGCACGGACGCATACCAACGCTAACGATAGTACAAGCAAATGGGACGCGAACAGTCACAGAGACCAACAACCAAAAAGCTGACTTGCTATTCGACACGTTCTTCCCAAAACCGGGTGTCAACACCAAGAGCATCCCGCCAGACTACGAGTACCCAGCCCCAGCTTTTGAGTATGAGCCGATATCCGATGCACAGATATGCAGGGCCGTAGACAAGCTCAACCCGTTTAAAGCCCCAGGAGATAACAGTATCCTGAATATACTCATAAAACAGTGTATTGATGTGCTCCTGCCCTATATAGGACCCCTCTACCGAGCCACGTTCGAACTCAAGACTTACCCGGCAGAGTGGAGAGACTCGATCATGAGGGTCCTCCGCAAGCCAGGAAAAGCTGATTACACAGTGCTGGGAGCGTACAGACCAATAGCACTATTAGACAAGATAGGAAAGGTGCTATCAGCCTGTGTGGCGGAGGATTTGGTGAAGATGACCGAGAAACACTGTTTACTGCCTGACAACCATTTTGGCTGCAGACTGGGGCGAACGACTACGGATGTGGTACACTACATAGTAGCAGAAGTGAAGGATGCGTGGAGGTGAGGGAAAGTAATGGGAGTGCTGTATCTGGACATCAAGGGGGCTTTTCCGAGCATTATCTTGGACAGACTCACTCACAACATGCGCAGACGAGGGGTACCGGTCGAGTACACCGACTGGATACGCAGAAAGGTTCAAAATAGGCTCACAACGGTTAGCTTCGATGACCACACCTCTGCGACCAGACCGATAGGGCGCGGCATGGACCAAGGGTGCCCCCTGTCTGCCATTGCCTACCAGTTTTACAACGGAGACCTTCTGGACATAGTGCAGAGGAAAAAGGGGGAGGGCAGCATAGGCTTCGTGGACGACAGGACCATCATAGCGGAAGGGGCCGACTTTTGAGAAACTTTCAGCAGGCTGACAGACATAATGGTCAGACATGATGGGGCATGCAGCTGGGCTGAGAGGCATGAGTGCCAGTTCGCAATGGACAAGTTCGCACTAATGGGGCTCACCAGACGCAGAGAGAACGACCCCACAAAGACGAACAAAACCAGATCGGTGGTCAGGCCGTCAATAAAAATTGGTGAGCACGTCATAGAACCCACAGCGACGCACAAGCTCCTGGGGGTGATCATAGACCAGGAGCTGAGATTTAAGGAACACACAAACTATGCACTGAAGAAGGGGGAAGCATACATCGACCAATACAGGAGGTTGGCAAGGCCAACCAAAGGAATTACAGCTAAGCATATGAGAACTTACTATCTAACTGTGGCAGTGCCAAAATTGCTTTACGCTGCTGATGTGTTTCTTATACCAGCAAGCAAAAGGGGCAAGGGGACCAAGGGAAAGATAAATAAGCTAGCATGGATTCAAAGGCAAGCGGCACTGGACATTACAGGGGCCCTCAGAACAATGGCCACAGACACGCTCGAAGCACATGCCAACCTCATGCCTTTCCCAATGCTGGTGTCCAAGCTGGTACACAAGGCAGCAGTGAGGCTGGCATGCCTACCAGATGGTCACCCGCTTGCGGCAAAAGTAAGGAAAGCAGCGAAAAGATACGTACAGCGCCACCGGTCGCCGCTCCACGAGGTCCTGCATACTTACAGACTAAACCCAGACAAGATGGAAAAGATCCAGACAGTCGTATTCAGACCAAAGTGGACCCCGGCCTTCAGCACATGAATTCCATATGACAAGGAACAGGTGATTGAGCAGATAGAGACAGAAAGAGCGCAAGTGATCGTCTTTTCGGATGGGTCATGTTTAGAAGGCAGAATTGGGGCGGCAGCGGTGTTATACAGGAATGGGAGGGAACAGAGATCAGCATGGCTGTACATGGGGCCAGAAAGCGAACACATGGGGTTTGAGGCAGAGCTGGCAGGGGCGGCAATGGGAGTCAAAATGCTAAAAGCAGAGAGGAGCGGTAGCTACGTAGTCGCCCTGGACAACCAGGCGGCAATCCCAACAACCAGAAAGGAGAGCGCCATACCAGGGCAATATCTAGTCAATGCAGTACACAGACAAATTCAGGATGTTGTTGAGCAGCAGGCGGGAACAAGTGTGGTGATGAGGTGGGTTCTGGGACATGAGGGGGTAGAAGGAAACGAAAGGGCAGATGCAGAGGCCAAGAGGGCAGCAAAGGGAGAGACCAGCAACGAGCAAGAAATACCGATAGAGTGTTGGGGAGTCCTACTGATAAGCAGAGCGGCTGAGATGCAGAGACACAGCATCGAGCTAAAGCGGCAGGCGAGGGCAGCATTCGCTAAGTCACCCAGAGCACAGTTTGCACTTGAAATTGACCCTACAATGCCTTCTGCAGGGTTCTCAAAGATAACTCAGAACATGCCGCGAAAGCACACGAGCATACTCATACAGCTCAGGACGTGCCACATAGCGCTAAACAAGCACATGCACAAGATAGGCAAAGCAGACTCACCGATGTGCCCTGCATGCCGAAATGCGCCAGAAATGGTTCATCGCTATCTGTTTCGATGCCCAGCTTACAGCGGGCCTAGGAAGACGTTGGAAAAGAGTCTCAGAAGGGGAGTCAAGTCGGTGAAGACACTCCTAGGGGGGCACAAAGCCATGGAACACTTGTTCAGATACGTACACGAAACAGGATGGTTCGAGAAGTCGCATGGGAGCATGATGCTCCCGAAGGAAACACGAGAAGGAGGCAGGAAATGAGATGGGACAAGCAGAGAAATCTTAGGAAGGAGAACATACCAACCCCGCCCAAACAGGCACGGACATATCCAGGGCCACGCCCGCAAGGTACAAGCTGAGACAGAGATCGAGAGGCGAGAAGGAAACAATTGGAGACAAAACATGTACACACCATCTTACATAGGGCACGGCCCCAAAAGACGATAAATTGGAATATAAAAAAAAAAAAAAAGTATATAAGGACAGACGATCTTGTATAGATTGTAGGATCATCAATCTATTATAACTCCTTCGTTCCACAGGTTATGGGCCCCGGCCATAACTAAACTACTACAGATCTAGCTTACTCCAACTGCACTCTATACTCCACTGACTCAATACCGATCAACGATGTCGAGTAGCAATAACATGTACAAGATCGATCCCTTGAATGGGGATAATTACGCAGCGTGGCGCCGGCGGCTCAAGTGGATACTTGATGATTTGGATCTGTGGGACGTGGCTATCGGCAGGGAGACGGAACCGAGACCGGCAGATGCTGGCAATGTCACTGCGACCGAGCAGCAGGAATCGACGATTGGAGAAGGAAGGACAAAAAGGCTAGAAAAGAGATTTGCCTCAGAGTTGCTGATGAACAACTAGTTTACATCAATCAGACAATGTCTGCATTTGCTGTATGGACTAGTTTACAAGCAATATTTGAATCTAAGGGAGCCGTGGGGATTGTAAATCTCCGAAGAGATTTCTTTTGGACACTTGCCAAGGACGGCGCGAACATGGAGGAGCACGTATGCAAGCTCCGTGGCATTCAACAGGGACTGAATGCGCAAGGACATTACATCAGTGACACCGAGTTCTCGAACACGTTGCTGACGTCACTACCAGATTCTTGGTCGGCGTTTATTATGGCAGTAAACGCCAGTGGAGCCGGAACGATGGCTGATATATTAATAGCTCGAGTCCTCGATGAGGATCGAGCACAGAAAGCTGGATCGGCACAGCAGATGGCGCTTAAGGCGCAGCAACGTCACAGGCCCAGGAAAGATGACTCAGGAGCAACGAAAGGAAAGTGCTGAAATTGCAGCAAGAGAGGTCATTACGTGAAGGACTGCTGGGCGAAAGGTGGCGGCAAGGAAGGCCAAGCACCAAAGTGGTTCAAATCAGGGAACAAAGAAATGGTTAAACAAGCGGAAGAAAAGGACTTCGCATTTGTATCTAAGGAGGTAGCATACAGTGCTATATCTGCATCCAACTGGCTAGCCGATTCAGCAGCAACAACACACATAGCTTGAAGCCGAAACAATTTTGCTAGTTATGCCGAGGAGCCGTCGGAAATCAAAGGAATTTCACCTGGAGCAGCACTACATACACAAGGCCGAGGCACTATATACATGGAATTCAAAGTTGGCGCTAAGACGAACACAATCGAGCTACGTGACGTCAAGCATGCACCGGATGCGCCGAACAACCTTATCAATGTAGGGCGTCTAACTGATAAGGGCAACACGGCCACATTTACAGGCACCGGTGTCAAATTCAAATCATGCGCCGGCGTTATTTTTGCACAGGGACAGAAGCACGGGAGGCTATTCTGTATGAAGGCACAGGTCACTCGATCAGTCGAGGCACGGGATTTTGCCGCAGCGGCAAAGGAACGGTCATGGGACAAATGGCACAGGATACTCGGGCACGTCAACATAAACTCTATTAAAATGTTGAAATCTAATGACCTAGTTACTGGACTCGAGATCGATGAGTCAAAAGAGCCAAGTCAGTGTAAGGCTTGCATACAAGGCAAATGGCATGTGGAGCCGTTCCCCAAGAGAGCCGAGGACACTGTCGATCAGGTTGGTGACCTAACAGTATCCGATGTATGGGGGCCTGCCCAGACCGAGGGGCCGTCATGTGAAAAGTATTTTTATTCTTTCACGGATAACAAATCCAGATACACGGTCATTTATTTCGTGAGTGCCAAAGATGAAGCGCTCAAGCACTTCGAGACATACAAAGCATTCCTTGAGACCCAAACAGGTCAGAAACTGAAGAGGTTTCGCTCGGATAATGGAGGGGAATATGTCAATAATAACTTCAAGGAATTTTGTGCAAGACATGGCATTATTATGGAGACCACAGCTCCATACTCCCCAGCCCAGAATGGAATTGCCGAACGACTCAACCGGACCTTACTCGAGCATGCACGGGCGATGATATTTGCCAAGAACCTACCAAAAATACTCTGGCCCGAGGCTGTGGCTTACGTGTGTTATATCAAAAATCGATCACCCACGCGAGCGCTTGGAGATGACGCAATGCCGTTCCAGGCACTATTCGACAAGAAGCTGAACATAGCACATCTAGAGGAATTCGGGACGAACTGCTGGGTCATGGTACCAGATCAACGCCGAGCTAAACTTGATCCAAAGGCAGAAGAACACATATTCGTTGGAGTAGCTGAGCATGCAAAAGCCTGGAGGTATTATAATAAAGCCTCAAAGCAAGTTCAAATCTCAAGAAATATTACATTCGACGAAAACGACAATAAAACTGTATCCTATCCCAGATAACAACGATGACACCACTGATATGGCACCGCTTGAGGGGGAGCACTCACTGCGCGAGCATGTGCCAGACCCGATCCCATCTACCCCGCAGACATCATCACCCCAGATGGTGCCTGTTCCTGATCCACCTGAACAAGCGCCAGCTCCACAGATCCGACGGAGCGTGCGTATCACTCAAAGGCCAGATTACCGGAAGCTGAATGATTCAGGATGCACCGAGCAGGTTTACATAACAAGAGTAATCCTTACTGAACCTGAGAATTACAGAGCGGCGGTATCACGTGATGATGCACCGATCTGGGAGAAAGCGATGGAAATTGAAATGGATCAACATAAGATGCTAGGAACATGGGAATTAACAGAAATACCACCCGGATGAGTAGCTATCAGTTGCCGATCGGTATACGCTGCCAAAACGCAACTGGATGGACAATTCAATAAAGTTAAGGCGAGGGTCGTGGCTCAAGGATTCACACAGAGGCCAGGGATGGATTATTATGAAATAACTTCACCTGTGGTCAAGTTCGATTCACTACATGTTCTATTAGCCATCGCAAACACACTCGATTGGGAAATTGAAATGATGGATGTCAAAGGCGCTTATCTCAATTCAACTATAGCCAAGGAGATCTACATGCGTCAGCCCGACGGTTTTGATGATGGATCTGGACGCTTCTAAGAATACACAGAGTGCTCTACAGACTCAAGCAATCGGGACAAGCTTGGCATCAGCGCTTATGCAAATTACTACTCGATCTCGGCTTCCACCAAAGTACAGCCGATGAATGTGTCTACATCAGACAAGATAAGGACTCAATTGAAGTCATATCAGTATACGTGGATGACTTCAGACTATTTGCTGATTCCAAAGGAGGGATGGTTAAGCTCAAGTGGGAGCTTCATGGAAAATTCCCTTTGACATATTTAGGAGAAATGAAGAAAATCTTGGGAATTAGAGTTGAGAGGAATAGGGATGAGGGAACACTGACTATGTCTCAAGGACATTACATCGACATCATACTCGATTGATGCAACATGGCTACGGCCTGTTCCATATCTACACCTCTACACAAAATGATCAAGCTCACAACCCCTATGGACTCAACGGGTCCAACTACCGAAGTATCATACGCTAAAGCAATTGGATCACTAATGTATGCAGCACTCAGCACACGACCTAATTTAGCTTTTACCATACAACATCTGAGCCAATTCACTACTACTTACGGAGCCGAGCACTGGATGGCAATCAAGCACGCGCTCAGGTACCTCAAGGGGTCACGTGACGACGGCATAACCTTCCGACGAGATGCTGGTCTCGACCTCAAAATATTCGTTGACTCGGACTATGCTAATAGAACTGATGCACTGTCTATTAGTGGCTATGTAGCTATACTAGGAGGGGGAGCCATTGCATGGAGCTCGAAGAAGCAGCGAACGATCACGTTATCTACTACGGAAGCTGAATACATGGCACTCACCGAGGGCGCCAAGCAATTGATCTGGCTGAGGCGCTTCATCGAGGAGCTAGGAATAGATCAAACCCAGCCCACGTCACTTCCATCTGACAATCTAGGCGCCATCACACTATTGCATGACACAACGTACCATGCACGTACCAAACATATCAACACCGCATATCATTTCATCTGTGAGAAAGTGGCCTCTCACAAGGCATCACTTACGTACGTACCGACGAAGGAGAACGTAGCGGACATATTTACGAAGGGACTGGACTTTAGTGTTTTCTGTTATAAGGGTACAAGGAGGGAGATGGAGACAGAGACGGAATGGAACACAATGCGCAATGCGCGAGACGAAACACTAGTGAGGACTGCTGTTAACTCACTCAACCGGACTCAAGCTATGTGAGTGGACGGGCTGAAACCGATCAATTTGTTGTAACTAATGGTCTAGCTACTTATACAAGTCGGTCATAGGGGTGGGATACCGGCAGAAAGTCTTGGAACATGAGCCGGTATTATGACCGGTGATGAGTCACGGAGGTAGCACATGGATGTGACAGCAGACAGATCACTAGTTAGAAGAGTGGGGAAAATACTAGAAATAACGGGAAAAATACTACCGGATTCACAACATTTTCCCAGGCCCGGCTTAGGCCGCGACAAAGCTGGAGCCGAGCCCTTACAGGCCGAGCCGAGCTGCGCTGTAGCCGTCTCCAGGCCATCCCAAAAAGCCTGGCTCAGGATTTGACAAGCCTGGGCCGAGCCGTGAAGCCGCGGCTCTTGAGCGCCTAGATGGTATGGGTGAAGCCGCCCTAGGCGGCTTGACGGCCCAGGCACAGCGTGCCGGCACCACGCATGGGAAACTTAGATAAGGCGCTTAAAGTTCAAATGAGGGAATGAGAGAGGTGCCGGTAGACGTCGGCACCAAGCGTCCAGCTGAGCGCAGCAGCCAGCGCCTAATCCCACCGTTTTTCTTCCTCTCTGCACCACCCACTCCCTCAAGAAACCCCGCCTACCCTCTTTCGCTCGAACACCACTCCTTAAGTTTTTTCTTTACCCACCCGCCCACACCAATCAGAACCCAAGGATGAATCACGGACTTGCCAAGGGGGACGAAGCACGCAGCCCCGTAGCAGAGAAGTAGACATGGACAAAGTATTAGCCAATAATTAGACATGAATACTATAGAAAACACCAGGATAATAATGAATCAGAGTGCGCAACCAGCGCGAAACTGAGATGAGAGCAGCCGCAGAGCAGGATCCCGCCCACCCGAGCGGCGATCCTACTCCGCGCAACCGGTGAGTTCTAACTCACCTCAGCCCAACCCTCACAGCTCTCATCCCGGCCGTGCGTAGTCGAAGCTGGACGAAAAGGGTGTTTTTCACCCTGCGGCCACCAGCGAGCCGGGGCCAAAGCCGAGCTGAGCCGGAGCCGGGCCTGGGTTTTGTGAAGCCTGAGCCGTCTCAGGCCGAGCCGTGACTGGGGCTTTTGAGCCCAAGCTGGGCCGGGAAAACACTACTGGACTTACACCAACATAGGTATTTATTAGGGAAATTAGGATTTTGCAGAAGGGACTTCTCGCTGAGGGGGAGTGTTAGTAATCTGGACGATGATACGGCCGAGGCAGAGCCAGCACGCACTTAGCTGGAAGTTTGAGAACGCTCTCGACTCCGGGATGCTGGTGCACCGGCACGGCATCGGCACAGCATCAGCTCGAAGGGTTAGTAATATAGGAACATCATATTTAGTATATAAGGACAGAAAACGATCTTGTATAGATTGTAGAATCATCAATCTATTATAACGCCTTCGTTCCACAAGAGATACTGCCATCCAGGCTATGTCCCAGCTGCAACCCCGGATTAGCTATGGACATTGTCTCTGATCTGTAGCATCGGGCCAAATAGAATCTATCCACTGCATTTCATGTTCTCTCACGTGTCATACTATTGTTTGCCCACAGGCCGCGGTCAGATCATGTCGGCACGCTGAGATGTGATAAAACCATGGATGTTATTGTCCCACGGGGCTCATTCAATTCACACATAAGGAGGTATATACAATAGCCGCGTCGTCTCACTCATCCAAAGCGGATGTGAATTCCGCTGTCCCAGGGGCCTGGCTAGATGGCGTGACCATGGGAGGGGGGGGCTCAGCCAACATGTTCGCGCGGAAGAGGTGGGATGACACTGCGGACGTCTGATGGCCATGGGCGGCATGGTCCGCTTGTATGAGTGCCTCAATGTGCCTGACTGCCATGTAGGTTTAGAATGGGGGTGGGGGGGTTCAGGTGGGACTAGGACGTACCCCTTGTAAGCCTGCTGGTCAGCTTGGTAAACATGCTGGAGCCTCAACAGCTCGGCTTCAGCGAGGTCCCAAAAGGTGTGCCCCTTGGGCTTGCGCCCTCGGGCACCTTTGCCCTTGGGGACAAGGCTGGGGGGGCATTCCGGTTCGGTTGTGCTGGGTGGGTCTATGTCACCCTCAGCCTCCTCGGCGAGTTTGATGTTGCCTCAGGCGACAGCCCGCTGGAGGACAGTAGGACATCATATATTTAGAAGGGTGTGGGCAGACAACGTGGGGACTGACCAATATGACACAACGCGCAATGAGCGTGCGCAGTATATCCTGTGGAACACCCATAATCAGGTGTTTGTTGAGAAACTGGTAGACAAATCTGTTGAGGTCCTGTCCCGATCCGCCCGGGGAGATAGATATGTAGATCTGCAGGGATATACTCATGGGCATTGGCCAAATGTGCGTGTGACTTACCATATGGCGAGAGAACTCGCATCCTTGGGTGCATTGCCTTTTGACAAGGGCGGTCACCTTTTTCCACTGCATCGGGTTAGTGATGACCATGTAACAAACCTCGATGTCCATCCAGAGCTTCCAGATCCGGACACGGTTGGCATCCCACTGTGGGAAGTAAACCCATTGAAAACCTGTGGTTCGGCCCACTGAAATTTCAGTGGCCAAAGCACTGCATCCAGTGGGTCAAACATCGAGTTTCCGTGATATACTCACGGGACACGTTTCGGTGGTATAGCGCCCATACCCGTGAGTTTGTTTCAGGTAGCGAATCATTGAGAGTCATTGATCTTAGCATGGACTTTCATTGCTAGTCTCATTGGTATTAAGGTAAAATATCATTTAAAAGCAGTGTCTTTATCCAGTACAAACCAGTGGTATACTACAAGTGTTCTAGTGCGGCGATCATGTAAGTTCCAGTGCGGTTGCTGCAGTTCTGCTCCCCTGCCCTTCTGCTTGCTCTCACACCCATGCTCCCACTCGCGGTCAAGCAGATGGTCACAGACGTCAAATTTGACTTACATCAATGTAAATAGGTGCACATACCATTTTGTTCCAACGGGGGACAGGCATGCACGCACTGGAGGAGGGACTCCATCTTCTGGGGATGGCCCTTGAGGCTCTCAGCGTAGCTGGGGGCAGTGAGCAGAGGGCGGGGACAGGGAGGGGGATGGAGAGGACGCACCCCTTTGGCGGGCCACGTTTCTGGGCAAGGAAAGGGAGTTAAATAAGTTTAATATATTTTGGGTGAAGGTGTACCAAGGTGGCCTTGACATAGGTGCTATGGTAGCTGTACACGGCGCAGTTGGAGCACTTGCTGCCGAGCATCGTCACCTGCGGGGGTCAGCAGGGCATGCTCAGGGTCACACGAACACTGCACAGGACAGCGCTCACAGTGAACTGCGGGGCAGGGTAAATGGGGCCACGGAAAGGACGGGGGACGCACTCTGTTTCCAGTGACATGGCGGTGTCGTACATGCGCTGGATGCGGCATCAGGGCTATGACGAAGGAGATAAAGGCGCTGGGTAAGAGAAAAACATACACGGGTCGGTTCCACTTCGTTAGGATTCCGTGTTGTTCGGCCTTGTTAGGATACCATGTGCTATTGAAATGGAATTGGGCTACAATTAGCACATAAACATAAAATAATAAAACTGCGAACATTACCAAGCCCAGCAGGAGCTCATGCCAATTGTTACGACCGTTCATTTCCGACTTCCGACCCTCAGTTCCGCCACACCTTTCTGCCCCTCCGACATTTCCGCGACACATTCCGCCCCTCCGATATTTCCGACATTCCGCCCATTGTACATTTCCCTTGTTCTTTCGATTCTATTACTTGGACCAACCGGACCCACTTCATTGTTCATCAAAACCATATATCAGGTCACCCTTGTAGTTCGTTGTCAGATATGTTTTCCCAACCCCTTGTTCTTTTCCATTGTTCTACCTTACCCTGAACCCCCTTGTAGTCCCATTGTTCCCAATAGTTAGTTCCCACACATTGTTCTCGACTTCCGCTTCCTCCGGAATTTGCTTAGTACCATACCATTACTTGTTGTTCTGCGCTTTGTATAAAAACCCCCTCATGTATGTCTCTTTCTGCAATCAGATAATCACCTTCGATACTTGATTTCCTTCGCTCCATCTCCTGTTCTTAGCACAGCGAGTCTAGCAAGATTCTCAGTCTCTCTCAGCCTTCCGTCTTCCGCCTTCCGCCTCAGTTCCAACTCAAGTTCCGACCAAACCTTTGGTCCAGTACTTTCCGACTTCCGACTCACTTCCGAAATACCTAGGACGATAGTTCATTGGGGGCACAACCTATAAGTTGAAGCCGCTGTCCTTTCCAGTTCTGACTTAGTGGAAATCTCGATACGTAACACCAATATAGCGCATATATCCTGCTTGAACAACGTCACGCAGGGCTCGCATCCATCCACGATGCCATGGTCTGTCAATGACCGTGCAGGTAAAGGTGTACTACATACCGTGTCTTCGATAGATGTTTCTTTGTCGAACGGTCCAAGAGATGGCCTATAAGGCGGAAAGGTGAGTATGAGAGGCAGAGCAGGAGATATAGTACACTGCAGCAAGTCGTGAGCGATATATCGCCTGTTGTGTGGGGTCTCAAAATGTGGGGCAGTAGTGGTAAGAGCAAAGATTGAGCATAGCCCGCGTGATTACATAATCATACCTTCGAATGCACGTGACGCAATCCGAGGGTAGACTTGCTATTAGATGCTCACGACAACTCATTTATCAAGGTATTTTGTATTCAATACTTGCTTGTGGTGCTAATGCCATGCCAGTATACACTCCTCATTGATAAAAATGCTCAGCATGTTGCTATTGGTTATGCATGTGAATTTATTCTTATCCCACGAGCCATGTCATGATCTAGCAGTCTCTCCAGACATGCCGATCCAATATGGGCAAGCCGTTTGTGCTATAGTGAGCGAACCTCTAACGATGCGGCGACAAGAGCCCGTGCTGAGCTGGGTATGGTGTTTCCTATCAGGTAACCTGTGCCGTTCCGCACTGCAGCGTAAAAATGCAAGTATCCTCCCTGGAAGAACGAGATGCGATCCTTTACAATGCTGACTGTGAATTCATGATGTGTGGTGAGGTGCAGAACAGCAAGTAGATTGTTTTGGAGAGAAGGTACGTGTAAGACTTTTGAGAGAATAATGTTTTGCGCCACCTTCCCATTTATTATGGGTGCAAATAATATTCGGCCCTTTCCAGCTGAGTACACTACCTCATTCGTTGCCAGTCGAATGGGTACGCGATATGGTTCGTAGTCACGGAACCAGTGGCAATGCGGCGTCATATGGCTAGTGGTGCCCGTATCTGTGTTCCAGTGTAAGTCAGCATTGTCGCTGGTGGATGATGAGGGTAGGGGCTGAAAACTTGCGTTTCCGGCGAGTTCTTGTGTTACTGAGTCAGGTATATTCTCCTCAGCGCTCTCCTTTGCTCGGTTTGCACTCTTTCCATCATGCCTCAATCGCGCTGGTCGAAGCTCTGGATGGACGATCCAGCATGCCGTGCATGTTTGGATGGTGGTCTTCTTTCCTCTAGCTATGGTGAGTGCTGTTCCTGATGACACTAAGTTCGCTTGACGCTTCATATCCTCGTTCCGGAAGGCCGTGGAGACGGTGGTGCTATCAAGCGTGCGGATCAGGAGTAGGGATGATGTGATAATTGAGAGCCTGACTTAGTCAGGGGGGTGTGTTGCTATTGGTTATGCGCGTTGATTAGTCAGTCCCTAGCAACTACATAGTAGTCGGAGTTCGAAGGTAGAACTCTATTCGGTGATTCTACCTTCGAACTCAGGTGCGTGCATGTTACTTACCCTACATAGAGATCATAATAACCCATTCGGTGATTCTACCTTCGAACTCAGTTCTAACACAGCATTGACTATGCACACCTGAATATGAACAACAGATTTTCTATAGCCAGCTCAACTTCATTATCGTATGCACTCTCCCTGAGTCTTGCGTGATTGGCCTTGACCACAAAATGACATATGTTGTTGGCTTGGTGCAGACTTGCAAAACCAAACCTGTTGGTGGAGACACTGTGAAAGCCATCGTTTCATACTCCAAGATGAACCCACCTATCTTCATTGATCTCAATGTGATCGCGTGTGTCGTTGGGCGTGTCCATGTGGCTAATAAGCGATGAGTATAGTGGATTGAAATGGAGACTTTGCGAGGACAGTGTCCGAGGACGACTACAGCGTCACTTAATGGGCATGCCATTTCAGTAAGGCTACCATGGACATTCCCTGGATTTCTCTTTGGTTTGAATTTTTACTTGCAAACATCATGGACTTTCCATTCCCTTACCTCTCACATTTCATTGACTTGCGTATGTACATATTAAGTGCGCATCACATAGAATTCTAGTTAAAATACCACAGAATATTTCAGTTATGAGACCACTTAAAAATCTTCAGTGAATGTTTCCGTGAGACCGTTTCATGTTTTTTTTTCCGTGGTATTTTCAGTGGGCTCTGTTTCAGTGCACGAACCACTGAGAACAGGAACCCCGTGGGTCGCCCCACGGGTTTTCAGTGGGTTCCCTTCCCACAGTGATCCGCGAGGGCATGTTTAACAAGAGCAAGGATAGCAAGCTCCAGCACACGATGGATAGCCGAGGCGGCAGATTGTTGAGGTACAGCGGGGCGACAAGGTCAGCGAGGGAGGGGGTGGCTCGTCATGGGGGACTCACTCACAGGTTCTCGTCAGGGACCCAGCCCATACGAACTTGGCCTCGTAGGGCTTCGATGTCAGCAGCCAGGAATTTGTGCTGTTCATGGATCTTGACAACGATGCTCTTGATAGACATGGCCTCGGCAAGGGTGAGACAGCGGTGAGTAGTTGTGCAGGGGGCATGCTCAGCCCGGCCTGGGAGAGCGGGTCTGTTTACCAGCCAGCTGCGAAGAGGTCATAAGAGGAATGACCTTGGCAAAAGACATGAGCTGATGTCTTTGTCCAAGGTCAAGTCCCATTTGCTTGACGATGGCCTCAACCTTAGCTACAGGAAGTGTTAGGTGAGGGATTGACGGTGGGATAGCCCAGGGCCGAGGGGACGGGGTCACGGGCGGCATGTTTTCGCGTTCATAGGATGAAGGAAACACTTCAATGTGGGTGCGCTTGGTCATGTAGGTGTGGGCAGAGATGGCAGGGGAGGCGCTGAAGCTGTCCTGGGAGGAGCTGGAGGAGGAGTATGCATCTGGGTGGATGAAAGTCTGGGGGAAGTGGGCCCATGGGGTGAGAACACAATCAGGTCGGAGTTATTCTGAGGTTCCACAGGGTTCAGCATGTTCGCGAAGGAGGCAGGCATGGCGGGGGAAGCCAATGGGGGTCACAGGAGTGGAGGGAAATGAGGGGGGCTTTGGCACTTGTGATCACGATATAAATCCCAACGGGCTTGTTGGCCTTTGTTGATCAGGAAAGTGTCTCAGACATGGTTTGGGGCCATCACATGATGTGATGGACTAGGGCAAGTCTATATTTGGTGGGCAACCACAAGGATACAGGTGAGTGGTACATACAGTTCATTTGGACAGGTCTCCGTCGTCGTCAGGCAGGCATCCTGAGTCCCCTCCATCCATGTGATACTCACGCTCACAGCTCTCCAGGACCACCCTCTCGCGATTGTGGACAGGGGCCCATTGGGAGATCAAGGAGTAGTCATGCATTTGGGCGAGGTTGAGCAGGATGTCGTGGGGTTGATAGTGGTGGATCGCAGGAACATGTGATCCACTGGGTTCACGTTCCTTGTAATGTGGCCTGTGCGCAGTGAGATCACAGTGGTGGCAGGTGCAGTTATGTTGAATGTTAATGGAACAAAGGATTTCCTATGTGAAAGCACATTTCACGGGCATCAGTGACTTGGAAAGAGCATCATGAAGGATTTTGGGCACTGTGGGTGTGATCCTATCATACGTCCCCATGGCCACCAGTTGTGGCATGTCGTAGGGCAGTTGTGGCTTGGTGGGCTGACATACCTTGACCAGGACATAGTGTGCAATGCCTTCAAGGTCCGCTGGTGTTCCTGAGAGGCGCAAGATTTCATGGACAAGGCCTACGCGATCTTTCGTGCACGCATGAAAGATCATGTACATTCCAAGGCCGACCTTGTCCCCGTTGCCTACTAGCATGGATCTGCATTGATGAAACAGGGCTGTCGGGATGTTGGGTGACAGCTTGGAGTGGGCACCACACTCTGTGGACATCCATGGGAGTTGCTGATGGGCATCCAGAAGCGATGATGTGTAGAGGACAGGAATTATGGGCAGTAGGTTCGGACTTGATACTCAAAAGAATGGACTAGAAATCAATTCACTACAGGATTTCTGGGTCAACAAATCAAAGGAAAATAAGACTAATTTACTTGCCTCTCTCAGTGAAGTTAGTTGTCACTGAGAGAGGGGGGAAATGTGTCTTACTGTGCATATACTACCACACGGCCCTTTAGCGCCCATGGCAATGCGCGTCGAAATGATTACATAAGGGTGCCAGTGGTGAAACGAAGAAAAACAAATCGAAATCGAAATATAAATATTTGATAGAAAATTTCAGAAAAATTCTGAAAAATAAAGCAATCATAGTAGAACAATCTGAAAAGAATTTGGAAGGAATTATGAATGGTGGAATTTATTTGGCTTGATTTTGGTGCAGGAGCATAAATGCACCCAACATGATGCCCCTGGGGGTCCCTGGGTGTCAGAGTCACGTGCAGGTGTGAGGTTGTTGAGGGACGTACTGACATGGATCTTGGGGTTGGCTGGAGGGATGGACAGCTGGGACGTGAGTACACGATGGAGACTGACCAATGAGGTGGGTCCCTGCCTGGCCATGGACCAACGTTGGATGTCCTCCCCAG
The DNA here is from genome assembly GCA_015179125.1 of Gautieria morchelliformis. Taxonomy (NCBI): domain Eukaryota; kingdom Fungi; phylum Basidiomycota; class Agaricomycetes; order Gomphales; family Gomphaceae; genus Gautieria; species Gautieria morchelliformis. The sequence continues at coordinate 289,552 of WHVA01000061.1, read as the reverse complement.
CGGTGTTGGACTCGGTCACCACATAATAACCCCCACTCAGGACATGTCACAGCCGACTGCACTGGGCCACCTGGTGGGCGATGTCTTTAGAGGGAGTGGAGCAGTTGGAATGAAAAAAAAAAAAAAAGAATGCTCCAACTGCAAATGACCGCATTGAAGCTCTCAAATCCCTCAGTAGCGAAAAGAGTGGCAGGACCAAACTGGTGGACATGTTCGGGGAGGTGGCGCAAGAGGTGGAATTTGGGCTTGTTGAACCATCGGGGCATCCACATATGCACATAAGCAAGTTGTCAATGCGACCGGTTAGAACTGTCTGTGACACAGTCATGTGCAATGGAATCTCACAGAAGAAAAGAGCACATACCGTGTACTCCGTGAGGTCCTCAATCTCAGGCTGCCAGACCAGAGGGACAAGCCCAATGAGGGCATGCCAGGCAGCGTAGGCGCTCGGGGGGAGTATGTCATATAGTGTGAAGAGGGCGATTTGGACCACCATGCAGAAGTCATGGCCGACGAGGCTGCCCGCATGTTGCACATACATGCGGACGTTCATCCGTGACGTGCGAAGCGCCAGGCCCGCCGTGTCTATGGACGAGAGGCAGTAGCTTACAACATGTTTCTGGTCATCACTCATGTGGCCCACCGCGTCACGCAAAAAATACTGGACTATCCCCAGGAGTATCATGTGGAGAATCTCAATCGGCGTATGTTGGTGAGGATCGAGGCCTATTGCGAGAGCCGGTGAGTAACAAGCTCGACGATGTGGGAGGGGCTATTGACCTCAGAGTTTCCACACAGGGCTGAATGGCTCCTGTGCGAGAGTTTGTAACACTCCATATTGTGCCTCTTCCGCCTCCCGTCCTTTCTTGCCCTGGTGTGCCTGGTATAACCGGCGCACAAAATGGAAGAGGAGGGCATCTTTGACACCTGTCTCCGTCCCCAGGGACCATAGCATGGATTGCGGTTGCATCTGCTGCACCTGGGTGAGCATCAACGCCATGGTCTCAATGGTCTCCACGCACACATGGGGCCTCGAGGTGTCCTGTGTTAGAGGTTCCAAAGGCCGCAGTAAGGGGTACTCCTCGGGGCTCCCAATGCGTGCAATCACACACCATGGCAAACCTCTGCACTTGCTGAATCATCGCGCCCAGCGTTTCACTCTGACCCATCCCTGCATACTCTTCCTCGCCACCTCCATCACCCATCCTTTCCCAAACATCCCACCCACACCCATGTGGGTGAACCATCGCGTGACCATGCACATGCGACCTCCAATGAGCATGGACGGAGCATGAGCAGGTTTGCGGTCTTACGGGGAATTTGTCGGCAGTCATGCACGATAGACATTATTGCCAATCTGCCCCGGAGCACAATATCTGACCATCAGATGGAGCTACTTATTTGGCTCCTGTGCATGAATGGGGCGGCCAATGTCCCGTCCTTGTCGCAATTGAAAACAAGCCAAGGTCGGTTGCAGGCCCCGTGTGGGATCAGGTCAACCAAGTATACCGGGTCATTGGGGCACACTTACTACATCAATAATATTGGAGAGATCCTGGCCCAGGAGATGGCCAACCCACAGGTGCGCGAGGGGCTATGCTTCTTTCCCGAGGATGCGAGACCATCCATGCAGGTGGCATACCATGGGAGGAGGTGGTTGCATGAGATGCATCCTTTCCTCCGTACACCCATGATCTGGTGTGCAGGGGATGACTACTTCATTCACACAGATGGCACTCACCACCCAATCATCCCACAGCTCCTAATGCCGATGTTTTGCCATGGCCCACAGCCTCGAACCACCAATTACACGTGTGCATGTGAGGCCCTCATCCCTCTGCTCACCCACACTTCCATCGTCCTCAGAATCATCACCAGCACCACTGCCTTCTATTCCATCCGTGCCCCACTTCAAGAGCCCCGCAGTCATGGCTGTGAGTGCCTCATTCTCCCTTGACTTATCCTTGGGAGAACAACATCTTCAAGGCCCCTGCCCCCGCGCCCCCCTCTCCCGTGGTATGATGCGGACGGTCCTCAGGCACCGGCCCTCCCCATGCAGGACCATCCTCCACAGCCAACCACCCATCCTCACCCACAGCCACCACCCCTGCCCAAGACACCAACAGTCCCCCTATGGCATTGGGACCCTCCGGCTCCTCTTTCTCCCTAGCCTGCCCCTCTCTAGCAACTCTCTCCTCCATCTCTCACAAATACCATTTGATGTTAGCCAAATGCTCCAAACTTGTCTCATGAATGACTGCATGTTGTAATTCCTGCCCCGGTTGAGCAGGATCATCCCCACATCTCAAACATTCCCAGTGGTTCCCAGCTTTGCCACAAAATCTGTAAGGTGCATGAGGTCAGACCCTCCAGACTGAGCGTGCCCCAACCCGAACACACTCACCATGGGGATATCGCAATGCCAGATCCATGTTGAGTGGCTCCCTGGGTTCTCGGGAAGGCAGGAGAGGCCACCTGCTCTCCATTTTCACACGCACGGGCCCGTGTCCACCCCTCCACCGTGCAAATTACCAACCCCTTGAATGTCCACAAGCTCTACTCTGACTTGCAGCACGCCCTCAAGGACATGCCCGTGGACACTGCAACTGGGGCGGTCCCGGACCCACCCCCATCCAGCACCCCCACCTTTGTCATCCCAGTAAAGTACTTCCTGCCACACCTACACCTTGTACTAACTGCTACCTGGCACTGCAGCCGACTCCAACCAAATGTACCGACTATGAGGTCATCTCCATCACCAAGGAGGATGTTCACATTGACAACAGTGTATATTCTTCTAGGATATATTAGAAATCTTTTAAAATATCAACCTTAACAAAATTCATAATCCATCATTTTGAGCAACTTGTATAGTGTGGACATCCTAAATTTTTTTGAATGTTCTGATATTTTAAAAAATGGTTGTATGTGCTAAAGCATGGTGTGTATTGATATAACAGAGCAATTTCAGAGAGGATGTGGATGACTATATATTAAAAGTATACATGAAACATGTTAGATGTACAATCACAGAATATAGAAGAAAGTATGGACAATACCTGTACTATATTATTATATATGGTTGAGAGATCTGATTAGAAGGTATGTTTAAAATAATATGCATGTATAGTACAAAGATGTGTAACTATTGATGTTTAGACAATGGGGTATACACCCTTTCCTGGGGAGCAGCAGACTGTGAGAAAGAACTTTGGGGCTAGGATTAAGCATGCCTTACAGGTGCTGGCAACTGCCTCAATTTTGATATATTTTATGAAATATAGATGAGCTAAGCTATATATAGATATATATGACATTTATAAACATCCTCCCAAGCTCAAGCCTAATGAAATGCTGTATTTTCCCTCCTCTTACAAACATCACAGCCTGTGCTTATACCAGAAGGTAAGTAAGCCCCATCTGGTTCGAAGACCTGGAACCGCCAACACTATATGACACCCCATCCAGCAGGCCCTCAATGACATCGCCTCCCAGGTCTTATATGGCACCACGCACACCATAGTGTCGTCTGATCTGACCACCCTTGTCCACATAGGTCCTCCCATGTTGTTGTCCCAGGGCCCTCAATGCTAGAACCGACATGGACCATGGCAACAGGAAGAGCTCATCCAACAGAGTGCTGAGTTGGACATGGAATGGTTATGGGAAGACCCCATGTACTACTCTCAAGTGATGTGCAAGGTTGCCATAGTGGCATCTGTTGTGTGTCAACATTTCCAGGTGCATGTAAGTCCAAATGTTGCGTTGGGGGCGTCGTACTTTGTCTGACTTCCCCAGCTCATCACTAGCATGAAGCATCCCCTGCCTGTCACGCTGCGTGACTTTAGCATCAAGGCTGCCCAGCGATACCTACCCACAGGCAGCAATCCCTTGGACCCCCTTGTGATTGGCCATGTAGAGGACAGGAATTATAGGCAGTAGGACTGGACTTGTTGCTCAAAAGAATAGACTAGAAATCAATTCACTACAGGATTTCTGGGTCAACAAATTAAAGGAAAATAAGACTAATTTACTTGCCTCTCTCAGTGAATTTAGTTGTCACTGAGAGAGGGGGGAAATCTGTCTCACTGTGCATATACTACCACCTGGCCCTTTAGCGCCCACGGCAGTGCGCGTCGAAATGATTATGTAAGGGTGCCGGTGGTGAAAAGAAGAAAAATAAAAACAAATCTTTGATATAAAATTTCCGAAAAATTCTGAAAAATCAAGTGATCATAGTAGAACAACCTGACAAGAAATTAGAAGGAAATATGGATGGTGGAATGTATTTGGCTTGATTTTGGTGCAGGAGCATGAATGCACCCAAAAGGCCGCAATGCTATACTTGTGCATTCCCAGTGATTGTCAGCCACCTTCTCCTGACTAACGCCCCCTCCCTGACCTGTTAGTGGTGATGGGTCTTCAATAATTTCAAGCACCTCGAGCACGCGCTCATGGTGTGGGCCCTGGCAAACCACGCCAGTGGCAATTGCACCCCCTGCAGACAAGTCAACTTCTGGGGGCTATTTGAAAGTTGGTTTGAAACAAAGTGGTGGCGGTGGGGCCAAGATCTGACCAATGGACATTGGATCGGGTACGCAACCATCTCTTGCCCTTTAGGGCACCTCCCGAGTACCTGCACACAGTTACACGGCAACCTGTGTGGCCTGGGACAAGCGACGGTATGACATACCAGAGGCCCTAACACTGCGCTGCGCAGCTGCTGTGTTAGCCAACCCTCATGCCGAGGAAGATGCCACTGAGCAAGCGCATGAGGTCTTGATTTACAAGAGCGTGCATTCCACATTTTCCCATTAATAGCCCTGTACACACTATATGTGTCACAGCGAAATGTCTCCCTTATTCCCATGTGATTCCTAAATACTTATCCATTCACTATAACAATGAAGTGCTGAGACGATTGCCCATCACACTGGCTAGTCACTGCACTCTGGTGACAATAAGCACATAGTTCGGAGGTGTGGGTATGCCTAAACCACATATATGCAAGTGGCTCGGTCAGTATAATGTCTGAGGGAGATTACAGGATATGCAGTCATGGCGGTGCTGACGGCGTGATTGCATGGCCATGGTGAGTTTTATGGCCGTGGCATATATATATGAACCGAGCGGCGCTACAGTGAACATGTGGTTGGGTTAGAGCGAATGTGTATGTCACTGTCAATTGGCATCCGTGCAGGTGGCGGGGTTAGATATCTCTGGCCATGTACCTGGCTTCTTTCTTTACCCCATCTCTGTCCTCACCTGCCTTCCATTGAGGTATGTCTTTCGCTATGCATTCAGTTTGTGTACACCCTGGCTCATTGTGATATTTGCATCTCTGCCCCCCATCTGCCTCACCCCACTCGGTTTTCCAGTGTAAATCTCAATATTGTACGTATGTTTTCAACAACGTCATTCCCTTTTTCATCATTCTTTTATCCAGTGGTGTATCCATCTGTGTCGTGCCGTGCCGTGTTTTACCCATCTGTTCCTGATGTTCCCCCCATCCACCTTTCTGGCCCTGCTTCCCTCTTCGCACGTTCCCCATTGGTGTTGTCCTCCTTATGGTGCCCTTAGCACAGGTCTCCTGTCATCTTCCCGACCTTTCTTATCCTCTGTGTGTTCTCATCTGCAGTGTCCTTTATCTTCTAGGGACATGCATGTTAAAAACTGAATGGTTCACTGTATTGTCAATTCTTTTCGTGATGATTGTCAGTTTCTTTGTATGGAACCGCTGAACTCCCTTCGTGATCATTTCATCCAGTGCGACCCCGCTTCTGGTCATTATTCATCATGGCTGTTGTCCTCTTCACGCTTTCACACTCTTTTATGTTTCTTCCAATCCAAGTATGGTGATGAATTTATGTCTATCTTAATGTTTCTCCCTTTTCCCACTCAGCCTCTTCCTTTACTCGTGCCGTGGGAGCTACCCTGCATGGCGATCAATCCTGTCGTTCAGGTTTCAAACGCTGAGGCTTTACCCCTTCCTGCCTTGACAGCGCTTTGCTCATGTTTAAGTATCCCTCTTACATTCAGACTTCATTCTAAAAATCACTGTGCGTCGCTCCGTGTGTCACATTTTTGTGTCCGCTGTTGTTGTGCCCGCTGTTGTAAGCTTGAGCTGGTGGACACCGTGGTGACATCTGTTACAACCATTCTGCTCAACCATCTCTGCCACCTCCAGAACACCTCTGCACCACCTCCGACTCTATTCCGCAACATCTGCAACCCTCAACATTGACCCCTTGTTCTTCAGTACCCCTGGCCACCTCCAGTCACCAGCCCCCATACTCGACCCTGAACACAGAAAGATACCATTTCCGTATTTCCGTTTGTTCTGATGCCTATTGTACTTAGGCGACTTTGTTCTTTGCCATTGTACTTACTCTACCCTGCACCCCCCTTGTCATCCCCTTGTTCCACATTAGATACTTACCTCATATGTCTATCCAATTCCTTCCCTCTCCGGAATTTGTTTAGTACCATACTATTACTTGTTGTTTCAGATCTTTGTATAAAAACCCCCCATGTATGTTTCCGTTTCTGCAATCAGATAATCGACTTCGATATGTGAATCCCTTCGTACTATCTCCTGTTCTTAGCACAGCGAGTCTTGCAAGCCCTGTCTCTCTCTCCACTCTCGATCCTCTGTCCTCCGCCTCTTCCGCCTCTTCTGACCTTTTTCCTCTGACCTTTGACTCTCAGTACCCTCTTCTTGACTTCCGCCTTCTCCGACATCCAGAAGCCAAATCCGAAATACTTGGATGGTAGTTCATCAGGGGCGCAACATATAAGTTGAAGCCGTTGTCCTTTCCAGTTCGGACCTCCAGGATTTCCGATATGTAACATCATCTGAATTGCACATGATGTTTCCTTTCCTCCCTTTACCACAAACTCGTGAGGATGCCTTGCTGTCCTTGCTCAGGTATGAGTATTCTGAGGATTTAGTTTCCGAAATGAATTGTCCCATGACCCTTCATCGTAAACCACGGTCTAAGGTAGAGTGGAGGAAATGGGTGCTTCATAACCTTGATGACGCTGCTCACTGCTCCGCGGCCAAAAGAGCTGACTGGCCTCACGTTATTCCTAACGACACCATCCTTTCTTGTTGCCGCGAATATTATGATGCGACTATTTGGAAACCTCCACCCATGTGTGCATGTTGTTCATGCAGACGTCCCTGTTTGCAGTTGAGTGAGCTCAGTTGTGTGCCCGGTTTACCACCTCCGTGCAATCTTGAACTTTTATGCCTTACTGATTCTTTCATAACTCATCATTGCATTATTGAGAAGTGTTCCAATGAGTTTATGTTTGACAACGACGCCATCAATGGGTTAATGCTAGCATGTGAAGGTCTTCAAAGCATGCCCGATGGTTCCACTAAAGTTTTCCTTTGCCTGGATTGTCAATCCTCTTTAACTCATGAAAAGCTGCCACGGTTCGCTCTAAAGAATGACTTGTATCGCGGCCGGTTGCCAGAGGAGTTCGCTGACTTGTCCTGGGTTGAAGAGATGGTATGCTCCATTTATCGCAACACTGCCCATGTGACCCACTTGTATAATTCTAGTGATCCCTGCCAGCCTCGCGTGTTCCACAGTAACACTTGCGCTCATGATATGAATGTCCTCTCTGTCGCAGATACGCTTCCCCGTTCACCTGCCGACTTGAACGGCATGCTTAGTGTTGTCTTCGTCAGACGTGCAAATTTGTATTTGTCCAAGCTGGGCACGTTGTTTCACATCCGCAAGGCTAAGGCGTGGAGCTTCTTATGTTGGTTATCGTCGAATAACAAGCTGTATCAGAATGTCACCATTGATAGATCCATTATGGATTTATACCCTGAGAATGGGATATTGCTGGGCCTCGAAGATGGCATCATTCATGACTCTGACACTGACCCCAAGCATTCCTTTCAACAAGAAACCACTGGCTTGTCGGAACATCCTGTGGAAAATTTGTCTGCTCCCGCCCCAGACTCCACAGACCACTGGCAGCCTTTTGTTGAGAAGATGGGAGTCTCTGATCCTGAATGTGATCGTATACCTGATCGTAAGTTTACAGCATGTGCACTTCGAAACATTGCCACCGCTGCTGCCTAAGCTAGAGTAAAGACGGGTACTTCTTCAAATGCCCCAGATCTCCTCATCCAATACAGTGACACAGCTGCCTAATACAGGAATCCTTCCCTGTTTCCAGGCATGTTCCCTACATTATTCTCATATGGCATTGGTGGATTTGATATTCCTCATCATGCAACGCCGCTCAGTTTTCAACATCAGGCTAACTACTACTTGGACATAGAAAACCGCTCCTTCCGTTAGCACAATTCATTCATGTTCGTGGCTCTTAACATTTTACAGAGGCGTGCGGCTCATTTGCACACATATTTTACTGTGAGAAAGGCTCAGTTTGATTCTGTTGCGAAAAAACTGGTGTCTTTGTCGCCTTCTCTTGTTCTGTCGGTAGCTACACATTTGGAAAATGAACACAGTTATGCTGGCCTGTCACCACCACAACATAAGGTTTTGGATGTATTGAAACAAGTCAACACCATTGCCACACATATTCCGGGGTCACAGGTGTCTAAGATATTCATACGCAACGAGATTCGAAATTACATAGGTTACTTTGGTCTCCCCCACATATATATTACAATGAATCCTAATCCGGCTCATAGCCCATTGTTTCAAGTTTTCTGTGGAGACACAAATGTTGATCTCTCATCCAGATTCCCCCTGCTTGCTAGCAGTACTGAGCGAGCCTGCCGCCTTGCCAATGATCCCATGGTGGCTACAGACTTTTTCCATTTCAGCATAAGTATGTTTTTGCAGCATTTACTTGGCTGGGATGCAAAAAAGCACGCAAGTACTGCCAGGGGTGGTATTTTTGGCCATGTTCATGCTTATTATGGAACTACTGAGTAACTGAGTGTGGCTCTCTTCAGGGACACTTCCTCATGTGGCTGGATGGAGGCATGAACCTACACGAGCTCCACGCCAAGCTTCAAAAAGACATTGAGTTTCAGAAGAGGTTTTTTGCCTTTTTTGAGCAGATAATCCATCATTCTCCCTGATGTTGATTTCCCCATTGATTCCACTTTCGAACCCAGAAAGCAATGCCCTCCCCATTTAGACATTGATGACTGGGATAACATGTTCGTTTCAGAGGTCAAAGCATGCGGCAAAGCACTTCAACGTCATAAATGCAGACCAGTTTGTCATAAGTAAAATAATCAAAACTGATGCAGGTTCCTCTTCCCGCACGAAGTGGTCGACACGTCCTACTTTGATGAGAAATCTAACTCAGTGGTTCTCATGTGTCGCGATCCCATGGTTAACCATTATAATCCTTATATTTTAGTATTCTGCAGGCATAATCATGATGTCAGATGCATTCTGTCCAGCAAGGCCACGAAGGCAGCTATGTTTTATATCACGGATTATATCACCAAAATGGACATCAAGACTTATGAGATGCTGTCACTTCTATCCAAAGCAGTCGCTCGTTCCCAGTCGTCCATTGGAACACCTGTGGCTGATGCTGCTAATTCTCTGCTACACAAATGTTTATCGCAGTTCACACGGAAGCAGCAAATCCATGTGCAGCAAGCCGTAAATTACATACGGGGTCACTCAGATTCATTGTCATCCCACTCAACAGTCCCAATGATGTCTGGCATCTTGCTCTCTTCCGTCCTGAATGATCGCCAGCTGCATCGAGACTCAAGTGAGACAGCTGGGTTGGACAGCCCTGAGGATGATGTGGAAGATATGCCCCTTTGTGTGCAACTGGACCCAGACGGTCAGCTAGTCAAATACAACCAGGTTACAGATTATCTATTCCGGGATGACAGGCTTTCAGATGTGAACTTTTACCAGTTTGTGAGATGTTTCAGACTTGACAAACTCAGCAACTCACTGAAGGTATACAGCGCAGAATCGAATCTGCATGTGTTACCCCGCTTTGTTTGGAAACCAGGTCACAGACTTGCCAATTCTCACATCCTGGTGCAACATACGGACGAATCTACTCATCATTGCATGAATGAGCTCGTTCCTCGCGTTGTTAGTGTGTCAATACCCTGATCAAGTGATCAGAACAGTTACTGGTTGTTTATTCTTGCTCACCTCAAGCCTTTTAGCAATTCCAATAATCTGTTTCAACTTCCTGACCTATCCATTTCAGCCACATTTGCAAATTTCTCCTTTGACATGGATAGTCAACGCATCATCCAGAACTGGGAAGTGGTACATGAATGTCAAGATGAGCACAATGCAGAGAGACTTAGAAAAGGGCTGAGCTCAAGAAAGAGTCTCAATTAACCACGAACGCACTCCATCCCCACGTTACTGAGGATGATATACAGCTGAATGTGCCGTCTGAGTGCAGTGAGAAAGACATCAAGTTGCTCTCAATGATGAGCACGTACGCTCAAACCGGTTGGTTGGCTGCACCAAGTCAGGCTAGTGTCATCCCGTCAACCCTCATGTTGAAGAGCAATACCTTACGCCCACGGCAACGAACAAGAAGATGTGGGCTGACGTGGCTAAGTCACATGAAACATCTCTGGCCAACAAACATCAGAACATGGGTAACTTGAGCACACAGTCTGTGTCAACTCTGCCTGGCGTAGGTGTCAATGCAATCGGAGCTCAGTTCTCTGATTCAACTATGCATACCTTGGGTGCATGCCCTGGAACACTGTAGAAACAATAGGCGCTGTATACCAGCTTCAACATAATCAAAAGCTGAGGCACTGATCCTAGGCTTGGGTTAGGACTTGTATCAAGGTATAAAAATTTCAATGTACACAAAGTGAAATACATTTTATTTGTATACACAAGAAGTGAAGGTAAATTGCCGTTTACCTATTCCTGACCGTCTACCGCATCAACTGTACGAGAAACACTGCCACTTCAGTCGATGATCCCCCACTTGCTCCCATGTCAAACTCAACCCACGATGCACTCCCTACCAATGCAACCAAGTTCGAGTGCGAGTGCGGGTCTGAAGGGAGCTCGGGAATACGAATGCGGGAGTCCGAGTCCGAGTCCGGAGAGCGAGCGCGGGAATGGGAGAATTCGAGTGCGGGAGTGTGAGGGGGAGTGCGGGACTGTGAGTCTGGGGGTCCCGGGAGTGGGAGTGGGAGTGCCAATGCGAGAATGCGAGCGTGGGAATGCATGTCTGAATTGTTAGTGCCGGCAATGTACTCATCATTGACCGGTTCATTGTATCGGGTGCGCCAAAAGCACACGTTCCAGAGGATATCGAAGCAAGTGAGCCCCGGGCGCAAGAGCTAGAATTTACACAGTCTACTGAGATCCTCGGCAGATGAATCAGTCTCAATAAAAGTCACAATGACTTGGCAAGGGTTTGGGTTACTGAGAACTGATATCGTAATACAGTTGTGTGAGAACATGTATTCGAGTGCATTAATAAAGGCGACATTACCATAATTCAGCACTCACGTCGACGAGTCTAGACATTGAGGATGAATAAACAAAAATTGCTGATGAGGAATCAGATAGCGTGTTCGTCCATCGTGTCGGATGAATTTGATCATCCAGGGTTGTCCAAGCTTCCAGGACTCAGAGAGTTCAGTGATCCGAGCCGATCTGATCATGCAACTGCGAGTTGGAAGTGTGTTATGAGTAAATAAATGAAATAAAAAAAAATTTTTTTTATCTGAATCCAACCAATTGAAGTAAGCAATTTAACATCGTGTGAGAGCTAGACCTTGAACGGGGAACCATCATCTTGATAGAATGCCTCTCAGCATCTAGATCTCTATTGGCGCTACTAGGGCTTCCAGCATCCGGCGAGTCGCTTGCATGGCTTGGTGCAGCTTGCACCCGCTTCCGGTGACATTGAACTCGTCCAAGTTCCATGGTAAAAGAAGGTACGCAGAGGAACGGTTCCTTGTCCGCCATGGGTGATGGTCCTGGTGTGGGACTAGAACACACTCATCTCTTACAAATTTTATTTCGAACTCCGGAGTAACCCCAACCCCCAACCTGTTGTCCTGTGCGGGACTAGAAAAAAAGAGCTAATGTCATTTCGACATCCTCAGAGTTATATAAGCTTGTTCTTTCCCTGCACTCTCATCCAAACCACCCTCTGCATGCTCACCTTCATCACCTTCATCAACTCCCCACACCTACATCCTTGCTGCAAAATGGATGTCGTCCAGCTCACGTCTTACTCATGTCTTGTCCAGAAACCACCCAAAAAGTCATTGCAGAGCGTCGGCTGCTCACATTTCGCACCATGGGAGAACGTGCGAAGCTGTCCAAGGACGTGAACCAATTGACACACGAGTTGTTGTCTGTGCTAGAGCAGAACAAGGAAGAGTAAGGTTTTCGTACTCTCACTGTAACTTCAATTCACGCTATCACGTGCTTAGTGTTCCCTTTGCGGTGTTCTATTATTGCAAGGCACCAAATTTATGTGAGTTCAATCTTTCCGCCGTTACTATATGTCCTACGACCACACAGTATCCGCCCGCCGAGAGCCAAGCGGTAGTGGTCCGGCAACATCGTACATTGGTTCCTCCCTCGACCAGCCACCGGTTCCATTTACGCTCACACTCACTGGTTCCATCGGCATCCCCATTCCTCACTTGGCCACACCGCCTACGTGTACGCTTATGCTGGACTCTGTCACACTGCAGCCTCTGCCTAGTCCGCATATAGTTGCTCAACCCAACCTTTCCGATACCATTCCCCGGCGAGATTCAAGCCTGCTGGGTTTGAATCACACGACTGTCAGTCAGCACGCCAGTCCTGTACTTGGAGGCGTGGTTTCTTTGTCCCCTAGTGTAATTACGAACACGCTCCCACTCATGATGGGAGATTGCAGTACCTCAGGTGGCTCCTCGCCGACCAATCAAGACCAAGCCTCACCACCCATTACGTCCAGACACTCTACTGTTAGCAACGCTTCCAGTGACTCAGGCTCATCCCAGACACCCTCTCTGTGGATGTGGCCCATCGCAGAAGCGGTATCATCCTGCCAGACTGTCCTAGTGCCTAGTCTCCCCTCCGAGGTTGCTGAAACTCTGTCTCGTGCCTGGGGAGATGTCCCCCGTCAGGCCGTCGTCATTCCAATTTGGGCATACAAAGGCAATAGTTCAGACTCCCTCCTTCCACAAGCTGTACTTGTTCTTGGGCTCAATCTGAGACGCCCATACAACAAGGCATGCGAGGAGTGGGTCGATCTGCTCCGCATAAGCCTGGGGGGCAGCTTAGCCGCAGTCTTGATCTGGGAGGCTGAGAAACAGAGGGCCGAGTGTGTATGACTCAGTTTCTGCGGGTAATGCTGACGGAACGATGCGCTGTAGGCAATTGGCACAGCTTGACGCAGCCAAGACCTCCTTTTTTAGCAACGTATCCCATGAACTAAGTAGAACGTTTCTCGAAGTGGCCTTTCGATTTCTCATCTTTTCTCCCCCGCTATACAAGGAACGCCACTTACGCTATTCCTTGGTCCGATCCAGAACACTGTTTCTGTGTGTAAGGATTCCAAAATAAAGGAAACGTTGAAGTTGGTCCTGTTGGGTGCATATATGCTCCTGCACCAAAATCAAGCATAATATATTTGATTTACTGTATGATGTTTCAATCTCTTCTCAGATTGTTCTTGTACCATGCATTCACTTCTCTGTTTATTTTCAAAAATTTCTAGTCACTCCCTACCTCTCCATTTCATTTTGTTATTCCTATTTTCACAGGCGGCTGCACCCAGCGGAGTTTGAAATGACTTCGACGCGCGAGCCCTTGGGCGCTAAAGGGCCGGGTGCAGGTATATGCGTTCTGAGACAGGATTGTGCTCCTCTCTCAGTGACAATAAATTCACTGAGAGAGGCGAGTAGTATTCTTTGTATTTTCATAACATGTTGAATGAAAATCATGTAGTGTATTTGATTTTAGGTATTGTACTAATACATCAGTGACAATAAATTCACTGAGAGAGTGTATTTGATTTTAGCTTTCTAAGAACTCTACCGAACCTTCCCTGCCATAGCCCCTAGTTGCTAACAGGTCCTTCGCAATGTTTCTCGACTGTCCAGGCTCGTCGACTCTCTGATGGATTTCACGAGGCTGGAAGCGCGGAGGTTACTCGGTGCGTTGCACCATGACAGCTAGCTGTAACTGTGCCAATGGCGTTACGCCACCCGCAATCAGGTAATTTCAAGGCAGTGCAATTGGGTTCTTTCACCGCAGACCTTGCAGCCCTCTTCCGAAGCACAATCGAGAACAGTCTCATAGAGGTGGGAATTTTCGACAGATTGACTTAACATGCTTTTCATACCTTTATGCGGGGCAGTTCGAAATCAATTGTGATACCACTTCGCCAGTACTTTCTTTCATGCTCTCTCAATTGCAGACGCATTCTCGTTTTCCACCACACTCAACTTGCTTTCGATATATTCCCTGCACCTACGATTTACCCTAGTTTTCCATCATACGAAGCGCGCTGAAAGTAAGTGGCCCCTATCGTCTGTATCGTTCTATCACATCCATTAATCATTTATTTCAGTAAATAGTTGAGCCTTCTTTCCTACCCATCCTGCAGTTCTCTCAGCCCTGCTGAATCTCCTGTCAACGCATTTCACAAAACGCCGTAGGCCTCACCTCATTGCCATCCGGCCTTCTCTTCGTCAGAAAATGGCCCTTGACGCTCTTCTTTTACACACTGTAGACTCTAGACTTACTCTGGGCTGCAACTCCTTGCCACTAACTGTGCAGCAATCGTGCAAGATATCAAACCTTACACTTGTCATATGCGTATTCACTTCGAGAAACGAGTACCTTCAGAGAGTGGGAGTGACGACCTTGCCGGGTCTGCTGCAGCAGGTTCAGGTTCATACTATTTCTTACAGCATTATTTGACCATAATATTTCATTAGGAGGCCGAATTGCTGGAAAGAGATCAAGTCGGCCTATCTCCACTCCCTACTTGCTTCGATTCCTGGCACCTTCGACAATGATGCTCGACTCTGCATACTCGACTTTGGACACTCGATTATTGCCGTCTAGCTCTGATTTTTCTCTCTATTTCGTACTTGATGTTCGCCCCTACGCTTTGCTATGCGATAGCCCGCCCTGTATTTATGGCCTGAAATAAAGTTCATTTGTGGCTATATACAAGTCCCAAAAGCACTTGAATACCGCGCAAAGACTGCTGCCGGCAAGCCACAAAATGCGCTAAAATGTTCATGATCACTACTGAATTTCAGCCCGTGCTGATCAGAGGAAAAAAACTTAAGGTAGCCGGTTCCAAGCTCCTTTTGAACTTCTTAGCAGTCCCTTATGAACTGATTCTCCAAGCGCTGATTGTACTGATTTTCAGGGGGTGCTCTTCCTGCAGTGGGAACTGAGCAGATTTCAATGGCGATTTCACAAGATCCCTACAGTACAATGAAGTGTATAGGGTATGAGTTTCAACTTTTCAACGTAATGAGGAACAATGGGTTGCCTACTGTATAGCAGCTCAATACTTCCTGGCTTTGATGGCTCAACATAGCAAACTGAGGGCGTCACAACCACCAGACCCTGTGTGCCGTCTACTTACCGGACCTGGAGGAACAGGGAAAACTCATGTAGTGAAAGCGCTCAATGTGTTAATGAATGACTGCGGGTGCGGCCATTCTATCAGATACTTAGCACCTACAGGGTCTGCAGCGGAATTGATTGATGGTACAACAGTCCATAGAGGGTTAGGCATCAGTATCGTACATAAGGGGAAAGGAAAATCGAACCAACAGCTGGGTAGCAACAGCGAAGACTACACTGTCGTAATTTATGTGAAGAATAGACCTGCCATTCAGGAAGAATGGAAAAACTTCGACATTGTTTCACTTGACAAAGTCTCCCTTTTAAATCAACAATTGTTATCAGAAATTGACCATGCACTGTGGTACACCAAAGAAAAGTATAATGACTGGTTCGGCGGGGTTCCGTTATCTTCGCGGGGGACTTCTTTCAATATCCACCTGTGCAAGGTACACCTCTTTACACACTGATTCAGCAAGGGACAAATCAGACTAATGCCGAAATCCTACGTTGATTAGGAAGGCTGGTGTGGAAAAGTGTCACTGATATGGTAGACTTAGTGATGCACGGGGCTCGGGCTCAAGCCCAAAGCCGAGCCCAGCCGAGCCCGATTTGGGCAAGCCGAGCCCGGGCCCAGCCCGCAGTGAGCCCACCAAGTGGGCCGGGCTTCTAACTTGTGGAAGCCCAAGCCCTGGGCTTTGCTGCACTTATATAGTACAACTTTGCCTTGATTTGGACGGCAACTGTACGTACATAAAACAAGGTTATTTCTCTCGTTCTGCCTCCTTCCCGAAGCCATATGTCAGGGATCACCAACAACAGTTGACCAAAGCGCAAAATTACTGCAACAGAGAAAGTCGTCGACCCCAGCAATGCCTCCACTCCGGCACTTGCTTCACATCAGGCAGCAGCTACAGCTGCCGCAGCAAAACGTCTCACTGCGGCAAAGCTGCCCTCCGCTCGATTGCCGGAGTGCATTGGTGGACGGGGTGTGGAGGAGGGGTCTGTAAATACCGCTCATACCGGTGAAACCACTGACCACACAGAGAATGCGTTCAGTGGAGACGTGTCCAAGAAGTTTGCCGCAGGCAACAGTTCTTCCCGCGTGAATAAACGGAAGACTCTCAACACTGTTGAACTCACCGATTCAGAATTTGCAGTGGACCGGGGAGAAAATTCGATGAGTGATTCCACTGGCAGCACTAAAACCACCGTAAGAAGAAAAAAAAGCATGGTAAGTGGGATTTCCTCGGTTCAGATCATTTAGTAGACTATACCTTGGATTGTTCCCAGCTATGCACCGACACAAGTCGGCAACCGGCCTGAGAACCTGCAGAATGACGTCAAAGATAATGTCAAGAAATTGGTATGTTATCATGAAGCCCCCATTTGGTATGTTACTGAGTCTATTTGAAAGTTCCGGGAGCATTTTATCGAAGTCAATGCGGAGCCAACCTCACATTCATCGGTCAAGCACACTCGACCCTCGGAGAAAAAAATAACTACGCTCCTGAGAGAGCTGAGTGATGATGGCGAATCTGAGGACGATACTCTTCAATCGACTTCCGCAATAGATCCAAAAAACCCTTGGCTTAAAGAATATAATTTGTATTTAGATGTGCAGGATGAACTTGCGCCTGGACAGTCAATTGTCCAGTGGTGGGGGGTAAAAATTGTCACTGTTCTAATTTATATCAACCTAATTAGTATTATGCATCTTTCAGCTCAATTCTCAGTGGCTCCCGGTATGGGTACTATTAGCTGCCGATTATCTTCCAATTATGGTGTCTTCTGTGTCAAGCGAACGTGCCTTCTCATCTGCAGGAATTACAATCACCAAGCGCCGAAGTCGCCTTAAGGGCGACATCGTTGAAGCTCTTCAGTGTCTCAAGTGTATGTTGCGACACAAACTAATTTTCCATGAACCTGAGCCATGCACCAGAACCGAGACGGCCTTAGAGGATGAAGCGGGAGAGTCTTATGGAAGCAAGGACGGGGACAATGCAAGCGCACTTGCCGACATCGAGAACAGTGATGACGAATTAGAAAACATTTAATATTGATGCTACCGCTTAATCATAATATTTTAATTTTTTTTCGTATTTGTTTTGTCATACCTGAAGCCTGGGCCGAGCCTGAGCCTGACTAATGGGCTGGGCTCAAGGCTGCCAGAAAGGCCTGGCCGTTCACAACTCGTCGATGGACGACGCCCATGGACCCATGGACATGTCCATGGACCCACTAACCCTAAAATATTTTACATCACGTGATATTACCACCATGTCAACCCACAACGAACAAGGACATGTCCACAATATATCTAAATTTAATTACTACTCTAAAAACAATTCTTTTTCCTTGTCTCCTCATGCTGAGTTGCATGCAAGTCAACAACAGTGTGGTTCCATTTACTCTTCAACATGACACTCAGCAGCTACCTTCATCTCATCCCCTGATCTGGCCGCTGCGACCGCCAGCACGAGACAGGAGGTAGAGTGAGCGCACGCCCGGGGTGCATGTCGATGAGTGGCAGTCTGCCGCGGAACGGGGGCTTGGCGTCTCCTTCTTCCTGCAAGCCACACTCGCTGGGAATTCGACAAGCTCGCCCACGGCGCGCCCAGCCAGCAGGGGCTCAAGGATGCGCCCAAAGAGGACTTGGACAAGAAGCACAAGGGGAAAAAAGCTCTCTTCGAACGAGGCACCTCTATTTCTGCCTGCCTTCACTCGGGGATCTACATATTAGATTAGACCCTCGTCATCATCCGCCGGCCCCGCAAAGTCGAACCACCCGCTCAATCTCCAGCTCCAGCTCATCCCCGCCCACGCGTCGCATGACCGCCCGGGCACGGGCACCGCCTCCTCATCGACAGCGACGTTTGGCAATCCACAATCCTCCGTAGATCTAGCGCAAGACCATGACGCCCCCCACCTCAGACTCCAACCATGCCCTCCGCCCGCTCCGACAACTCCGCCTTCTACACGTCCGGCACTGTCACGTCCTTCACGTGCAATGCCTCTGCCGCCTCCGCCAGTCGCATGATCATCCCAACACTATCGTCGATGCCGACACCAATGCGCGCATCACCCACTTCCACAAGCGCAGGCTCGCGATCGTGGACCTCGCGCTGCTCGAGGACGCGGAGGTGTGGTTCAACAAGGATGGAACGCCGGGCACGTGCGTGTGCATCAGGTAGCATGAGACTGGAGTTCTTTCCTATAAAAGCATCACTCACTTCTGCAGAGAAAGGAGGAGTTATAGGCTGGCAGCTCCATAGTCTTTAGTGAGGACTGTAGCTGCAAACTTGATTGGCTCACAAAGTTCTTGGAGCTTCGTGTCTACACCGGCCCTTATTCGGCTAGTGCAGGCCGTATTAATGCAGGTCCGATGAGGAGGGTAGAATTCATAAAATGCTGTGAGCCAAAAGCTTCAATGATTATTTAGTACAGGAAAATGTTGAGAGAAAGTCACCGACACCGTAAGTTGGACCATATCTCAAGAATAGCAGAAGCAGTGCCGCTTGCCTCATCCTCAACCGTAGGCGATTGTCAGCCTGTTCAATCCATCCGATCCCCTTGAAAAACCTCCCACAAAATCTTGGTGTTATCATCGGAGAGATCGAGAGAATCTCGTATGAAGCAATGGATGCTGCCGGGGAGGGTATTGGGTGGGTCTCTGAGCTCAGAGTGCTGGCTCCAGAGTATTCATTCCTTAAGGTGGTGTATGAGATCGATGAATGTCACGAGAGTGTCGAACGGGGGCCGTGTGAGTGCTGGATACTCCAAGAAAATTGCTAGGAGATCATGGCCCATGGTGAGCGGCGTATTTGTGTTCACGTACAACTTAATCTACGTCGAGTCAAGGTCCGTGTCTTCGTGTGTGCATGACCGGTCTATATCCGCAGGATGGATGGCGAGGCTGGGAGCGGCTGCGAAGTACTCGATAACCAAGGGTGGTTGTCTGTGCTCACCGGATCTGTTGCGGTGGCGATGCACCGATCTATATCCACCCGATGTATCTGGTGAGCGTGGCCGACGACGAGCAGAGTTATCGGTTCCCGAGTTCTATATAATAATTGAATAATAATTGAATTATAATTTGTTGTGGGTGTATGTGCCCACAATTACTAAACATTAGGGTTTAGCGGTCCATGGACCAAGTCCATGGGCGAGTTGTGAATGGCAGGGTCGTTCTCAAGGCATCACTGAGCCCGAGCCTGCTAAAGCCGAGCCCAAGCCTGGGCTTTCCGAGCCCAGCCCGGCCCGTGCATCACTAGGTAGACTTGCATGAACAGAAGCGCATGTGCACCGATACTGAGTATGGTGCCGCTGTTTATAGGCTGAGGCACAGGGAGCGCAATGAAGGCAATGTTGACCTCTTTAACTCTAGATGTGCTCGCTCAAGTCAGCATCCAAGGGGCATTGACATGAGTGACACGTTGAACGTGGACGCCGTAGGGCTCATTCATACCAACCGTCTACGAGAACTGCTAAACGCTAAAAAGGCTGTGTCAATCACTTCAGGGCCAGACACAGCTGACCTTGTCATATGTGCAGCCAATGACATGTTGCAATCATCTCCCGTTCCATCTGCATCACGTGTCCCTCTACTAGAGCGTGACTTTTCCACCATTCAAGGCACTCTCCTGGGTTACTTGCCTTTATATGAAGGGATGCCTGTGATATTAAGGAGCAGAATATTTCAACTGACCTGAAAATTACAAATGGCGCACAAGGTTTCCTTGGTAAGTTATTCACACTGGTATGTGCATCTGGTGTCACATATGCTACGAGTGCCTTCATTCACTTTCCAATGAGCCTGGTGTCACTTCCCCATTTACCGACTGGGTGGTATTTCATTGAGCCATCTTCCAGGTCTTTCACTGTCACAGATATAGTTCTAGACAATCAGGAAGAGCGAAATGTCATGTTAAACAGCTGCACTTACCTCTGCAACCTGCTTTTGTGATAACCAGTCATTCGGCACAAGGTAAAACACTACCAAAGGTATTGGTAAATTTGAAGGAAGGGGACTTTGCAGCGTATGTCCCAGCGTCGAGGGTAACCAGTCACTCTGGTGTCTTCATCACAGAGCCTGTATGCCTCGCGGACCTTACACAGGTGATTCATTCCCACATGCCCGACCTCCTTGCACAGGAATCATCCAGATGACTAGTATTTTCAGGCATACACCGTTCATAACATTTGAGGTTGCACCTACCCCAGAGAGGAACATAATGAT
Source organism: Gautieria morchelliformis (assembly GCA_015179125.1). Lineage (NCBI taxonomy): Eukaryota > Fungi > Basidiomycota > Agaricomycetes > Gomphales > Gomphaceae > Gautieria > Gautieria morchelliformis. The sequence continues at coordinate 268,756 of WHVA01000061.1, read as the reverse complement.
ACCTAGTACCGTGGGTCCCACAATCTATCAACTGAGATCGATAATTTACTCAGGTCACATGCACTTTGCGGTGCGTCTACGAGATGACCATGATGTCACATGGATATATGACAGCCAGGAAAACGAGGGAGTACCTTACCATTCTGCTGATGAAATTTATGACGATGTTGATCCGTTACTTCTTGAAAGTTCACATGGTACAATGTCTGCGCATATTTATATCTACGCTGTGGCCTAACAATGCCGTGGTGCTTCAACAGCCTCTAACCCTGACTCTGACATGGCTGACACTATGTGGTCAGACACTGAAATGTCTAAGTCAGGGATGTCTCATGCACACATGTCCCACTTTCTGCTGCCGACCGTGCCTGTTCTATTCCAGTCACAGCTGATGTATCGCAGACAAATCCTGCTTACATGAATGCATGCGGTGTTCACATGTATCCCACTAGATCCCTGATTGTTGTGGCCAATGTGCTCCCCACGAGATCGACGTGAACGCTCCATGCATGGCACTAGGTCACATTGCATGCCCGTGATCCCTAACCTATCCTGTTCATAATGGACACCTGTCTTTACAATACAGACTGTACAGTGCGCATAAATAGGGTTGTACGTTCCAATCCTTTCCTTTCGTTGCCTCTCCTGACTTTACCCACAGATATGAGCAGCATTCATACGCTCACTGACGAGGAAATAGAAAATGAGGACTTGGGCACACTCGACCCAGTCGAGGCCACAGCTGTAGAAAGGATATACAATATGCATGATTGTCCTAAGGACATGTCTTAAGTCTCCTGCTTCTACACCCAGTTTGAAAAGAAAATAGGCGCAGAAGAATGGTTTGTCATGTCTGTATCGGGGAACAAACACCTCCTGTTGAGATTTCTGGCTTGCATTGTCTGTGGATGTCGTGATTCTAAGCTCAACTCGTATGGGAACAAGGATGGGGACATGAGCAAGGTATGCATGGACACCCCGTTTCCACATCTATGCAGTGTTTCATCTTTGTGACAGTTCGACCTAAGGGGCCTTCGAAAGATCAAAATGGTGTGCGCACTCAACCTTAAACTAGATGGCCTGAAGCATCTGGAACGCAGGGGAACTTACATTGAGAATGTCCTGCATCTCATTCAACAAGGAAGAGACAACACATTGAACGCTGGTATGTAGCATGATAATTTTGCACCCACATGCAGTTATGTCCATCACAGGTCTGAGCTACAAGCAAGAGCCCAGGGTTCATGCATTCAGGTGAAGACAAGAAAACGGCACATTTTTGGTATTGGTGAACTCTGACAATCTGTTTGACAATGTCCCATTCTTGAGCGCAGGGTCACCAGTAAAGATAACAAGAAGCATACTCGAAAGTGAGTGTGCTTCTTCGTCGGCTTAAATGGTCTTTCATGTTCCACGAAGCGCCCACGACCAAGCCTCACACTGTGAATATGGGTGAGGGCTCCTTGCCACATGACGCTGAATTGGCTGGACCACCTTTAGCACCACAGAATCCATCTTGCATGCAAACCTGCCAGGTGTCGAAGGTTCCATGATATCGTCTAAAGGAGTCGGGGACTGGCACTAATGTGCTGCTACTGGATATGGATATTTGACATGGGCCTATTACAGTAGCGTTCTTTGAACACATCAGGACAGAAACGGCCATCTGTGAAGGTGCATCGAACCCTCAACTCGGCATCTCAAGGGACATCTTACAGAACGTCAAATGACAGTGTGCAATTGAAACTATTTAAGATTGACCAGTCTGATAGCAGGGTCTAGATTTGATAAGCGGCGACAAATGGCAAGCACGTGCAGATCAACAAACGAACAGGACCAAAGCACAGAAATCACTGTCACGCCTTGTAAAGCTCAGGTGCAGCAGATTGATCGATACTAGTCGATATTTGCATGTGAGGATTATCAGCACTAACTTGTCAACAGCTAGTGGCCACATAATAGAGAGAAGTCTTGCATTGACTTGATTTACTGTTCCTGTTATTTTTCAGGCCATGACCTGGTCCATTTACAAACTCCCCTGCTAAGTACATTCTTTTATAATTTGGAATATGCTTAGACCCTGATAGTGTCCTTGAACCTACAATCTTTTAGTTTATTGTTCAGTGCTGCTAAGAAACATGTTGCCTTCCATCCATATTAACTTGGACTAGTTTTTACACAGATTGCAACCCAGGTACAAATATTAAATTATTTCCGGAGTTGTGCTGCAGCATTGTTTAATATTCTTGAAGTCTCGTAAGTGACACATTCTGATAGATTGAAGTGTTAGCAATAACACCAAAGTCTTGAAGGGTTCCAAAACAGAATGTGGGGGAAGTTACAGACGGGATGTAAACAACCCATGTATCTACATGTACAATAGTTATTACATAATCCCAGTGGGCCCCTTAGGGACCCACTGTATAGTTTATGTGTGGGAACCGGCCAGCGGTCCCCATTGCATCTTACTCTTACCTGTCACTAGGTAGCATTCAGAATACCACTCATTGGTCAAGTTCTGTAGTGCCCTTGTGATACAAGGTCTTAAGATCGACATCCTTTACACCTTTTTGAACTATCCTGCGGTTGATCGCCACGCGACCAACCGATAGTGGATTCAAAGCAATCGTGAAAAAGATCGCTACGTTGACGACTAAACATCGTTGAGACCCCCCAGTAGACCTTCTACTGTCGGCTGCGAGCATGAATATCCCATGCAGTCGAAGACGGACACAAGCGACGAGCTCGAGGTCCATGCGCCAGGTGCAGCCCAGCGACACGACGGCTGACGCTATCCTGTACCAAGAGAACAGGACGATAGAAGACGGAGAGATCGTAGATCTCACTGCCCTCGTCCCCTCAGTAGAGGACGAGGAAAACCCCAACCACGTCTCGTCGAGCGTGGCCAAGGAAGAGACGATGCCGGGCAACAAGCTGGTGCCACCCCCCCATCTCTCTCTGCCCAAGGACAAAGGAAAGGGCAGAGAAGTCTCACCACCGTCAGACGGTAGAGCAACAACGTCGAGGCGGGCACAAAGCCATGACTCAAACCGATGCTCATGAAGTAGAGCGACGACGATCGTCCTTGAAGGGGGACGACGGCAAAAAAGACGAGCCCCAGGCGATGGTCAGGACTCGGAATACTCGAGCTCCAGTCGCAAGAGCTCGAGGGTTCACACCATCGACCACAAGACGGCAGAGGCCCTGAACAAACAGGTGCAGGCTGCACTGCACCGAAGCGCTGACGCGCCACAAGCACAATCAGCTGGCATCGCAGCTTGACAACACCACCGCCGCCCTAATGGCAATCGGCAAGGAACTCCACCAGGCAGAGGAGATCAGGCTGCAAGACGCAGCCACACAGGAGGACGTCCAGAAAGCCCTCCGCCCACGTGGGGAACACGACGCAACTCGTCCGAGCTCACGACAGTCCGCAGCCAACGAACGCAGTCGCGACGTGGAAGACCCGCACCGAAAGGAGCGAGACAAGCAGGGAATGCCACCGCCAGCAGTCCCGGTCAAACAGGACGTAAGGTTGGGGAATGAACCTCAAGAACAACCGGCTGCCCCAACGGACAGCCGTAAAATGATCCAACAGATCGTTAGGGATCAGGTCGCCTCAGAGCCTGACTCTGAAATGACGACCGAGAGCTTAGAGCTCGAAGTCGCACACTGGCAGCATAAAGAAGCCGCAGCCACGCGCCACCACACACGGTCACTCGAGTTACTAGCGAAGAACGCTGAAGAGACAGTGGCCCACAGCCACACCGCTCAGCTGCCCAACGAGCAGCTCACGCAAGCCGTACAGGACACACGGCAAGCGCACGCAGCCTACAACAGCAGGATACCGATCCGCAACGTGGGACTGACCGGGGACACCAGGCACAAAACGGCCCCGGAACCGAGAGCACAAAATGCTCCCGGTCCCGAGCCCTATCTGGGCCCGGGGCCCGTCAGGGCATATAACAGCCTGCCCCGCGTGGCGTCACAACCGCGCGAGCGATCCATGGCCCCAACGGAAGGCCAGGGAACCCCTGACCAGGCCGACGTCGTACCAATGGAGCCGAACGATGGGATCACACGGATGATCCGCGTGGCGTTAGCAGACGCCGCGGACACAGACCTGGAGAAGTCTGTGCTAGCGAAAGCCGGCGTAAAATTGGCCCACCCCAAGCCATATGCCAGGGGATCTTGTTATTAATGTCTAGACCAAGATCCGAAGCGCAGCTTCGGATCCCCTGACCGAGGTTGAGCACCGGCACATGATAATGCGCCGGCGGCACTTGATTTCCCTGCGACCCTTCTACATACTATCAAAGCGCCACTACCAGTGCCACTACCAGTTAAATAGTTAGTATTGTATGTAGAAAACTTCAGGCAGTAAAATCTCCATCTTGTTGACTAAGTGAAGTCACCCGTGTTATCTTTGACTGGACGTTGGTGTCGGTTGGTGTGTCCGTTGTTGTCACTGCGCCCGGTGTTAGCACATACAACCGAAGTTGTATTCCCATCTCTATTCTATCCATGTCTCTCTACGACCTTACGACTCCCCCACACATACGCAACCTATCCTGCAGACCTTTTAACAGATCTGACCTCGAAGAGTTTGAAATCTTCGTGGCAACCATCCTACAATGGCTAAAAATGAATTGCCTCCTAGGGCCAACCAGCATTGACATGCAGGTCAGCTATGTGGGCACTCGCCTCACCAGCGAAGCCCAGGAATGGTTCCTTTGAAACGCTGAACGCTTCGATCGCCAGGTCCGCAGCTGGACGCTGGAAACTGTGATGCAAGGCCTTCAAAAAAGGTTCCTGCACACAATAATGTAACATCACGCATCGAATAAATTCGACGCGGTCATGCAAGGCATGAAAACCGTTCAGGAGATGCTGAACGAGCTCACAAAATACATGGCACATATGATACAGCTGCCAGACGAGTACACGTTCCAGAGACGGTTCGTATCGGCGCTGCGTGAAATGCTACGCAACGAGGTCCTCAAAAAGGGCTATAATGCTGAGAGCAGCTCAATAGAGCAACTCTGCGAGACAGCCCGGATGATCGAGGAGGCATCACGATACAATATGGGGATGCACCGTGCAGAAAGCGCAGCAGCAACAGCAAGCGCCACCCGGCTCACAGGGAGCAAGCCGTTGACACAAACGGGCCTGAGCAGGCCCAGCCTGTTTGCAAGAAGCGGCACAGGACAACGGCTACCGCCCTCACGCCCAGCACAAGCTGGACGCCCGCCTCAAGCTAAACAGCCTCAAGCGTCAGGGTTGTCCCCACGACCTGCCCCACCGACGAAAACGTTGGGCTGGCCTAACGATAGGCCCAGCGGCAGCCAAAGCAACACCACATGCTTTGAATGCGGCCAACCTGGCCACAAGAAGGCAGAGTGCCCCCGGCTTAGGTCCGGTATAAGGACAGCGGCCGTGAGGCACAACGGTGAAGCCGAGGATCCGGAGATGGATCTCGGTCAAAATTCTCTTCAACAAATTGACGAAGAGGGGGTGATCCCCAACCCAACAACACTCTGGACAACGGAGATGCGCCCACTGAAGAATGGGACCCAGAACCATCCCAATACTATGAATGGGACGAGGAGGTGGAAGACACCACCTACAGGTCCAGCGCGATCAGATTTGCACTGGAAGACGAAACCGTCATGAAGGTTATGGCGGCACGCACGTCGGTCATGCCAGACAAGGCGGCCGAGCCGGTGTATCACCACCGAAGCAAACCCAGGACACGGCCAACACGTCCGCACAGTGAGAACCGTACCCTATCAGGGTACTGGGAAATAAACGGCGTAAAAGCCCACTGCCTGCTAGATAGCGGCAGCGAAGGGGTACTGCTGTCCCCCAAATTAACGTGAGCTGCAGGGATGAAGACATTCTCCCTGGAGCAACCAATCGTGCTGCAGCTAGCCTGCATAGGCAGCCGTTCCACGATCAACTATGGAACAAACACGACCATCAAGTTTGGTTGTGGACATACGACGAATATTAAGACGTGATCTTAGGGACACCGTTCCTTAGGAGATTGGGCATAACCCTGGACTTCTCGAGCCCAGGGACGATTCACAAGGGGAACGAAGTGATCCCCATGGGCAAAGTCTCATTCGACGACGATGAATCGACAAATGAGGACAAAGGGCCACGGGTGAGCAGGATCACCCAGGCACCAAAGCCGAACCTGGCTCATTGAAGCCAGGAGGACGAGTCACGGGACGATTCGTCCTCGAGCTCACCCTACAGCCGTAGGGAGAGACGCTCTCACCTAACAGTGAAAGCGATGGGAAAGAAGAAAGCGGGCCCACGCGCCGCGGGACCTGATAGACGCCAACAGCGCCTAATGGAATCTAAGCCAACCACCACCATCATCCTCACAGATGATGACCTTCCTCGCCTCCGTGAGGAATGGATGGAACGAATCACTGACCTAGTCAGTGGAATTCCATTAGAACTCCCGCCACTACGGGAGATCAACCATGAGATCAACCTCATCGATCCCAACAAGCACATGCAGTATCGACTACCGAAATGCCCTGAACGCTTCCGAGAGGAACTGTCGGCTAAGATAGAATGATACACCACTGCAAAGTGGTGGATTCCGGCAGTAGCGCAGCAGGCAGTGCCCATGCTGTGTGTGCCGAAGAAGAACGGTACATTGAGAACCGTCTTCGATCTGCGCCAGCAGAACGAGAACACGGTGAAGGACGTCACGCCCTTCCCGGATCAAGATATCATATGCAGCGACATGGCTCACTGCCGATATTGAACAAAACTCGATATGTCAGAAGCATATGAGCAGATCCGGATCCATCCGGATCACATAGCAAAGACTGCCTTTGCCACAATCCTTGGCACCTTCAGGAGCCAGGTGATACAGATGGGGGACTGTAATGCCCCATCAAAATTCCAACGGCTGATGACAGCCATTTTCCACAACTGCATAGGTCGCTTCGTCCATGTATACATGGACAACATCTTCATATTCTCGCTCTCAATACAAGAGCATGAAGAGCACCTACCTCTACATCGTCTTTGACAGACTGAGGAAGAATCACCTCTTTCTGAGTAAGAAAAAGGTGGACCTCTACTCCATCTGAATGGAGTGTCTCAGCCATATGATCGATGGCCAAGGGGTACATGCCGATGAGGACAAGATGCAATGCATCCGCGAGTGGCGCAGGCCACAAACGTTCAACGACGTCCAGTGTTTCCTCGGGCTGGTACAGTATCTGGCACACTACATGCCGGATGTTAGCGCATATACCACCCCACTATCGGGCTGTGCGCGTAATAACCGTCCATTCGAATGGACACCGCTACTCGACAAATGCTGGCAAAGCATTAAGGCGTTGTCCTGTAAGGCCCCAATCCTGCGTCCAGTAGACGCAAGGTGCCCAGAGCCGATCTGGGTGATCACCGACGGATCAAAAGCCGGCGTCGGTGCGGTCTACGGCCAAGGTCCTGACTGGAAAACTTGTCGACCAGCCGGCTTCTTGTCAAAGAAGTTCAGTGTTGCTCAGCAACACTACCGGACTCATGAGCACGAGACGATTGCGGTGCTCGAGGCTCTCATGAAATAGGAGGACAAACTGCTGGGGCGAAGGTTCACCCTCATCACAGACCACAAAGGGCTCGAGTACTTCGAGACCCAGAAGAGCCTATCTGACCGACAGGTCAGATGGTGGGAATTTCTCTCCCGGTTCAATTTCAACACTGTTCATGTTGACGGTATAGAGAACAAGGTAGCGGACTGCCTGTTGCGCTACTACGAGAGTGACACGAGTGATAATAATCACCCGGACCATGTCTTCGTGAACGCAGATGCGCATTTAGAGCCGGACCATGAGTTATTGCCCACCGACCGGTATGTTGAGTTGCGAACAGCGGCGACAAGATGCTCTAAACACCTCGCTGAGAAGACAGAGGTGAGAGTAACGGAAGCTGCCGCATTAAACGAGGGCTCTCCAGAGCCCCCGAACATCGCCATGTCCCGCGACGACGATGATGACATCAGGGCCATCACCGCAGGAAATGACGGCGCGCCCCTGCGCCGGGTCGTCGAGCAAGGCGTAGACCTGTCTAAGGTCCTACGAGATGCATACCACAGGGACACCATGTTCACAAAGATCATGGCACACCCGGACGCGCACCCGAGATTCGGGATCTGGGACAGGCTGATCTGGACTAAGAATCAGCTCAAAAGAGACGTCATTGCCGTCCCCCCCTCTGTTCTTCAAGGGGGAAGGAAGTTGATCGAAATTATCATCAATCGGGCACATCAGATAGTCGGCCACTACGGCCATCTGAAGACTTCGAACATAGTTCGAAGAGCATATTGGTGGCCGGGCATGAGCCCAGACATAGAAGCGTTCTGCACATCGTGCGCGAGGTGTCAGATGACGAAAACCGGGCCACAACGGCCCAAAGGCCTACTACACAGCCTACCCATTCCAGATAGGCCGTGGCAGTCGATTGGCATCGACTTCATGGGGCCCCTGCCCAAATCCAACGACTGTGACTACCTGATGGTAGTCATTGACCGACTAACGTCACTCGTACACCTCGTACCAACCACAACGAGCGTGTCAGCCAAGGGAGTAGCCTGGCTGTTTCTGAAGGAGGTCATCCGACTCCACGGAGTTCCCGACTCCATCGTCTCGGACAGAGACTCGAAGTTCATGTCGATCTCCTGGCGTGAACTACAGCGACTCATGGGGACCAAGCTCCTCATGTCAAGTGCCTTCCATCCCCAAACGGATGGAGCAACCGAGCGGGCAAACCGCTCGATCGGCCAGATATTGCGCGTGGTCGTCAGAGACGATCAGAAGGATTGGGCATTGAAATGCCCAATGGTTGAGGTCTCCCTCAACAGCAACGTCAGCACAACCACAGGGTTCGCACCTTTCGAGCTGAACCACAGCTATATGCCGCAGATAGACCTCCCCATAGCCGTGGACACCCCATTTAAGAGAGTAGCCCGGTTCGCACATCAGGCAAAATGGAACCTGATGGCGGCACACGATGCAATCATAGAGCATCGAGTGGCGCAAACGTTTCATGCAAATAAGAAACATATGGCGAGCGACAGGTCTGCGGCCAATGACCGCGTCTACCTTTCGACACAAAACCTAACTCTCCCGAAAGGAAGAGCCAGAAAACTAGTCCCGCGGTACATCAGACCGTACCGCGTCGTCGAGGCTCACAATGACGCCTCGACGGTGACCCTCGATCTTCCTGACGAACTGAAAAGCTGTCGCATTTCACCACTCTTCCATTCCAGCCTTGTACGGCAATACGAGGCTAACAACGACAAATTGTTCCCTCGTCGTGAGGCCAAGTCATTTTATGACTTTGGAGCAAATAACGACGAGGAGTGGCTCATCGACGAGATTATCACACATTGATGGATAAACTCAACGGACCTGGAGTTCCAGGTCCATTGGACCCTAGGCGACGTGACATGGGAACCCATGTCGTCCTGCAAGGACTTTCAAGCCCTAGATAGCTACCTAGAGCTTCGGGGGTGGGCAAGCCACACGACCTCCCCAGACGCCGCTAGATGCGTCTGTCACGTGCAGACCACATGACGCGCCGGCCACGGCGCAGTTAAATCTTCACCTCGGGTCTTTCCGAGGGCGCATCGCTTCTTGGAAGCTAACCACCATCATCCCCACGAAGATGATGCCCCCTAACGATGGGATGGATGTTGATCCGTCAACGTCCACAACGTGAACAACGGCCCTGAGACAGGGGGCCGCAGATATTCTCCGTGCTCCAATAGACCAGGAGCACTGGATGATCGTGGGATGGGAGGACGCCCTCGCCATCGTCCACCCGGATGATTGCGCAACGTGCGCAGACTACGCTGCACACCTTAGGGCCGCGACCGGCACCCGCAAGGTCAAATTGCGGGACGAAGACATCGGCGACGCCGTCGATGCAGCTTGGGGATGGCTCCCAAGGGGCATTGCGCGTGACGCACGAGAAGAGCCCCTCCAGGACATCCACAACCTTAAAAAAGAGGTCAAGGAGCTGGAACGAGCAGTCGAGGACCACGATGATGCGCTCACAACCGAGCACGCCAGGATCAAGGAACTGGAACAACAGCTGAGCGCAGCGCAGCTCCAGGTTATCCTGGCCCACGTTGCCTCAAAAAGGCCACGACATGACCCGGCCACGGACCCAGTGGCCGGGCCATTATCACTTCGCGCGACGGTACCTCTGCCAGCGCACGCAACATCGGGACTAGCGTCCCGATTGTCGGCGCCGACCCCGACAACGACAGCGATGGAAGGGCAGAGCGCGCCTTCCGACTCTGCGTATGGTGTCCCAGATGGATGGGAGTCCGACTCATCCGTCTGGAAGACGTACGACCCCGAACAGGAACAGAGGCTGGTGTCAAGATTGGTTTTTAGGCGTTAATATCGTGTATTAGTGAACACAACGAATGCCTGAATAACTTGTGCGAATAAGTATGCCATTCGGCGAATAAGTGAACCGATGAATTTTCACGAAACAAAGGGGTTGCCCAAACAGGGCTCGCCCTGTCTACAGTCGTAGCGAAACAGCTCACAGCACTTGACAACGTAACGTGCAAGATATCGCGGAAGGGCTGTCTAAGTTTCGACGGTCCCTTCACTGGTGAAGGTGCTCCTTCGGAGCCCTTCGCCAACAGCACAGAAAGTAGTTTGAAGGCTAAGGTAACAAAGACGAAGTATGAGAACTCACCAGTGATGCCTAAGTCCTTCGCTGGTCAAAGATAGAAATCTTCAAGGAGAGGCTCAAGACGATGATCACAGCGAGGTCAAGTTTGCACAAGATGGACGACTTATGATAATTGAACTGGGGAATGTACATGCGAATGTAAACTACTTATATTGAATGCTCGTAAGGTATCAGCGAATAGGAAAGAGGCCGTTACGAGTCAGGGTTGGATAGGGGTGCGCAGTCATGATACAACATAGATGAAATAAACATACAATAGAATGTAAGAAGGGGGAAAACATGAAACGACGGAGAGTAGAGGTGGCGAAGGCATTTATGGACAAAACCATGTCTTGGGACCCGCATACATGCTACCCTGCACGGACTCTTGGTCTACTGGGTTGATTCCGCACGGCCTATGGAGGGGATGTCCTGCCAACATACTCTGACCATACGAACGCCCAATGGGGTTGGATTTAAGAAGACGATGGGGTTAATGATAGACCATCATGCCAGGTGAATGGTATCGATCATTTTTGATGGTGTGCCTGCTAGCGAATTATGCGAGCAGCGAATAGCCGTTCGGTGAGATGCAAGGGAGGTCAAACAGAGGTGACATAGGGGAGGAGAGGCCGAGGAGGAGGGCGAAGCCAAGCGAACACTGAGGAGGAGTGGCGAAAGGGAAAACGGGGATACCACGGTGCAGGAAATGCACAGGTCATGACAACCCAACTATTCGGACACCATCGGAAGAGGGTCGAGCAAAGGAGGTGGTAGGCCCAGTGATGACTGCCGAGTCAGTCTCAGGACGTCGATGGTGCGTTTTGACGGCACGGCTATAGTAGTTGGTGCGAACAGCGAGAGTTGGTTGCCGAACATAACAATGGTGATCGGAACAAACACGAAGGTGGGGTGAAAAAATTGGAAAACTGAGCTTCTAAGTATGGGAGATAAACGCGTCATGACAGCTGGCAGAGCAACCAAAGAAAAAGCGCAAGAAATTGTGCAGCTCCCCCCACACCGTCAATGGGCTAGCCATTGCGAAGGAAAGCGCGATTAGTGCTTACCTAGCAGCATCATCATCGCACACTGTCAATGACCCCGCCCTTCAGTGGCGGGTAGCACAGATCGAGGCCCATGACATCGGGCCTGGCGTGGCCCTGCCTCCACCGGCGGGGACAGTTCACCCTCCCTACCTGGGGGAGGGGACGCTCATCCCACTCGGAGACCCACCGATCTCCGAGATGGGCCTCCTACCACGGCCGGTAGGAAAGGCCCAACAGCGTCGTACTCAATGGTACGACGTCTGCCCACTCGACGACCCACGCTTCGTCCAACTCCTAGCGTGGGCAAAAGAAACGCCACAGCTCGCGCGTACGCGTGAGATGATCAGCATATTCAAATGCATCGAGCGCGAACAACACACTCGCAATCCCAAAAGGGATTGTCTCGTGATAGCAGGCAGTACCCCGCACAACATCACGGCCATCCTGAAGGGTTGGATACACAACCCTGAAGGAATCCCATCCACCATCTGTGACAATGCGGATGGCACCTTCAACCTAGATGACATGAACGTCTGGATGTGGTTGAAGGCCCTTGCGCCCCGGGTCAAAGGGGTCGCATCATCTCTCAGGGCGAGGCTACTCGACCTCTTCGGCTCGACAGACCAATGGTCAAGCCTCGTCGATGCCAGGGAAGTGCTGACGCCTCAGAGCACCACCCTGCGGCTCTCAATCACGGGCCCATTCCCTGTGGAGGGCCGAGCTGGCCCCGACATCCCCCTCGCTGAGATCACGAGATGGTTGGCCTGCTATGCGGGGGTCACGAGCGAGCGAGCGGCGCACATTGAACATTATGTTCAACGCAGCATCACTGGCGCGGCATTCAGTGCCACCGCCCGCGAGGGCCAACAAAAGGTTATCGAGACCAGCCATGTGAGGGTGGCGGTGCCCCGACCCCTCACTCACGCCCAGCTCGACCGAGAGCTGGCGCACTTCCGGCCCCCTCCTCAGACTGAGGACCCGGCCGTTGAGGCCATGCTCCACGAGGACACTGGCCCCATCACCCAAGCGGATACCGCCGCTAGTGGTGAGGCTGGTTATTCAGCTGATAGTGTGGAAATGTCTCAACTTGTTGTGAAAGTCGTAATGGGGGTATACCATCCTGGGATACAAAGGTATCTTAGGTATTGAGACTTCGACATCATTATGCAGCACAACTAACCTCAAACCAGATTATTACAATGACAGTCCGGCCGAGTGCATCATCTTGCTCATGCCTCTGAGTCTTCAAGGTACGTGTGCGTTGTGTCTCCTCCAATGCTGCATCTCATCGTTGTTTCCAAAGTGGTCCGAGATTTCTTTTATAAACCTCTTTCATATTGGTAATCCAAGAGACTCAGTTGCAGCTGCTTCTGAGTGTTGAGATGGACCAGCACTAGCAGCTTGAACGGCTACAGGCCCAGCAGGTTGCAAACCGACAGAGTTAGAGTTAGAGAGTTGAGAGGATGGGACCTGCTGTGGCTGAGCAGTGTTATTGGAATGAGCGGCACAGTCGTCACGAAAGTGGTGTGCTTTGACAGCGTCCAAAAAATCTGTGTCGCAGCAACTACTACACAGGCTGGAGATACAATTCTTGGCAGCACGTCGAGGATGTCCAGTTCGAGTTTTACATTTGGAGCAGTGGATAGACCGAGAGTCATTTGAAGCAGAAGCCGTTGGAGCAGGGAAAGAACCTGCAGGTCCCAGTGCATGTGGTTGTGAAAGGGCTGCATAGGCAAGAGCCGGAGCTGGTAGCCGTGGAGCATAGTTATACGAAGTTCGGTTTAGAATGTTCAGCTGATTCACAAGCTGTTCAGAAACAGCAAATGGGTATGCAGTTGTATGAAAAACAGTGCGATGGCATGTGCAGTTGGTGCACTACGGAAGTGTGATATACATGAGAAGTTGCAATAATTGAAGACTTGGCCACTCAACATACCATTTGCATGATTCTCCCCCAATTCTCAAGGACCGCGGAGCCTTTGCACACTTGGTAGTTGCCATACTGGTGGCGACATGCCTCGCAATATGTGACTTTCACCAACTGAGGCAACGGTGGGGAGGGTGGCAGTGGCAGCGGTGGGATAGGCTGCATGCTGTTGCGAAGGGACAAGAAAAAACATATTTTGTGGCAGAACTATACAGTAGGTCTATTATTGTTTACCGTTATTTTGTTTAGTTTCTTTAATTTGGTTATTTTGTTATTTATACTTATTCCAGATGTGGATATGGCGAGTGATTGCTGTGGGTGCATATGGTGTGGGTCTAGTCTATCGACCGAGGTCCATAGACCGTTTCCCGGTAGCCCGGAAGTTCTGGAGCGTGGGCAGTCCTTTGGGAAGCACCATCTGCATGTCACGTTCTGCTACGATGTTCAGCAGTTGCTGGGCAGCGTCGAGGTTGGATCTCATGAATAGGTGGGTGTTTCGTTCTTCGTCCCAATATGGGTGGTGTCTGTTGAAGTCGCCTACCCATACCATTCCTGCCGGGGCGCGATGGTTTCTCTGCCTCGTTTGCATTTCATTCTGGATGCTGACTTGGAGTTTGTTGATGCTATCATGGTTAGTGCCGTCCACATATAGATTGAACAGTATCACTTCAGCAGCCTGTGTTTTTATTGTAATCGCTGTGACATCCGGTGTATCCACATCTATGGCTGTCCACTCGCTCATAGCCATCTTCTTACTTACTAAAATCATTGACCTGGTTCGTTTCTGTTTGTCCCGGTAGTGCATCTTGGGGTATATCGGAAACCAGTGAGGGGTGGCCCTTGCATTGCCTAGAAAGTCGAGGTAGGGCTCCTGTATCATAATGACGTTGTACTCGTCAGGGGGGCACTTCATTAGTAGGTCCAGTGTGGCGGTGAGTGATTTGTTGACGTTTTGTTGTCTAACTTGAAACTGTGTTAGGTTGTGGGTTGCGTTGTTCATCCCATGTAGATGTTATTGATGTCGTCCTTGCCTGGGTGGTCGGTTGTTCTGTCTTCTCTTGGTCCATACTCGTCTAGTGTTCTTTACCTTCCTCTCTGGCTGTACCATCCCTCGTCTCTGTTGTTCATCGGCGGATTGCCTCCTCTTCGTCCTTCGTGCCAGCGATTCCCCTCTTCCCATCCGCCTCGGCTCCTGCCTTGGTGCTGTTGCCTCATGCTGGCGCGCTGCTCTGCCTGCCTGAATAGTTCCCCTGCATCGGCTACCTCCGCTCCGTAGTCTTGTTGCTCCCATGTCCACAGATCGTCGCTGGGGAAATATTTGTACGTGTTTTCCGGGTCTGTCTTTTCCCCTTTGGGACGCTGTCTTGAAGCTCGGACAAGTGCGATCCCAGGAAGCATGCCCGTGTTTTTTGCATGTGACACATTTGAATTTTGTTGGGTCTGTCTCCTCGCATTCGGCAGTTTTGTGAGTCCCTCCGCAGGTGCCGCAGGTGTCTGGGCCGTCGCACTCTGCCGCCATATGCCTGACATCATATCTCTGGCATTTCAAGCATCTCCTGGGTTCTCTCCTCATCCGCCTGGCCCATGTTCGCTTCCCCACGATAATTAGTCCATCTCTGATGCTCTGGTTCGCGGCTTGTGCCGTGGTGAACTTAGTGATCAGGTGCGCGGATCTTTGTCCTTCCGTGCGTCTGTGGATTGGCTTTATCCACCTCGTTGATATAAGGGTGCCGTCTGGGATTTTAGCGTCACGCTCTATCTTCCTCATCTCTGCGAACGCTTCTGGGGAATGGCTGAGTGGGACATATTCGACGATGACCGTCAGCGCTCTTTCTTTGACTATCGAAGTTGCACTGAAGTTCTCGATGAATTGTTTTCTGTGTTCGTGTATCCACTTTGCCCCCTGTGGGTTGCTCAAGTCAAGAACTATCCCTCCGTTTGCGAGTTTCTTTACTCCTATGACACCTATTTCGTCGCTGCCCCGCAAGTGTTCCAGGTGTTCTATCGCCTCGTTGGCCTTCGCCACAAGCTCTCGCTCCGTTAGTTCTGCTAGGGGGCTGCTCTCTGCTGTTGGGTCTTTGTCTATCAGTACTTGGCTTTCTCTCGCTTTTGCTCGTGCTAGAGTGTTTGGGTGCGATAGCGGTACGTTACCTTTGAGCGCAGCCGCGTATGTTGCCCCCGCTGTGCCATCTCTCCTACCAGCTTCGCTCGTTTTTTGTGCATTGTGTGCTTTCTCCGTCGCTTGTAGAGCCTCAGTTGCTGCTGCTTTCGCTTCATCCGTCGCTTCCTTTGCAGTCTCGAGCAATGCATTGATGCTGTTAAAAGCTGGAGAGTGTCTCTTTTCAACGTATTGGAGGACTGCGGTTCCTGTGCTTCTAGCGGCTTCGTCCATCATGAGGATGGCTATTGCTCTTGCTCCTTCTTGCATCGGCTTCGGAGTCGCGTTGTGCGCCAGGGATAGGAGGGTGTAGCTGAGTTGGTCGATGGAGAGTGGTTCTTCCTTCGCTAGGTAGCCGTGTCTATCGAGGAATGATCTGGCTTGCTCCCTCGTTCGGATGACGAAGGACGGGTCTGCTATTAGGTCCGCCCTGCTTTTGGCTCCTCCCTGCTGTGCTGTGGCTCTCGTGCGGCCGCCTTGTCCTTGTGACATCGCAGGCAGCTGTGGCTCCATGGCGGGTGGCATCGTCGTTTTGCACTCCTTTTTCATAAGGGGTGTAGTAGATGTAGCTAGTGCTTGTTTTCAGGGTTCTAGCTATCTCTAAGATGTGTGTGTGTGCGTAGAACGTGATTTTGGGTATTTTGGGTGTTGTGGTGCGCGTGAGAAAGTTTACAATTCCGGCATTGAGCATCGAGCTCAGATGTGACTTTGAGGGATCATCACGCATCCGAATCCATGTGGCTAAAAGAGAATAAAAGGCGGGTACCACACAAGCCATAATAGGTGTAAGTTCAGTACACATTATAATGCATGTGCTGGCTGTGTATATATAGGTTAATCACGGCCCAAGAGTTGATAATAAAAACATGTACCACTAAAACTTCTTTGATACTATTAATAACACTCCATTCGCATCGTGTTGGCCGCTCTTTAAAAATTGGATCCATGATAGGTATACATCTATAGGCTGCCACACAAATATTAGCCTTCATTTAGAACTGATCAGTGAAATATGCACCTTCTGAAGGACAAGACTATGCTCTATCATCAGGTAGGTTGACCCCTGTCGCAGTGGGCTGTCACGTATAAGGCATAGGTCTGGTATCTCATAAGCATTACCATTCACATCCAACCATCACTGTCGCCGATTCCCACACATAATGACTTCCTTGAACTCTTCCCAACGCAACTGCGATGAGCATATAGAATTTGTAATATTCCGGATGATGGCAATCAGATCACGCTGCAGTGCCTGTGCAGGTGTTTGCACTTGAGAGTTGATCACTATTGGCACATTGCAGTTCATTGTACTGTTTTCAAGGGCATCAATGCTTGTGATTTTGTAGAGCATCCCCATGACAGTCAGATGGAGTTGGTGTGGAAGGCAGCTGCAACATGTTAAAAAAGTGTTGTAAGGGAACATCATGCCAAATTAACTGTTATGCACAGTAAGTGTTGCTCTAAGCTATCAAAGCTAATTGAGCAATCAAGGTGTTACGTATCGAGATTTCCGCTAAGTTGGAACTGGAAAGGACAGCGGCTTCAACTTGTAGGTTGTGCCCCCAATGAACTATCATCCTAAGTATTTCGGAAATGAGTCGGAAACCGGAAGGTACTGAACTAAAGGTTGGTCGGAACTTGAGTCGGAACAGAGGCAGAAGGCAGAAGGCGGAAGGCGGAAGGTGGAAGGTGGAAGGTGGATAGACGGAGGTCTTGCTAGACTCGCTGTGCTAAGAACAGGAGATGGAGCGAAGGAAATCAAGTATCGAAGGTGATTATCTGATTGCAGAATAACAGACATACATGACAGGCTTTTTATACAAAGAGCTGAGACAACAGGTAATGGGATGGTACTAAGAAAATTCTAGGGGGAGCGGAAGTCAGGTAGACAATGCATGGGAACTAACTAATTGGGAAGAATGGGACTACAAGGTAAGGTAAAACAATGGCAAAGAACAAGGGGTCGGGAAAACATATCTGACAATGAAACACAAGGAGGTCTGGACATATGGTCTTGATGAACAATGAAGCGGGTCCGAGTAATAGAGTCGAAAGAACAAGGGAGGAGAACAAGGGGCGGGATGTCGGAAATATCTGAGGGGCGGAAAGTGTTGCGGAACTGGAGGTCGGAAGTCGGAAATGCACGGTCGTAACACAAGGAGTAGATGCTCAAAGTCATGCATCATTGCGCTATTGTTTGAAGCACCATCAGTGGTCACAAATTGGAGCTGTACAAAGTTAAAAAGCAATCTGGTTGTATAAGCGCAGAGAGCAGCTCACCTTGTTGGTTATATTTGCACGGTCCATTACATATAACAACCCTTTTGCGAGTGTTTGATCATAGTGTCGGCCAGGCAGAGGGAGGAATCCGATCAGTGATGACCTCAGTGTTAGACAGCGACGATTGCTGAAAGATGAGGACCCGTCTCCTCGCACCAAGTAGTGAGCTGTAACTGCACTGAAGGCACACATGCCTTTGTTATCCCATAAATCTGTGGTAAGCAATCTTTTGCCAACAGTGTGCTTAATGCAAAGGCCGTCAATTAAATTATCTATAGAGCGTAGTCAATTGCATACTGCTTACCTTGAGTTCGGACTTAAGCTCTGCAAAATGACAGTTCCAGGCTGATGTCACCAGGTTCCGAATAGTTGTGCGATAGGGAAGATCCTTTTCAGATAATGATTCTCGAAGGGTAAAGACCAAGTGTCGAAATTCAGGGCATTCAACAACATTGATTGACTATATCATTATGTCAGGTTATGTAGAAATGTAATATTAAAAAGTACGTACCTGATCATCAACAACAATCCAGTTGACAAGAGCAGCTTTAAACGTGGCCACAGAAAATGGAGGTCGGGGCGATGAAGACATTACTGGAGCATTGCCATCATTCGCTGCCCTTACCAGGGATTTGATCTTTACCTTCCATCCATGAGACTTACAAGTGTCCATATACTCAAATTCATGAAACCTTTCGAGATGACTATGAAGAACGCCTGTGGTTGTGGTGACTGCATATTCGACTGGGGGATCACTAAATGAACATGTATTAGTAAGTTGTGTTGAAAACATAAAGCAAGAGAAAAATATTACAAGCACAGTTTACACCGTGTTTTTGTTCCCTTGGTCAAATGTCCAGGTTTGAAGAAGTACCATATATCGACGGCACCTTTCTGAACTACTGGTTTCTGTGTGGGATGCCAAGTAGGTGCATGGGATGCTGGTGCTGCTGGAGTGCGGGGTTGAGGTCTACCAAATGGTGATAGAGAACCAACAACATGCGAAGTGATGAAAACACAATGCAAAGCTACATGAGAGTCTGGAGCAGGTGTTGGATGACTAGGAGGTGTAGCAGGCTGTGACTCAGGTGATGGTATATGAGAGCTGTCCGAGTTGTCAGGTGAGGCTTCTGAATTTGGGAAAAAAGTGTTCATATCGTGTGCCATGTGTTCTTCCTCATTCCAAGCCAGTCTATCCTTGCGTTGCTTTTCCCATCTAGCACGCACCCTCTCCTCAGCTACTTCTGTGGGTGGTCTAGGCACATGTCCCCCATGACCTTGAGATGAGCCTCTACCATTACAAGTGACGCCTCTGCTAGCTGGTTTTTGTGCACCAGTCCCTTAGGATGGGTGTGACCGGAGTACACCATCTTCATCTTCCTGGGCTATACCACTGGAGGCATGTAAAATTTTTCTGGTCTGAAAAACTGTTAAAAAAACTGTAAAGATATTCCAAATTTTTTAGTGTTTTTAATGTAAAAAAACTTTAACAAAATTTTGTGTTTTCACAAAGAAACCTATAAAAATCCCTGCAAAAAACTTTGATTTTTTTTACAATTTTTGCTCAACAAATTCTAATAAAAACACAGAATTTTATTATAGTTTTTTTACGTAAAAAAAAAAAACACTAAAAATATTTAGAAACTCTTTACAGTTTTTTGAACAGTTTTTCAGGCAAGAAAACTTTTCTATGCCTGCAGTGTACGAAGGATAGCATCCTCATATATTGGACACGGCTGCCTCTTGTGAAGGGTGGGGCCCATACGTGGTGGCTGCTATGGAAGAAGTAATTTTAGAAAAGCTCTGGAGTGTCGAAGCAATATACTTTAATACTTACAAGACCTAAGATATTATTTTTCATATTTATACTGCTCGCTGTCCTGTAAAATTGAACAATGTCATGGTTAAAAGGGTCAAATGTATTTTGTGAACAGTTGTGAAGGATGATCGGATGCCTAGCCTTACATATGCAGTCAGCCTTTACAAGTTTATAACCATAGATATGCCAAGAACTTACCATACAGTAAAAGCAAGTGGTTTGTGGAGCTTGCCTAGATGGTCAGTTATAGCATCCAGTGAACGGTGGGTTATGGCTTCAGTTATGGAATGATTCGCAAATATAATTTCACCTTCCCACACTTCCAGCTCAAGCCGGCTTCAATAGCTAAATCCAGGCTCGGTTGACAGCTTAGCCGGAGCTAAGCTAAGCCGGCGGCAACACTATATCAATGGGCTTATTGGGTGGGATATAAATATGGTAGAAATGTAGAAAGTAATGACACCAGGGTCGAGAATATGTGCGAGACTTGCTACAGCGATAGGAAGAGAACATGGTAAACTAAACGGTTGTGATGGAATGAAGGAGAGGTTATTCTAATGATATTATTCCCGAACACTGAGTTTGCGCGTTTAGCGGGAAGAGGAGTAATTGTTGGCATACGAGCGACGTCAACATGATGTCATTTACAAACAAAACGGTTTATTGGTTATTGCGTTGTACATTAGCTCCTTACGCAGTTGGAACCTGCTATCATCTCGCCTGATTCTCGTAATAAGTAGAAGACGGCAGTTTGGCGGGTTTGGACGTGCTGCTGTAGTGACCAGAAGATGCAGGCCTTTCGTCAATCATCAGGGGGTTCAAATGCGCTGTCGGCAAGTGGGTCCTCTCGTGGCGGCGGAGATTGGACTTGACTGAAAACGTTTTCGAGCATCCGGGCTGGCTGCAGGCATATGCTACAGGTACAGTCAGCGAGGAGTCCAGAGTTCAGATTGTAATGGACAGCGATGCTCACGTCTTATATTTTCGTGCGATTTCGATCGCATATGAGTCTATAAAGCTGGTCAGACCATGGTCAGCGACCGCGGGAGCTAACCACATACGTCAAGACCACTTTGCCGGTCAAACCGCTCGTCGCACATCTCGCACGCAAACCTACGCGCTGGGTCTCCACTAGGCGCGCGGGCGGGCCTTGACGGAACGGAGAGGAGGTTTGATGCTCGCTGTGGGACCACATGTTGGTTGTACATGACGAACTGTTGGGCTGGTTCTTCATGTCGAGAACGAGATGGATGCATATTCTCCGGCTGCTGAGAGCCACGACCACGAGGATAAGAGGATGGCGTAGACTCTTCGCTCGGAGGGTAGCGCTCCGCCTGGGATGGACGCTGTCGGGTCACAGCAAAACAATCAACGTTCTCCGAAGACAAGAGCAGAATTATGGGGAAGGGGGGGTTGCAGAAGATATATGCTCACATCATAACCATAAGACGCGTTGAGGGGTGGTTGTACCGCGGCCGATCCAGGAGTAAAAAAATCTGTTCAATTGTCGTTAGGGCTAATCACTGTTGTATGCAAAAGGGAACGTTCTACCAGGGATGTGGCCCCTAAAGGAGGGGAGTTCAACACATCTACTACCGTCGCGGCGACTGCTGGAGGAGTAGGATGAAGTATCTTGGTTGTACATGACGAAACGCGCAGATTCTTCACGTCGAGCACGAGATGGATCCAAATTCTCCGACTGCAGAGCGCAACGACCATGTGTGCGGGCAGGGATTGACGGAACGGAGGGGAGGTCTGATGCTCGCTGTGGAATCACGCCTTGGTTGTACATAACGCGCGAGTGAGGTGGAAACCGTGGGTTTAAGGTGCTATCTAACAGTGACCTATCATCAAAGATGATATCGACTGGCGTGCGTCCGAGGCCTTCGTCTTGGTCTGAGATGGACGGGAAGAGATGTGGCCAGCGATCATCCTCCAATGGAAGGCGGTCCCTCGGTATAATATTTCCAGCTGAATTCAAGTCGCCCAAACGATGGTCTCCAGGAAGTGGTGCTTGCTCTGGGAATATACCTGGTGGGGACATAGATGTATTTGCATTTGTCAGTTTTGTGTTTTGAAATGCTTTGAATGTACTGTCCAGCATCCCAACTAGATAATAATATGTCAATGGAAATAGCAGCATTGCAACTTGATATACACACCGCCATTCTCAACAAAGATTATGGGTGTGAGCTGGCAGAGTGCATCCTTGACCCCGGTAGATGTCATGACCTAATGAGTCATAGATTAAGGCATGGAAGTCATTTAAAATGGTGGACAAACCCCTAGCAATGTGGAAAGGTCATCATGATGCACAAGGGCAAGGTCTGCTAATGAGTTCTGGAATGATATGAATGGGTTGGTAATACAGGAAGTAACAAAACCAAGAACCTCAAGAATGTATTCCATCAGAATATCTAAGGCTGTTAACGGCTGTTTGGTAACATTCAGGGAAGTGTAATGGTCAGAAATATGTACGCACTGGTATTCCGTTGCAATGAGGGTAAAGGGCATGTTTGTGATGCGACTGTTCTATATCAACAAAGTCTGTGCTATCAGTTTCTGATAATAAACCCAATGAGTCCTGCGACCCCGGTGAATTTTGACCGCTGGATCCAGATACAGGAGAGCTTTCTTCCCCTGTATCTCTGTCCTGGCGTGCTTCAGCATCCCGAACGCTGGCGTTTCCAGATGAGGCCCTCCCTGACGAGCTGTAAGCCCTCCCCCGATCGTCCTTATCATCCTTTTGGCTTCCAACCACAGGCAGCCGCGTGAAGCCGTCATCTGCTGATGACTTGTTTCGACCAAGACGTCGTAAGCGCTTCTTCAGGCTAGATCTATCGCATACTTTGAAGCCACGTAGAAAAATGCATTGGTTTCGAGGGGGCGAAGGAATATGTGGAGTGAAAGTGAATGCAGACGCGGAACCATCTGTGAATGTTGGCACTTGTGAAGAATGTGTATCATCCGTACGCGGGAATGATAATAAGGTACCTTGGTCCCATGAAACTGCTTGGGGAAGGCGTGGTTGTTGCGGTCCTATCGAATGGACTCGGTGATTACCCGAGATAATGGCGTTGACAAAATTGCATATACGAAACAACATGCGCGCAAGAAACACGCCTAAGAATACAATGTGGCCGCGGAGCGTGGAACCCAATGCTTTTGGTTTGGCTGGATGGTTGTCTTCCTCCCGAGACAAGTCGATAGCATTTTGTTCAGCCATGAAGCCAAGTCGCCGCCGAACAACGTCGCCCACTGCAATCTGGTTAGTAGCTGTGGCCTCATGTTCAGGGTCAGGCCGAGAGAGTAAATTCGCCGCGTCAAGTTCAGTTGCTGTCTGCTGCGAACCTAAGGGTTTCGTGTGGCGCACCCGAGGGCCAGAGTTTACCTGGACAGATTGACAGTTACGCCAGGAACCCCAAACGGAAAGACCACCCTGAGCGACTGCAACGTTTCCTATGCGGAATTCAACACCAAGTTGATTCGAGGAGGCAGAGAAAGCTGCGCATGCCCACGCTGAAGTCCTATCACAACCCGTAACCAGGATGAGCTCATCAAGATTAATACCGCGATTATGAATATTGTTGGCAAATTTGAGCCATACGTTATGGTTTTCAAGGACATAACGAATGAAGACATGTTTCTCCAGGGCGTTCCTACGTTCCGCATCTTCTCCGATAATAAGCGCCGCACCCGTTTCTTTCGTACACTGGAAACTGAAACCACCAGAAGGTTGCACGGTCGGTCTGGAAGCCAAATGGCTCAGCAGTGGTACAGTAAATGTCGATATGGAACCCATACCCTCCAGAAACGTTTACATCAACTCCACGCTGAAGCACAGTCTCACTTGTGATGGGATTGCTGGCAGAAAGTGTCCCCTCCATTATTTCACCCACGCGGATGGGCTTATACCCAACTGGTGTCCCTAGCCGGTTGGACACATCTCCGATCTGCTTGGATGCGTTGAAAATCCGGACAAAAGCGCCTTCATACATATATCCGACATCGGCGATATCGAGAGCAGGCTGTTCACCTGGGTCGGCGTCCCAAAGCGCATGTCCATGACCCCTTGACAGGAGTTCCTTGTAATATGTCTCCCAAGCTGGCATAATAGCGCGTCGCAATCGCCTGCGTAAAGAAGATGGGGGAGAAGGGGGAGAAGTTAGCGCGCAGTTAGCAGGTATTTATAGTGTTTGAAAGTACTTTCTAGACATAATGTACGCATTTGGCTCCCCAAGGCTGTGGCGTAAATGATATCGTTCCTACACAAACCACAGCCATGTCAGCTATTTCTTCCTGCAGCTGTGCTTGAAGGAAAATCCTTATGGCGATGAACTTTCACATAGACACAGCATATGCCGATGCTCGTGGCGTCAGAGGAAACCTCAGATTCTCTTGTCTGTTCTGTGCACTGCGGGAGGAAAAGGCACTTGTCATCAGTTCCTAAGGAGCTGATGACAAGTGTCGAAACCACTGCGAACCAGCGCTCGAGCACTGGTTTTAACGAAGCTGTCAGTGCGGCAAAGTCGGACGATGACACTACACAGCCAAAGATATCTCATCACGCTGCCAGCAGGTGTGCCGATTGGTAGCAACCTTAACACTGCCAACCACGCTATTGTACCTGAAAAAATCACGAGAGCTCCCTGATTTGGTGTAGTTTCACTTATCTTCACAACTTCACCTTCGCTTAGATCACGTGACGCGCCAAATCGAAGGACTTGATGTTGATTTTTCGAAAAGTGCGCCAGACCATCAGTTTCGATATATAGAAGTAAATTTTGTCTATAGTTACTCTACTTTTGATTTGACTTTTAATATGTTATTGGTGTTGGGGTTATTGTGCAGTAGCTGTGTAGTGTAAGCTCAGTGAATAGATACTTCACTGA
Organism: Gautieria morchelliformis; assembly: GCA_015179125.1. Lineage (NCBI taxonomy): Eukaryota > Fungi > Basidiomycota > Agaricomycetes > Gomphales > Gomphaceae > Gautieria > Gautieria morchelliformis. The sequence continues at coordinate 243,912 of WHVA01000061.1, read as the reverse complement.
GCGCGTATGTATAACTGTACCTGTGTAGTGTAAGCTACACAGGGGTGAGCATCGTACTCGACGATATACAAAGGGTGATGCGTACCTCAGTGAATAGATACTTCACTGAGGTACTATCTACGAGTCTACTAGATATACCAGCTCGGTCAGCTATGACCGAGACAACCTATGTAACTACTAGTCCGGGTCGCGGGTACGTTACCAGCCGCGGCCCTGCGTCCTATGCTTATCCATCCTTACTCCAACAATTGGGCAAGGCACTTGGCCCATGTTTGACCAATGCTCTGTGTCATGTGTCACGGACCCCCCGGAATGGTCATGCGTCATCGGAACCGAGGTCCATGTTTGTTTCTTCTCCCTAGTGTTCTGCAAAGCCCGGCTTCAGCCGCGGCCTAAGCCGGAGCCGGGCCCCCAAAAGCCGGGCCGAGCCGGGCCAAAGCCGTCCTGAGGCCGGGATCTAGGGCCCGGCTTGAGTTTTGAGAGCCCGAGCCGAGCCCTGAAGCCGCGGCTTTTGGGCGCTTACCCGGTATGCACTGTTCAGGTGGCAAGCGGCACTCAGGTAGCTAATTTGAGTATCTCCTGTACTCTATTGGTTAAGTTTGAAAAAATTTCTGTCTGCTGCTCACTGCCATGCCCTTGCCCCGTATCCAGGACCCCAGCGATGCGGACGAGGTTCAGCTGCTCCCTATCAAGAGTGCCCGTTCGGGCCGAACGCTAAAGCCAAGCGCCGCACTGAAGGATCCCGATAATGTGGCCAATGTTCTTGGTCAATGCAAGCATGCCAAGGTCGTGACTAAGGTGGTAGAAACTACTGACCAACATAAAAATAAAAAAACAAAAGACTATTGTTGAGCCGGCCCTGGTGATCGAGCCAAATGCAAGGACCGTTGCCAAGCCTACTGATTTCAGTAGTACTGAAATGGTTATGAATAAGGAATCTGGTGGCATTACTGGTGAGTCATATCTTTGCATAGAATATTGTCTATCTATTGATCTAAGATTCAGGTACTCAAAGCAAGGCTACACCGGGGACTTCAGGTGACGGCTCTTCATGTCCAACAGAAACATACCCGCTTTCTATAATACTACCCCCATCAGGTGGATCAGACGCTTCTTCCTGCATCTGAGAAGCGTTTGAAGATGAGGTGTACGTATAGTAATATTTGCCACGGGGGTCCTGCTGCAGTGCAAGGTCGCCGACAAGAGCCTCATCTGGGGCCTCCACAAATACAACAGACTCCGTGTCCTCGGATACGGATGGTTCGGGGAGCGCGCCAAACATGGACTGGATAGCTCGTACATTCTGATCACGAAGCCACTGCACTCCGCGTTCCGTTTGAGACAAACGTTTAGCTTCTTGGGATACATAGTCCCCTTGTTCTCCCACCTCAAGCTGCTTCAGACGATCAAAAACACCTGTTGAATTTTTGTCGAACGCGAGTGACTCCTCGGGGGTTTCGCCCACAGCTGTTTGAGGATGAGAGTCGTGAGGTATTACGACATGACTTTGACTATCAGCATCGTTCTCTTTTCCCCTGCCTGCGGGTAATGCAGTGCGATCATGTTCAGCATGAGCACCACTCGCAGTTCCAAGTGACGAAGCAGGCGGCGAATCGTCTGATAATACAGGAGAGAGAGTACGTAGATTGGGGCGAGATGCAATTCGTAGTGCAGGTACACCACGAGGGATGGATGCTGTGTCGCGAGAGCTCACAGTTATAGCATCGTCCTCCAGGTCGTAACCTTCGGAGTATCCGTTTAAAGGTTCCCTGGCCAGCGTAAGGTCGCTAGAGTTAGGGTCATACTCCTCCATGCTCGCCAAGGATGCTGTGTCCGACAAACTGAGTTCATAGTCGACGATCACGGTGTGCACTTGCTCGAAGGACCCGATATGCTAGCAAATTTCATCGGCAGCAGGCAATTCAGCAGCATTTTGAACGATGGAATGCTGACAAACATGAGACTCTGAGTAAGTGCAAATTTTATTTCATACAAATTTACAGTTAACATTCATGTAAGGTTGGTTCCTCTATAACAACTGGACACAGGCATAGCGTAACCTCCAGACTCTCCCAGACCAACTTGAAGAAGCTAAACACATGCTTGGTATCACATCCGACAGTGTTTCGATAATCTACACGTTGAGGAAGGTAAAAAAATTATTGACTGCAAATTGTGCCGGTGAGTCAGGTCTCCTCCATGGCAGGCAAATGAGGACTATATTATTTGTAGGAAAAATGACCGACAAAAAATAACTTATGTATTCGAAGTAAGTACACTTCGCCGGCACATGCAAGCCTCGCGCCAGGTAAGCCTTCATAATGAATTGTAGCTCAGTCTGATCTTCTTGGCACAGGCTCAATACAGAGCTTGTGGAGGGGGAGAGCGAAGTTGATATAGAATACGACTAGCTAGTTAAAAGTACATAGAATTTCCACTTCGGCGTTGCATCCCCTCGGTCGATATTTCCCACTGAAGAGCCCCGGCTTAAGCCGGGCCAAGCCCGAGCCGAGCCCAAGCCGGCACTCAGGGCCCGGCCCTGAATTCTGTGTGCCCGAGCCGGCATGAGCCGAGCCGAAGCCGGGGCTTTTGAGCCGAGCCGGGGGTCAGTGCTGTCATCCGTGTCTTCAAACATGTCATCGGCGCTGCCCCGTGGGCGTGCGACTTCTAATACCTCGGTGCATTTCATGCGCTCTGTGCGCGCTTTCTTGTCCGCTGCGATGGACACTCCACGTCCTCCGTCGCAAGGGGAAATACCATCATTACCTGCGCCAAAAGCATCGTCGGCGTCGGTCTCACCTTCTTCTTCGTCTGCGTCTGATGCCTCCTCTATATTCACATGTCCGACCACTCTACCCGGTTCCTCATTTGCGCCCGCTGGTCCTGGGTCTTATTCGTCGACGTCCACGCCCCGCGGGCGGAAGCGCACCTCATGCACGTCGTCGGCTGCCTCAGGGCGGCGAATTCACGGCAGGAACTGCACGAAATTCCACGAGCAGCCGGAGTTATGCGCAAGGGAACCAGAACCAGAACGGTGATCCGTGACGTCTGTGGCAAGGGTGCAGCCCTGCACGGGCATGAGTAACGGACTATGTGAAGGTAGCGGACGTGCCAACTTTGTGGTGGGACCGCGGAGAGTGGCAGAGTCGAGCTGTGGCTGCCAGTTTCAGGCAGGAATCGAGCGGGAATATTTGTCTTTGCAGAGATATAATATTGTACACTCGAGTTTCCACTTGCGAGTGGTAGAAACCTGTCCCGGCCTTCAGTCCCATCAAGCAGCGGGGTCAGCGGCGGTCGAAGAACGCACTGCCGTTGCGTCCAGGTGCTTGCCGTCGCCCCACGGCCTGTCATGCGTCTCTCTTTTTTTTGGGGGGGGGTCGCGCCCTATGCAAGACGGTAAGTACAGTGTTGCTTTTGCCCGCATCCTCCCTTTACTTTCTGTCTCTGCTTACGCTCATGGGGCGAAGCCCCGAGCTTGTCCGTGCCTGGTTTGGCAAGGGTGTATGTGTCGTCTCCTCTCTCTCATTTTCATTTTCTCTTTCGCTGTCTTTTCTCTCTTCCGTCCTCTCTCTCCATTGGTAGCGTCAGGTCCCCGTGTGTTTTTTCGAATCTCTTCGTGTCGTGCACATATCTGAATAGATGCGTCAAGGTCTTGTGTCCTCCCAGCAGCGCCTTTATCGATCTCGCTCCTCCCTTTAGCCTCTTTGCGAGTTCCTCCCTTTGATTACTGTATGCCGGGCATCTGAATAGGTAGTGGTGGACCGTCTCGTCCGCCCTCTCGCACGCTGGGCATATCGGCGAGTTTACCTTTCCTATCTTGTATAGATATTTGTTGAGCGCCACATGGCCTGTTCTGAGCTGTATGAGCAGGCTTGCATGTCGGCGAGGCATGTTTCTCGTGATCTTTGTAAAGGTCGCTGATGGCACGGAAGGGTCGATCTCTAGTGCGAACTGCGCTCTCGGGGATCTGGCAAAGATCATTCTCGCCTCTCTTTTCAGCTCTGTGTTTTGCCTCTGGACTTCAGCCGCCCTGCTTATTGGTAGCAGTCCTCGACACTCGATGGGTATTGCCTGTTCCTCGCTAGACTCTCCCCTTGCTGCTCTTTTAGCTTCCTCATCCGCCCTCTCGTTTCCCTCCACTCCTTCGTGTCCCGGTACCCATCTCATGGTCAGCCGTGTCCCTGGTCGGCGATCCACGAGGCCCTGTACTTGCCTGTGGAGCGCATTGACTAAGTATTGTCCAGGTATTGCTTTTTCTCTTCGCGTCGTCTGGATCGCGGCTTGGTTATCCATGGCTATCGTGTACTTTTCTCCCCTCTCCGCGTATAGCATCTTGGCCGCGATAGCTGCTCCTACCAGCTCTGCCTCGAACACCGTATGTTCTTGCTCTGTCCCCATATATAGTCTTGTTGATCTTTGCTCCACGCCGTCTCTGTACAGCACGGCTGCGGCTCCTACTCCACCGTCTACGCATGAGCCGTCTGAGAACACCGTTACGCCTGCTAGTTCCGCCGCTATTTCCTCCGCTGCCTTCTCCTTGCTGTGCGGGATTCTTGTGCGGAATACCGGGGCCCATTTGGGCCCGTGTACCACTGTCTCAATCTTCTCCATTCTGTCTGGCTGAAGATTGTAAGCGTGCAGTATTTCGTGAAGCGGTGAGCGGTGTCTTTTAACGTATCTTTTGGCTACTCTTTTGACTCTAGCTGCTAAAGGGATACGTCTCGTTAAAGGGAGATGCCTCGAGTGTTCTGCGCAGCCGTCGTGATCATCCCACACCCATCTTGCTGCTCCCGTCTCCTATGCCCCCCGATGGAGTCACCATCAAGCTCGTCGCTCGCTGGGTTGCCGACCTCAAATGGAACGACATTCCGCCGGACGTTGCGAGCGAGCCAGGCACGTCATCCTAAATAGCGTAACCTGCACTCTCGTCGGTTCCCACTTCCCTGGTCCGCGGAAGCGGTTGCTGCGATCCTCAGCTTACAGACCCCGGGCGGCACCACCCTTCGGTGGGCTGGCGTGCCAGCGCACGAGCCCCATGGCATCCGCCCTGATAAAAAGCGCCTTCATCCAAGGTTTCCAGCTCGACGATTACCACGCCGTGGCGCCGCTCCACAGCAACTCGGTCATCCCCCTGGGCGCCCGCTCATGGGCGCAATCGCGAGCCGGCGCGACGAAGCCCGGGCCTTCACGGGAAAGGACTTGTTGCTAGCGACCATAGTGGGCTACGAGGTCGGCCCGCGGTTGGGGCAACGGGGGTTAAATCCTGTCAGTCCTGTCCTGCGACGCACAGCGGCGCGGTCTTTGGTCCCAGTGCGGCCGCCGTGGCCTGCTGAAAGCTCTTCGGGGTCGACATGGACCAGACGGCGGACGCATTCAGGATGACGTGCACCCAGGCCTGCGGGCTCATGTCGGCCCAGTTCGAGTCCTCCGTCAAGCGCATGCAGCACGGGTTCGCGTGCAGGAAAGGCCTCTTGGCCAACCTCCTGACTTCTGCAAAGCCCGGCTCGGCTCAAAAGCCCCGGCTTGGGCTCGGCTCACGCCGGCTCGGGCTCACAGAATTCAGGGCCGGGCCCTGAGTGCCGGCTTGGGCTCGGCTCGGGCTTGGCCCGGCTTAAGCCGGGGCTCTTCAGTGGGAAATATCGACCGAGGGGATGCAACGCCGAAGTGGAAATTCTATGTACTTTTAACTAGCTAGTCGTATTCTATATCGACTTCGCTCTCCCCCTCCACAAGCTCACAGTCACTGGAGAGGTCAATGACCTCTCCCGGTGTCTGAGGCACCTCCGGACCTTCGTCCATTAATTCGAGCTCATAAGAAGACGACGGAGCTGAATCCCGTAGTATCAACTTTGTCTTCAGTCCGCATTTGACGACCTGGAGTGCTTCAACTACATCTCCTTTGAGTCGGTTCCGCCGTTTTGTGATTGTAATTCCCGAGCTTGAATGCTTTGAATACCTGAATCTTAGATCAATAGATAGACAATATTCTATGCAAAGATATGACTCACCAGTAATGCCGCCAGATTCCTTATTCATAACCATTTCAGTACTACTGAAATCAGTAGGCTTGGCAACGGTCCTTGCATTTGGCTCGATCACCAGGGCCGGCTCAACAATAGTCTTTTGTTTTTTATTTTTATGTTGGTCAGTAGTTTCTACCACCTTAGTCACGACCTTGGCATGCTTGCGTTGACCAAGAACATTGGCCGCATTATCGGGATCCTTCAGTGCGGCGCTTGGCTTTAGCGTTCGGCCCGAATGGGCACTCTGATAGGGAGCAGCTGAACCTCGTCCTCATCGCTGGGGTCCTGGATACGGGGCAAGGGCATGGCAGTGAGCAGCAGACAGAAATTTTTTTCAAACTTAACCAATAGAGTACAGGATATACTCAAATTAGCTACCTGAGTGCCGCTTGCCACCTGAACAGTGCATACCGGGTAAGCGCCCAAAAGCCGCGGCTTCAGGGCTCGGCTCGGGCTCTCAAAACTCAAGCCGGGCCCTAGATCCCGGCCTCAGGACGGCTTTGGCCCGGCTCGGCCCGGCTTTTGGGGGCCCGGCTCCAGCTTAGGCCGCGGCTGAAGCCGGGCTTTGCAGAACACTACTCCTGACTTGCGGCAACTACACTGCATCAAGACCATCTTCGACAGGGAGTACAGCGGCTTCCTCTCCACCTGCTCTCACGGCTCAGACCCTGCGAGGCCCGAGGAGGTGGCCAGGGACCTCGGAACGACGTGGGAGGCGGATCAACATCAAGCCCTACCCCTGCATGGCCGGGATCTGCGCCTAGATCGACTGTATCCGCGAATTGCAGCAGTCGGAGGGGTTCCGGACGCGCGGCATCGGCGCGATCACCGTCGAGGTGAGTGAGCCCACATTTAAACACGGCGGCTGGAAGCCACATTTCCCATCAACGTCATCGGCGCCCAGACGAACGCAGCCTACGTCGCTGTGGCTCAGCTCACCGACGGCGCGGTCACGATGAAGACGTTCGGCGAGGCGAACCACAACTGGCCTGAGCTCTGGGAGCTCATCTCCCAAGTTGACGGGCTCCCCCAGGCAGAATTTGACGGGCTCGGGTGGGAAAAAGCGCTATGCACGAGGGTGACGATACGTTATTTGGAGGGCGAGCAACATCTGAGTGTCACCGTCGTGAAGCCGAGGGGCGTGAAGACGCCGCTGACAAATGAAGAAATCGTCGAGGAGCACAGGGCCCTCGTTGTGGACATGGTCGGGGAGGGAGAGCGGGAGGCCGTCCAGAAGGTCGTCTTATCCCTTGACAGTTGCACCGATGCACAAGGCCTTTTCACGTTGCTGGATATCGAAGCAAAGTCCTTCTCGCACCATCAGTTTAAATATATATCCCATTTCATGAAAATTACAAAGTAGACATCGGTGACGCGGAACATTGGCCTTGGCCATCACTAATTTTCTTACATTTAGGTGGGTACCCGCGCTTCGCGCGGGGGTGTAGGTCAAACACCTCAGTAAGGTCAAACACATCAGTAAGTCTCACACATCCATAAGTCTAACATATAAGTAAGGTCAAGTACATTGGGGAAAACCAAAGTAATCAATTTCCATCAAGTAAAATGAAGTAAAACACATAAACCATATCAAGAGAAGTGGATATAACAAAATCAAGGAGCTCTAAGTAATACATCTTTATATACAATGTTGGTTGTGTCCAAACCCTCCTCAAGCAAGACCTTCACTCTGTTCCAATTGGTCCCCCTTGATGCACCAACATACAACTGACCATGTCCAAACACTGGATATCTCAGGTCCAGCCCAACCGTTCCCAAAGACTGTCCCTGAGACTTGTTGATAGTCATTGCAAATGCCAAACGCACTGGAAACTGCCTCCTTTGCAGCACAAATGGCAACTCTCCCTCTGATGGCTTAATGATGATCCTGGGGATGAAAGCAATATTTCCTGCACATGGACCTGAGATGATCCTGACCTCCAACACTCTAATGCTTATCCTCACCAACCGCAACCTTGTCCCATTGCATAGTCCTTGCTTCTGATCCAAATTGCGCAACAGCATCAGAGGCACTCCAGGCTTGACTTCCAAGCGAGCAGGAGGAAGACAGCCCATCTCTATGGAATTCAGATACTCCACAGGATACCGATCTGCATCGTCGGATTCTTCAATGGAATTTGCACAGTGCAAGACCTGAGCATCACCTGGAAACTCCCTAAACACCATGGAATTGATCTCATTGACCTCAGTGTTTCTGGCACAGAGGATGGCACACTCCAAAAAGTAATTATCCTGGGCAGGGACTTGATTGCCAATGCCAGGGTATATTTCCTGGATCAGATCTTCAATTCCAGGGCCACAAACCATGTGAGGAGGCAGTGAGAACGTATGATCTAGTGGGAGATCCTTTCCCTGGCCCACATTCTGCAGCCATTCTGCAAACCTGGCTCTGTCAGGGTCATTTCTCACCCGCATGTTCTCTGTCAGATGGAGGACATTGATCTTTGGCCACAGATATGACTTCTGAAGGGTAGCTCCCACGATATCCTCCTTGGAGCCTTTAGGGACAATTGGCAGAGTCTGCTGAAAGTCACCTCCAAAGGCGACTGTGATGCCACCAAAGGGTCTGTCAGGCTGGTCAAGGAAATCCCTCAGTGTCCTGTCAATGGCCTCTATGGCATGGCGATGCTGCATTGCAGCCTCATCCCAGATGAGGAGACTGGCCTGTCTCAGCATGTCAGCCTTGTCAGAGTTCTTTGTGATGAAGGAGAGAGAGCGCTCATGGACAGGAATGGGAATTCCAAGCATGCTATGAGAGGTTGTACCCTTAGTGAGGATAAGTGCAGCCATTGCAGATGAGGCTACTGCAATCACAATGAGGCTCTCCGCTCTACAGGAGTGGATTAGAGTGTTCCAAGTGAATGATTTCCCAGCACCACCTGAGCCAGCGACAAAAAACATTTGTCCATCAGGTTTCCCATGAGCATCTCTGGTCAGTGCTGACCGTAATATCTGATCATGTGCAGACCTTTGCCCCTCATTCAGCCTGGGAACCTCCTCATCAGCTATGTCCCTCTCTTGAACAGGGTCATAGTCCCTCTGCTCAGCTATGAACCTGTTTCCAATGAGGGCCTCCCACTCGCCTGCCACCCGAGGCATATCATCAAAGCTGCTCAAGCACATTCCACCCTGCTGGAGGATTTTTTCCAAGAGAAAGAGGCCAAAATCATAAACCTGATCGTCCTGTGGATCCTGCATACCGTGTCTGATTTGGAGCTGATGTCTGAGATCATCACATATGTGCTCCCTGAAGCCATCCCATAGTCTGCCAGGACCCGATGGATTGCAATGGCCAAGGATGGTGGCAAAGAGATGTCTGAGCTGCGCACCTGTTTTCATGCCACTGGCTTCCTGGAGACACAACCTCAACTCCTGATCATCATCCAGAAGTCCCCTTGCACGACAGGCCTCCTTGTAAGTAGCATATTGTATGCCATCCACCGACCTAAGCTCCTCAAAGGATCTAGCCCCCTTGACCACTGTGAGGAGAGTGTGCACAAAAAATCTCTCTCCTGATCTAGGGTTTGCAAAGTGAAGGCGACCGATGCTATAACCTCCTTGGCGTGGTGTCCATACCTTTTCCTGTGACTGCCAGGTAAAATGCTCAGGAAACTCCACATAGAGCAGATCACGTGCTTCAGGGTAGATATCATTGGCCTCAAAGTAAGCCATGAGCGGTGTCTTTTTTGCCTCAGCCCTTTCCAGGATGTTGTCCACATCCTGGTTGGGATCAAAGATGATTGCATGATGGTCCTTTTCATGGACTGGTAGTGCCATGACTGCAGGCACCTGGGTGTGGATTTCCCGCTCCAGCAACCTCCAAGAGGCCTCATGAGCACTGACATAGCGAGCGTCCAGGTACTGCTTAATTTCATCCTGGGTGCGACCAAACTCCATGGTGGTCCGATCATGGCCCTTGTAGAGATACTTGTGGATATACTTGATACACCTCACATTGATGGTGAGTTCAGGGTTGATGTGACACCAGAATTTGAGCAAGAGCAGGGAAGAGTATGGCACAACCCATCTGTTGTCCAGCATGTCACCTCTGACATTGTGCAGCCTTCCATCATTGCGACGACGATATTTTGGATATCCATCCTCATTCAGACTGGTTTCCTCACAGAATGGCTTTGGGAAGTTTTTCTTGCACTTGCCATTTTCCATGCAGGGTGCGTTTGGATTCATTTCTCCACAGGGACCATGTGTCATCAGCTCACAGACCAACCGGTAGAGGACAGGATGAGTCTCTGGATCAGGGAACTCTGCCGAAATCATTGAATCCACCTCATGTGCATGTCTGATCTTGGAATCTCTTTCAAACCAGATAAGAATATGCATGTGTGGGAGTCCCCTTTTCTGGAATTCAATGGTGTGGACGCGAGAGACGGTTTCCCCAAAAATCTTTTCCTTGACGATCAAGTCAATGAGGTATTTATTTTTGAGCTGGAACACCCACGACACCAGGTCAGGCCTGTCCTGAGGAGTTTGTCCAGGCAACAACGCATCCAATACCTCCTGCCAGTTGGGATTGGCAGTCATGGTAATAAAGAGATCAGCCACACCATACTTCCTTGCAGGTTTTGCTGCATGTCCCGTGTCCCCCCCTGAAATGTGGAAGGCAGAATGGATCTTGCGCCCAAGTTGTTTGGATCTCTGTCATTGTCATTGCGATAAAAGGCATCCATCATCTGGTTATACATCTCAGCACGGAGAGTGTGTTGATTTGTCCTGATCCACCACAGCCTGCTTTGCTCTGCAGCGGCCCAAGAGTCTACAATGTACTGCTGGAATAATTTGCCAGCACGCAGGAGTGTTGTAGGTTCTTCTGTTCTCTGGAAGAGACGATAGGAATGGAACTGAATTTGGGTGACATGCCCAGGTCGCTCACACCCGCCTGGTAATTGGCGATAGCGAATACCAGGTTGCCACCCCAACTCTCCCCTGGGAAAGAGCAAGACATAGTGAAGAGAGGCATAGTTTGGATTCATATCGGATACCCTTCGAAAGCGTCCACCTTTGAGCTGGACAATAACATCCCTAGGTTCAGGGTTGATGCCATCTCCAGGAAGAACCACCGCAATCTCATCCGCAGTAGGGACATTATACCTCCTAGGATCCCTGTGTCCCCTGTATGTGAGCCTAGCCCGGATCTCACCATTCTGTCCCTGAGCTCTGAGCCTCTCAGCTGCTTGTCTATATATGGGAACATGAGGATTGCATAGGAGGAGCATTTCCTGCAAGTCTCCCATGATAGTTGGAGACAGGCCTGGGTTACGGGTGTTCCTCTGTGCCAAAGCCAATGCTGGATCATATATATAAAGTTGGGCATACTGTATCCGCCTCCCAGGGTTAGGGATGAGAGAGCCATGAATATGATACAGTTCGCCCTGTAGCTTGAGGACATATGGACCACGACCCTCCCAAAGCAAATCTAGATGAAAGTCGGCTCCCAAGGAAGTGAATGCAAATGCAGCATTGTACTGCATGATGTTCTTGCGAAACTGTTTGGCCTCAGGGTCCTGGCCCTCTAAGAGCCGTCTCAATGGGTGAGGGAGCACTGGCAGCTCTGAAAGCTGCACCTTTCCTTCTAAACAGCAATCACCAAATCTGGGCCGCCGATTTGAGGATCTCAGCAGGCGTTCTGCCATCCAGTGGAATGCTCCACAGTCAGGGCAGGCAACAACCATGGGACCCAGATCATGACGCAGCACATCTGCCTCGATTATTCTAGAGCGACCGAGTGGAATAAAAGGAGGAAGTCGCTGAGTACGCTGCCAAGGTACAGGGTATGGCTGAGGAGGCTGAGGAGGTGCAGGGAGTGGCAGAAGAGGCTGTGGAGGGAGTGGCTGAGGAGGCTGAGGAGGTGCAGGGAGTGGCTGAGGAGGCTGAGGAGGTGCAGGGAGTCGCTGAAGAGGCCGCAGAAGCGCAGGGAGTAGCGGAGGCATTGGTCTTATTGCATTGGCCTGAGCACGCAATGCTGCCACTCCTGTAGAACCTACTACAGGAGGATTAGCTGCCTGTCTACCTCTTCCCAATTGCTGCAATATAGCAGACTGCTCAGCAGACTGAGCACGCAACTGTGCAATTCCTGCAGAACCAACCACAGGAAGATTGGGAGGTGGCTGTATAGGCGCCTGCCTGTATCTTCTCACGGTCTGTGCTGCTGGGATTGCTGCTAACTGAGCACGAAGGGCTGCCACCTGCTGTCCAGGACTGGGATCAGGAGGATGTAATGGCCCTGCAGCAGGTTGATGAAAAGGATCAGCCGCATTGCTTCTAGGAGGAGGGTGAGGGATGGAAAAAGGAGGTGGTGGAGGGGGTGGCTGGTTCCAAGCTCTGGCAGCAGCCACAGCAAGGGCACGCGCTCTCCGATCAGTAGGCGATGTCATACGACCCTCCTGCTCCTCCCTCGCCCTTTCACGCTCCTGCTGACGATTTCTCTCTGGAGTAGAAGGATCCCTGAGAAATGCAGGCATAAGCTTAGAGGAACAATCAAGCTACCCCACTTCAACTTACATTTGCAAGCAGATGCTGTTGTTGTTAATTTTTCTTGGGCAAAGTCAGGGGAATTTATTAATTTCTAATTAAATAAATGTCAGACGGCTCACACCAGACCACAGAGAAATACATACATACCAAGGAAGGGATGGGGAGTTTGTTTGTTAGGCAAAGTCAAGGGAATTTATTAATTTCTATTTAAAACAAAAAAAAAAAACTCAGATGGCTCACACCAGACCACAGAGAAATATATGTACCAAGGAAGGGATGGGGAATTTTTTTGATGAAAATATCGAAGTCTTCTTCGGCTATCCAACTGGAATAATTCCAGTAAAAGGTCCTGGTCCTGGTCCTTGTCCTGGGGAGATGTCTTCTTCAGCCACCAGTAGTGCAAGTCAACACTAAGAGAACTGCAATGCAATTGTGGCTCCCTCTAAGGCAGCCTGGGATTACTACCTGGCTCCTTAGCAGAGAAAAAGCTGCCCCAATGAAGGGGTCAACCCCAATAGTTCACTGCAGAGACCTCCCTGGGAAGAGATCTTTTGTGGTCTACACTATATAGGCTATCTATTAATTCACTCTCACGCAATTTTTATTCTATCTAGTAGTGGGCAGAGAGGAGAGGAGAGGAGGGTGGTGGTGGAGTGCGCAAAGCGGCTGGCTGCGCAGCGATCTGCCAGCGCAGCACTGCTTTGAGTGCCTGAGCCGGCAGACCGGCCTAAACCGCTCGCGGCTGCGCCGCTCGCATGCTCCAGAACGCTGCGCAGCGCTGGAGCCAGAAGAGTGGCGCAAACCGCCGGTAGGGGGCTCTGCTGACAAACTGATGACCGAGCATTGGTCAGCAGCGCCCACAACCCACTGAGCACGTTTAACTCTTAGACTAGGTGGATACCCGCGCTTCGCGCGGGGGTGCAAGTCAAACGCCTCGGTAAGGTCAAATGCATCAGCAAGGTCAAACACCTTGGGTAAATCAAACTTGGGATAAGTCAAACACATTCAGATAAGTAAAATGCATCTTATTGATTAAAAGTAGCTCTAAGTAACACATTGAGGTAGGTAATGTTATGACCATGCTGCTTGACCAACTCTGGTACCTCCATGCCTCCTCTGGCTCAATTCCGCAATGTCCACACTTTGACCTTTTGATCCCCTTGTTCTTTACTATTCACATACTTCCCCTTTTGACTCTATTCACCAGCCTTCCCTACTTGACCCTTAGCATAGCAAGTCCAGAGCATCAGGAGATCCAATTGTTCCACTATCAATGTTACAACTGTTCCGCTCAACCATCTCCGCCATATCCGCATATCCTCTGCACCATCTCCGCACCACCTCTGCGCCGCCTCTGCACCACCTCTGCGCCGCCTCTGCACCACCTCCGACTCTATTCTGCAACATCCGCACCATCTGCAACCCTCTACCTCGACCCTTGTGATTTCAGTACCCCTGGCCACCTCCAGATACTGGCCCCTGTACTCGACCCTGAACACAGAAAGATACCATTTCCGTAATTCCGTTTCTTCCGATGCCTATTGTACTTACTCGCCTTGTTCTTTGCCATTGTACTTACCCTACCCTGCACCCCCCTTGTCATCCAATTGTTCCGCATTAGTTACTTGCCCCGTATGTCTATCCGATTCCTGCACTCTCTGGAATTTGCTTAGTACCATACCATTACATGTTGCTTCAGCTCTTTGTATAAAACCCCCTCATGTATGTCTCCATTTCTGCAATCAGATAATCGACTTCAATATGTGATTCCCTTCGCACTGTCTCCTGTTCTTAGCACAGCGAGTTTTGCTAGTCTTGTCTCCTTCCGCTCTCGACCCTCTCTCCTCCGCCTCTTCCGCCTCTTCTGACCTTTGTTCTCCGACCCTCAAGCCTCCACTCTCAGTACTCTGTTCCCGACTTCTGCCTTCTCCGATATCCGCAAGTCAATCCCGAAATACTTAGGACGGTAGTTCATCAGGTGCGCAACACATAAGTTGAAGCGGTTGTCCTTTCCAGTTCCGACCTCTGGGAATTCCGATACGTAACAATCAATTAGACCCACATTCCCCTTGTTCTTTTGCCTATTGATTGTTCTTAGTTCCACCTGGCACCCCCTTGTAGCTCCTCTTGTTCCATATTAGTTACTTACTCCATTTATCCTAGTTACTTTTGCTTGCACTGGAATTGCTTACCTCTACCTTCTGACATGTTGTCTCAGCTCTTTGAATAAAACCCAGTCATGTGTGCCTCTGTTCTGCAATCAAATAATTGACTTTGATATGTGACTCCCTTTGCACTGTTTCCTGTTCTTACCACAGCAAGTACTTGCACAGCCTCTGTCTCTCTGACCTCTGCCTTCCAACTCAATTTCTGATATCCAACTTAACTTGATTCTTGAACCCTTACCTCTAGGTGGATACCCATGCTTCACATGGGGGTGTAGGTCAAACGCATTGGGTAAATCAAACTTGGGATAAGTAAAACACATCTCATTGCAATTGAAAGTAGCTATAAGTCACACATCAAGATAGGTAATGTCTCTACACATGTCTGCATGTGCCCAAGTAGTGTGCATAGCATGTCCTCCATCCATAGTGTGTCTTCACATGTAGTGTGTCCCCACATGTAGCATGTCCCCAAGTACAGTGTGCGTAGCATGTCCCACATGCATAGCATGTCCTTGGTTTGTAGCCTGTCCCCAAACGTAGCGTGTCCCTAAATTATAGCATGTGTGTCCCCATGCATAGCGTGGCCACATGTGTAGCATGTCCCTAAATGTAGTGTGTGTAGCATCTCCCTCAAGTATAGTGTGCAAAGTGTGTCCCCAATGCATAACATGTCCCCCAAGTATAGTGTGCATAGCATGTCCTTTGTTTGTAGCATGTCCCCCAAGTATAGCATGTGTAGAATGTCCCTTGTTTGTAGTGTTTTCCCCTGTAGTGTGTCCCTTGTTTGTACCGTGTCCCCCAAGCATAGTGTGTCCCCACATATAGTGTGCACATCCCTATGCATAGCATGCTTGTCCCCATGCATAACATGCGTGTCTCCACGCATAACATGCGTGTCCCCATGCATAACATGCGTGTCCCCATGCATAACATGCGTGTCTCCACGCATAACATGCGTGTCCCCATGCATAACATGCGTGTCCCCATGCATAACATGCGTGTCTCCACGCATAACATGCGTGTCCCCAAGCATAGCATGTGTGTCCCCACGCATAACATGCGTGTCCCCAAGCATAGCGTGCGTAGCATATCCCCAAGGGCATCAAAGTGAAGCAAGCAGAGGCTGTTACTACTTATTAACTTTTAGCAAACTCAGGGACATGTATCAATATCTATTTTGTGACATATACAGACATAAATAAAATAGTCAAGGAAACCATATTTAAGCAGCTGCTGTCATTAATTTTTAGCAAAGTCAGGATGATCTATTTTTCGAAAAAATGTCAAGAAAATGTCCAGTACATGTAAGCTGAAGCTGTCATTAATTTTAGCAAAGTTAGGATTATCTATTGTTCGAAAAATGTCAAAAAATGCACTGCACATTTAACCTGGAGCTGTTGTCAATTTTCACAAAGTCAGGATAATTTATTGATATCTATTTGCGAAAAAATGTCAAAAAAGTACAGTACATTGAAGCAGAAGCTGTTATTAATGCCCAGCCAAAGCCAGAGAAGCCCAGAGACTGACAGAGAAACCCAGAGCCCAGCCAAAGCCATAGTAAGCCAGCCACCAGTATAGCTAAGCAGCTTTACAGTCAATAAAACAATAAAACAAACCACATTTAAAAGCAGAACCTATTGTCATTAATTTTAGAGGAAACTTATTGATGTCAATTTTCGAAAAAAACCTGAAAAATATTGATATTAAAATACATTCTTTTCTGCAGTTATTTAAATCAATTTTCGAAAAAAAATCACAAAAATATAATGCACATGTGACAATACTATATGATGAAAAAAAAAAAGGAACCAATAAAATTACCAACACAAATAAAATAAAATACATGGCAATGCATCAAAAAAAAGATATTACCTACCAATAGAAAGCCAGCCAAGCCAATAGATAGCCAGTCACCCAAAGCAATAGACAGCCAGCCAGCTAAACGAGGAGACAACAGACAGAGCAGACAGCAGACAGCAGACAGCAGACAGCAGACAGCAGACAGCAGACAGCAGACAGCAGACAGCAGACAGAGGAATTGCCGGTTGGGCAGGTTCCTGGCGTTCCCTCCTTACCGTTCGGCCTTTATACCGCGCGCGCGTGTCGTGCACGGACCACGCTCGCGTATGCGCGCTCTGGTCGCGAACGGGTCACGTGACCGCTGCGCAGCGTTCTATGCTCGTGGCTGCGCCGCTTGCCGCTGACCTAATTTGGACCGCAAACGGTCACGTGACCATGCTGCGCAGCGTTCTTGGCTTGCGGCTGCGCCGCTCGCGTCCGATTGGCCAGCTGACTAAGGCTGACCTAAAACCTGACATAAGCTCGACACCCACAACCCACCGAGCTGTTTTCATATAGTGTAACTAGGTGGGTACCCGCGCTTCGCGCGGGGGTGTAGGTCAAACACCTCAGTAAGTCTAACACATCAGTAAGTCTAACATATCAGTAAGGTCAAGTACATTGGGGAAAATCAAAGTAATCAATTTCCATCAAGTAAAATGAAGTAAAACACATAAACCATATCAAGAGAAGTGGATATAATAAAATCAAGGAGCTCTAAGTAATACATCTTTATATACAATGTTGGTTGTGTCCAAACCCTCCTCAAGCAAGACCTTCACTCTGTTCCAATTGGTCCCTCTTGATACACCAACATACAACTGACCATGTCCAAACACTGGATATCTCAGGTCCAGCCCAACCGTACCCAAAGACTGTCCCTGAGACTTGTTGATAGTCATTGCAAATGCCAAACGCACTGGAAACTGCCTCCTTTGCAGCACAAATGGCAACTCTCCCTCTGATGGCTTAATGATGATCCTGGGGATGAAAGCAATATTGCCTGCACATGGACCTGAGATGATCCTGACCTCCAACACTCTAATGCTTATCCTCACCAACCGCAACCTTGTCCCATTGCATAGTCCTTGCTTCTGATCCAAATTGCGCAACAGCATCAGAGGCACTCCAGGCTTGACTTCCAAGCGAGCAGGAGGAAGACAGCCCATCTCTATGGAATTCAGATACTCCACAGGATACCGATCTGCATCATCGGATTCTTCAATGGAATTTGCGCAGTGCAAGACCTGAGCATCACCTGGAAACTCCCTAAACACCATGGAATTGATCTCATTGACCTCAGTGTTTCTGGCACAGAGGATGGCACGCTCCAAAAAGTAATTGTCCTGGGCAGGGACATGATTGCCAATGCCAGGGTATATTTCCTGGATCAGATCTTCAATTCCAGGGCCACAAACCATGTGAGGAGGGAGTGAGAACATATGATCTAGTGGGAGATCCTTTCCCTGGCCCACATTCTGCAGCCATTCTGCAAACCTGGCTCTGTCAGGGTCATTTCTCACCCGCATGTTCTCTGTCAGATGGAGGACCTTGATCTTTGGCCACAGATATGACTTCTGAAGGGTAGCTCCCACGATATCCTCCTTGGAGCCTTTAGGGACAATTGGCAGAGTCTGCTGAAAGTCACCTCCAAAGGCGACTGTGATGCCACCAAAGGGTCTGTCAGGCTGGTCAAGGAAATCCCTCAGTGTCCTGTCAATGGCCTCTATGGCATGGCGATGCTGCATTGCAGCCTCATCCCAGATGAGGAGACTGGCCTGTCTCAGCATGTCAGCCTTGTCAGAGTTCTTTTTGATGGAGGAGAAAGAGCGCTCATGGACAGGAATGGGAATTCCAAGCATGCTATGAGAGGTTGTACCCTTAGTGAGGATAAGTGCAGCCATTGCAGATGAGGCTACTGCAATCACAATGAGGCTCTCCACTCTACAGGAGTGGATTAGAGTGTTCCATGTGAATGATTTCCCAGCGCCACCTGAGCCAGTGACAAAAAACATTTGTCCATCAGGTTTCCCATGAGCATCTCTGGTCAGTGCTGACCGTAATATCTGATCATGGGCAGACCTTTGCCCCTCATTCAGCTTAGGAACCTCCTCATCAGCCAAAATCGCTTGTAAGGCTGTTTCAATCGCGTCGGTCTTCATCCGGTTCCGCGTCAATTCCTCCTCCATATTCCGAAGACGATCGTCCAGATCCATGTCGGAAGGAGAAATGTGGGACGGGATTTCCGGGGTTGGGAGCTCGACGTAAGAAGAAGGGCTGTCGTACGCTGTGTGTGCGGAAGAGGTTGCGATCTCCGAGTCGCTGTCTCCGATTCCGAACGCACCTATGGCGGCTGCGACACGCAGTACGACCGCCGGTCCTCTATGGGAGAGACTTTTCTGCTGTAAGGGCAACCCTGGCTAGTTGTGGAGATCACACTACCACACAACTGACAAGGGGAAATCCAAAGTCTGTATAAATGAACAGAGCATACAAGAGAGGGGATTCTCACCTGACAAGGGGAAATCCAAAGAGAAAAGTCTAAGGACCCCCAATGTCAGCGAGCCCGTATTATACTACGCTGCGCAGCCAGGGACAACACTTGGCACCCGCCATCAACCCTGCACCTCCCTGACCCTTGATCGACCCTTGATGTCACCTATTACGCGAGTCGCTTGATTTCCGACACTGTTCCGAGGGTGGAACTCGGAAATTGGAGTGGAACTGGGAAGGCGAACAGAACTGGTGGAAGTTCTCCCAGAAGCGGAATCATTTCCGAGAGCGGAGGCGGAGATGGAAACGGAATCGGAAGCGGAGTCGGAAATGGAGTCGGAACTGGAAATGGAAAACAGGGTGTCCCCTGACAGTACCCCCGCACCTCCGACTCTATTCCACAATGTCTGCACTTCAACCTTGTGATCCCTTGTTCTTCACATATTTCCCCTAATGACTCTTTTCACCAGCATTCCATACTTGACCCTCAGCATAGCAAGTCCAGAGCATCAGGAGTTCCATTTGTTCCGCTACCAATTAGACCCTTGGTCTTTTGCCTATTGTTCTTAGTTCTACACTGCACCCCCTTGTAGTTCCTCCTGTTTCACATTAGGTACTTTTATCCTAGTTACTTGCACTGGAATTGCTTACCTCTACCTTCTGACATGTTGTCTCAGCTCTTTGTATAAAACCCAGTCATGTGTGCCTCTGTTCAGCAATCAGATAATCGATTTTGATACGTGACTCCCCCCTCAAGTATTTTGTGTGTAGCATGTCCCTACATGTAGTGTGTGTAGCCTCTCCCTCAAGTATAATGTGCAAAGTGTGTCCCCCAAGGATAGCATGTGTAGAATGTCCCTTGTTTGTAGTGTTTTCCCCAAGCATAGTGTGCGTAGTGTGTCTCATGTTTGTACCGTGTCCCCCAAGCATAGTGTGTCTGTCCCCAAGCATAGTATGTCCCCAAGCATAGTGTATCCCACCATATCGTGTGCACATCCCCAGGCATAGTGTGTGTGCACATGCATAACATGCTTGTCCCCATGCATAACATGTGTGTCTCTATGCATAACATGCATGTCCCCAAGCATAGCATGTGTGTCCCCATGCACAACATGCATGTCTCCACACCTAACATGCATGTCTCCACGCCTAACATGCATGTCTCCACGCATAACATATGTGTCTCCATGCATAGCGTGCGTGTCCCCATGCATAGTGTGTGTAGCATGTCCCAATGGCACAAAGCGAAGCAAGCAGAGGCTGTCTTTTCATTAACTTTTAGCAAACTCAGGGACATGTATCAATATCTATTTTGTGACATATACAGACATAAATAAAATAGTAAAGGAAGCCATATTTAAGCAGCTGCTGTCATTAATTTTAGCAAAGTCAGGATTATCTATTTTTTGAAAAATGTCAAAACAAATGTCCAGTACATTTAAGCTGAAGTTGTTATTAATTTTAGCAGAGTCAAGATTATCTGTTTTTCGAAAAATGTCAAAAAAATGCACTGTACATTTAAGCTGGAGCTGTTGTCAATTTTCATAAAGTCATTATTGACATCTATCTGCGAAAAAATGTCAACAAAGTACAGTACATTGAAGCAGAAGCTGTTATTAATGCCGAGCCAAAGCCAGAGAAGCCCAGAGACTGACAGAGAAACCCAGAGCCCAGCCAAAGCCATAGTAAGCCAGCCACCAGTATAGCCAGAGAGGAGTGGCTGGTAAGCGGCTTTACAGTAAATAAACCAATAAAACAAACCACATTTAAAAGCAGAATCTATTGTCATTAATTTTAGAGGAAACTTATTGATGTCAATTTTCAAAAAAAATATTGATATTAAAATTATTTTTTTCAGCAGTCTTTAGATGTTATTTAAATCTATTTTCGAAAAAAATCACAAAAATATGACAACTATATGATGAAAAAAAAACAAAGGAACCAATAAAATTACCAACACAAATATAATAAAATACATGGCAATCTATTAAAAAAAAGATATTACTTATCAATAGCCAGCCAGCCATAGCAATGGACAGCCAGCCAGCTAAGGGAGGAGACTGCAGACACAGCAGACAGCAGACAGCAGACAGCAGAAAGCAGAAAGCAGAGAGAGGAATCACCGGTTGGGCAGGTTCCTCCTTACCGTTCGGCCTTTATACCGCGCACGCGTGTTGTGCACGGACCACGCTCGCGTATGCGCGCTCTGGTCGCGAACGGGTCACGTGACCGCAGTGCAGCGTTCTATGCTCGCGGCTGCGCCGCTCGCCGCTGACCTAATTTGGAACGCAAACGGTCACGTGACCATGCTGCGCAGCATTCTTGGCTCGCGTCCGATTGGCCAGCTGACTAAGGCTGACATAAAACCTGACATAAGCTCAACACCCACAACCCACCGAGGCGCTTTCATATAGTGTAACTAGGTGGGTACCCGCGCTTCGCACGGGGGTGTAGGTCAAGCGCCTTGGTAAGGTCAAATGCATCAGCAAGGTCAAGTGCATTGGGGTAAATAGGATCATGCAAAATATATCCCTGATCATATAGTATCATGAATCGTGTATGCACCCATGGAACAGCCGAACATGCAGAGCTCTCTCTCGACCTCTGGGATGGGCCTCCCAGCGACTCTAGACATGAAAGTGGTAATAGTCTTGACTGAATCATCAGAGATTATAAGATTGCGCCTATTGTCATAATCCACAGGTTTCAAAGCTTGTGCATTGTGAAATAGATCCAATAGTGATCTTGGGGATCCTGAATTTTGACAATGTGGTTATATGGATATGCCAGCTGATCCTCCGATGACGACACTCTCACAGAACCAGAAACAATACCAAAATCAGAAATGGGGGAAGACCCAAAGTGCAGTTGGATAGCATGTCCTCACACATAACGTGTCCTCACAGGTAGCGTGTCCTCACAGGTAGCATGTCCCCACACGTAATGTGTCCTCACAGGTAGTGTGTCCCCAAACGTAACATGTCCTCACAGGTAGTGTGTCCTCACAGGTAGCGTGTCTCCACACATAACGTGTCCTTACAGGTAGCGTGTCCACACACGTAACGTGTCCTCACAGGTAGCGTGTCCTCACACATAATGTGTCCTCACATGTAATGTGTCCCCACAGGTAGCATGTCCTCACACGTAACATGTCCTCACAGGTATCATGTCCTCACACGTAACATGTCCTCACACGTAACATGTCCTCACACATATCAGGGACATGTATCAGTATCTATTTTGTGACATATATAGACATAAATAAAATAGCAAAAGAAACCACATTTAAGCAGCTGTTGTCATTAATTTTAGCAAAGCCTGGATAATTTATTGATATCTACCTTTTAAAAAAATGTCAAAAAATGTACAGTACATGTAACCTGAAGCTGGTATTAATTTTAGCAAAGTCAGGATAATTCATTGATATCTATATTTATTTTTCAAAAAAAGATAAAAAAAAAACACACTACATTAAAACAGAAGTTGTTATTAACTTGAGCAAAGAAGTTACTGAGATCCATTTCGAAAAAATGTCAAAAAAATGTACAGGATATTTAAGTGTTACTGAGGTTAGCAAGTTTTATTTATTGATGTCTATTTGCGAAAAAATATCGAAAAATTTAAAGGATATGTAAGGTGTGTCCTCACACATGGCATGTCCTCACATGTAGTGTGTCCCCAAGTATAGTGTGCATAGCATATCCCTCAAGTATAGTGTGTGTAGCATGTCCCTTGTTTGTCCTCCGAGTATAGCTTGTCCCCCATGCGTAGTGCCCCATGAATAACATGCATCCCCCAAGTGTAGCATATCCCCAAGGGCCTCAAAGTGAAATTATTGTATATGCAAGCAAAATAAGTGAATGACAGAGGGTTTACAATGAATATTAGAGATATAATTGCAAGCAGAGGCTTTTACTTATCATTAACTTTTAGCAAACTCAGGGACATGTATCAATATCTATTTTACAGACATAAATAAAATAGTAAAGGAAACCATATTTAAGCAGCTGCTCATTAATTTTAGCAAAGTCAGGATTATAGGATTATCTATTTTTCGTGTCAAAAAACTGTCCAGTACATGTAAGCTGAAGCTGTTATTAATTTTAGCAAAGTTAGGATTATCTATTTTTCGAAATCTGTCAAAAAAATGCACTGTACATTTAAGCTGGAGCTGTTGTCAATTTGCATAAAGTCAGGATAATTTATTGACATATATCTGCGAAAAAATGTCAAAAAAGTACAGTACATTGAAGCAGAAGCTGTTATTAATGCCCAGCCAAAGCCAGAGAAGCCCAGAGACTGACAGAGAAACCCAGAGCCCAGCCAAAGCCATAGTAAGCCAGCCACCAGTATAGCCAGAGAGGAGTGGCTGGTAAGCAGCTTTACAGTAAATAAAACAATAAAACAAACCACATTTAAAAGCAGAATCTATTGTCATTGATTTTAGAGGAAACTTATTGATGTCAATTTTCGAAAAAACCCTGAAAAATATTGATATTAAAATACATTTTTTTCAGCAGTCTTTGGATGTTATTTAAAACTATTTTCGAAAAAAATCATAAAAATATAATGCACATGTGACAATACTATGATGAAAAAAAAAAACAATAAAATTACCACTACAAATAAAATAAAATACATGGCAATGCATAAAAAAAACATATTACCTACCAATAGAGGGCCAGCCAAGCAATAGACAGGCAGCCAGCTAAAGGAGGAGACAGCAGACAGAGCACAGAGCAGACAGCGGACAGAGCACAGAGCACAGAGCACAGAGCAGACAGAGCACAGAGCAGACAGAGCACAGAGCAGACAGCGGACAGAGGAATCGCCGGTGGGGCAGGTTCCTAGCGTTCCCTCCTTACCGTGGGCCTTTATACCGCGCGCGCGTCGTGCACGGACCATGCTCATACGCTGTGGCGAATGGGTCACGTGACCGCTGACCAGCGTTCATGCTCGCGGCTGCACCGCTCACCGCTGACCTAAAGAGAGAGCCCTGGAGCCAGCAGACCGGCGTAAACCGGTGATAGGGCCAGGGGCTCGCGGCTGCGCCGCTCGCGCGCTCCGCTGACAAACTGGTGACCAAGCATTGGTCAGCAGCGCCCACAACCCACTGAGCGCGTTTAACTCTTAGACTAGGTGGATACCCGCGCTTCGCGCGGGGGTGCAAGTCAAATGCCTCGGTAAGGTCAAACGCATCGGTAAGGTCAAACACCTTGGGTAAATCAAACTTGGGATAAGTCAAACACATTTGGATAAGAAAATTTCATTCAGATAAGTAAAACACATCTTATTGATTGAAGGTAGGTAATGTTATGACCATGCTGCTCGACCAACTCTGGTACCCCCATGGCTCCTCTGGCTCTATTCCGCAATGTCCACACTTTGACCTTTTGATCCCCTTGTTCTTTACTATTCACATACTTCCCCTTTTGACTCTATTCACCGGCCTTCCCTACTTGAGCCTTAGCATAGCAAGTCCAGAGCATCAGGAGATCCATTTGTTCCACTATCAATGTTACAACTGTTCTGCTCAACCATCTCCGCCATATCCGCATATCCTCCGCACCACCTCTGCACCGCCTCCGCACCACCTCCAACTCTATTCCGCAACATCTGCACCATCCGCAACCCTCTACCTCGACCCTTGTGATTTCAGTACCCCTGGCCACCTCCAGATACCGACCCCTGTACTCAACCCTGAACACAGCAAGATACCATTTCCGTAATTCTGTTTCTTCCAATGCCTATTGTACTTACTCGCCTTGTTCTTTGCCATTGTACTTACCCTACCCTGCACCCCCCTTGTCATCCCATTGTTCCGCATTAGTTACTTGGCCCGTATGTCTCTCCAATTCCCGCACTCTCCGGAATTTGCTTAGTACCATACTATTGCCTGTTGCTTCAGCTCTTTGTATAAAACCCCCTCATGTATGTCTCCATTTCTGCAATCAGATAATCAACTTTGATACGTGATTCCCTTCGCACTGTCTCCTGTTCTTAGCACAGCGAGTTTTGCTAGTCTTGTCTACCTCCGCTCTCGATCCCCTGTCCTCTGCCTCTTCCGCCTCCTCCGACCTTTGTTCTCCGACCCTCGAACCTCAACTCTCAGTACTCTGTTCCCAACTTCTGCCTTCTCCGATATCCGCAAGTCAATCCCGAAATACTTAGGATGGTAGTTCATCAGGGGCGCAACACATAAGTTGAAGCCGTTGTCCTTTCCAGTTCCAACCTCTGGGAATTCCGATACATAACAATCAATTAGACCCACATTCCCCTTGTTCTTTTGCCTATTGATTGTTCTTAGTTCTACCCGGCACCCCCTTGTAGTTCCTCTTGTTCCGTATTAGTTACTTACTCCATTTATCCTAGTTACTTTTGCTTGCACTGGAATTGCTTACCTCTACCTTCTGACATGTTATCTCAGCTCTTTGTATAAAACCCAGTCATGTGTGCCTCTGTTTTGCAATCAGATAATTGACTTGAATATATGACTCCCTTTGCACTGTTTCCTGTTCTTACCACAGCAAGTACTTGCAAGGCCTCTGTCTCTCTGACCTCTGCCTTCCACCTCGATTTCTGATATCCAACTTAACTCAATTCTTGAACCCTTACCTCTAGGTGGATACCCATGCTTCGCATGGGGGTGTAGGTCAAACACCTCGGTAAGGTGAAATGCATCAGCAAGGTCAAATGGGTAAATCAAACTTGGGATAAGTAAAACACATCTCATTGCCATTGAAAGTAGCTATAAGTAACACATCACGATAGGTAATGTCTCTACATATGTCTGCATGTGCCCAAGTATAGTGTGCATAGCATGTCCTCCATGCACAGTGTGTCCCTCAAATATAGCATGCTTATTGTGTGCCTGGTTTGTAACATGACCCCACACATAACATGTCCCCAAGTATAGTGTGCGTAGCACGTCCTCCATGCATAGTCTGTCTCCACATGTAGCATGTCCCTGGTTTGTAGCATGTCCCCAAACGTAGCGTGCCCCTAAATTATAGCATGTGTGTCCCCCATGCATAGCATGTCCACATGTGTAGCATGTCCCTACATGTAGTGTGTGTAGCATCTGCCTCAAGTATAGTGTGCAAAGTGTGTCCCCCATGCATAACATGTCCCCCAAGTGTAGTGTGCATAGCATGCCCTTTGTTTGTAGTGTGTCCCCCTGGTATAGCATGTGTAGAATGTCCCGTCTTGTAGTGTGTTCCCCATGCATAGTGTGTGTAGTGTGTCCCCTGTTTGTACCGTGTCCCCCAAGCATAGTGTCTGTCCCAAGCATAGTATGTCCCCAAGCATAGTATGTCCCCAAGCATAGTGTATCCCACCATATAGTGTGCACATCCCCATGCATAGTGTGTGTGTGCCCATGCATAGCATGCTTGTCCCCATGCATAACAGTGTGTCTCTACGCATAACATGCATGTCCCCAAGCATAGCATGCGTGTCCCCATGCACAACATGCATGTCTCCACGCCTAACGTGCATGTCTCCACACCTAACATGCATGTCTCCACGCATAACATGCATGTCTTCATGCCTAACATGCATGTCTCCATGCATAACATATGTGTCTCCATGCATAGTGTGCGTGTGCCCATGCATAGTGGGTGTAGCATGTCCCAATGGCATGTGTAGCATATCCCAAGGGCCTCAAAGTGAAGCAAGCAGAGGCTGTCTTTTCATTAACTTCTAGCAAACTCAGGGACATGTATCAATATCTATTTTGTGACATACAGATATAAATAAAATAGTAAAGGAGGCCATATTTAAGCAGCTGCTGTCATTAATTTTAGCAAAGTCAGGATTATCTATTTTTTGAAAAATGTCAAAACAAATGTCCAGTACATTTAAGCTGAAGTTATTATTAATTTTAGCAGAGTCAAGATTATCTATTTTTCGAAAAATGTCAAAAAAATGCACTGTACATTTAACCTGGAGCTGTTGTCAATTTTCACAAAGTCAGGATAATTTATTGACATCTATTTGTGAAAAAATGCCAAAAAAGTACAGTACATTGAAGCAGAAGCTGTTATTAATGCCCAGCCCAAGCCAGAGAAGCCCAGAGACTGACAGAGAAACCCAGAGGCCAGCCAAAGCCATAGTAACAGCCACCAGTATAGCCAGAGAAGGAGTGCCTGACAGCTTTACAGTAAATAAAACAACAAAAACCACATTTAAAAGTAGAACCTTTTGTCATTAATTTTAGAGGAAACTGTCAATTTTCGAAAAAAACCTGAAAAATATATATATAAAAATACTTTTTTTCAGCAGTCTTGGGATTTTATTTAAATCTATTTTTCGAAAAAATTCACACAAATATAAAGTACATGTGACAATACAATATGATGAAAAAAAAAATGGAACCAATAAAATTACAAACACAAATAAAATAAAATACATGGGAATGCATTAAAAAAGAGATATTACTTACCAATAGAAAGCCAGCCAAGCCAATAGAAAGCCAGCCAACCAAAGCCATTGACAGCCAGCCAGCTCAAGGAGGAGACACCAGAGAGCGCAGACACAGCAGACAGAGCAGAGAGCAGACAGCGCAGACAGCGCAGACAGCGCAGACACAGCAGACAGCAGACACAGCAGAGAGCAGACAGCAGAGAGAGCAGACAGCAGAGTGAGGAATTGCCGGTCAGGCAGATTCCTGGCGTTCCATCCTACCGAACTGCCTTTATATACCGCGCACGCGTGTCGTGCACAGACCACGCGCGAACGGGTCACGTGACCGCGGACGCTGCTGTGCAGCTTCGCGCCGGTCTGCCGGTCACGTGACCGCTGCGCAGCGTTGGTGCTCGCGGCTGCGCCGCTCGCCGCTGACATAAGTTTTACGTAATATTATTTGTAAGCGCGCCCACAACCTCCCACCATGCTACTTTCACCTATAGGAACTAGGTGGGTACCCGCGCTTCGCGCGGGGGTGTAGGTCAAACGCATCGGTAAGGTCAAGTGCATTGGGGAAAATAAAAGTAACCAAATTGCATCAAGTAAAATCAAGTAACACACATAAACCATATCAAGAGAAGTGGATATAATAAAATCAAGGAGCTCTAAGTAATACATCTTTATATACAATGTTGGTTGTGTCCAAACCCTCCTCAAGCAAGACCTTCACTCTGTTCCAATTGGTCCCTCTTGATACACCAACATACAACTGACCATGTCCAAACACTGGATATCTCAGGTCCAGCCCAACCGTACCCAAAGACTGTCCTTGAGACTTGTTGATAGTCATTGCAAATGCCAAACGCACTGGAAACTGCCTCCTTTGCAGCACAAATGGCAACTCTCCCTCTGATGGCTTAATGATGATCCTGGGGATGAAAGCAATATTGCCTGCACATGGACCTGAGATGATCCTGACCTCCAACACTCTAATGCTTATCCTCACCAACCGCAACCTTGTCCCATTGCATAGTCCTTGCTTCTGATCCAAATTGCGCAACAGCATCAGAGGCACTCCAGGCTTGACTTCCAAGCGAGCAGGAGGAAGACAGCCCATCTCTATGGAATTCAGATACTCCACAGGATACCGATCTGCACCATCGGATTCTTGAATGGAATTTGCGCAGTGCAAGACCTGAGCATCACCTGGAAACTGCCTCAACACCATGGAATTGATCTCATTGACCTCAATATTTCTGGGACAGAGGATGGCCCGCTCTAAAAAATAATTGTCCTGGGCAGGGATTGCATTGCCAATGCCAGGGTATATTTCCTGGATCAGCTCTGCAATTCCAGGGCCACAAACCATGTGTTGAGGGAGTGAGAAGGTATGATCTAGTGGGAGATCCTTTCCCTGACCCACATTCTGCAGCCATTCTGCAAACCTGGCTCTGTCAGGGTCATTTCTCACCCGCATGTTCTCTGTCAGATGGAGGACATTGATCTTTGGCCACAGATATGACTTCTGAAGGGTAGCTCCCATGATATCCTCCTTGGAGCCTTTAGGGAAAATTGGCAGAGTCTGCTGAAAGTCACCTCCAAAGGCGACTGTGATGCCACCAAAGGGTCTGTCAGGCTGGTCAAGGAAATCCCTCAGTGTCCTGTCAATGGCCTCTATGGCATGGCGATGCTGCATTGCAGCCTCATCCCAGATGAGGAGACTGGCCTGTCTCAGCATGTCAGCCTTGTCAGAGTTCTTTTTGATGGAGGAGAAAGAGCGCTCATGGACAGGAATGGGAATTCCAAGCATGCTATGAGAGGTTGTACCCTTAGTGAGGATAAGTGCAGCCATTGCAGATGAGGCTACTGCAATCACAATGAGGCTCTCCGCTCTACAGGAGTGGATTAGAGTGTTCCATGTGAATGATTTCCCGGCGCCACCTGAGCCAGTGACAAAAAACATTTGTCCATCAGGTTTCCCATGAGCATCTCTGGTCAGTGCCGACCGTAATATCTGATCATGCATGGACCTTTGCCCCTCATTCAGCCTGGGAACCTCCTCATCAGCTATGTTCCTCTCTTCAACACGGTCATAGTCCCTCTGCTCAGCTATGAACCTGTTTCCAATGAGGGCCTCCCACTCGCCTGCCACCCGAGGCATATCATCAAAGCTGCTCAAGCACATTCCACCCTGCTGGAGGATTTTTTCCAAGAGAAAGAGGCCAAAATCATAAACCTGATCGTCCTGTGGATCCTGCATACCATGTCTGATTTGGAGCTGATGTCTGAGATCATCACATATGTGCTCCCTGAAGCCATCCCATAGTCTGCCGGGGCCCGATGGATTGCAATGGCCAAGGATGGTGGCAAAGAGATGTCTGAGCTGAGCACCTGTTTTCATGCCACTGGCTTCCTGGAGACACAACCTCAACTCCTGATCATCATCCAGAAGTCCCCTTGCACGACAGGCCTCCTTGTAAGTAGCATATTGTATGCCATCCACCGACCTAAGCTCCTCAAAGGATCTAGCCCCCTTGACCACTGTGAGGAGAGTGCGCACAAAAAATCTCTCTCCTGATCTAGGGTTTGCAAAGTGAAGGCGACCGATGCTATAACCTCCTTGGCATGGTGTCCATACCTTGTACTGTGAGTGCCAGGTAAAATGCTCAGGAAACTCCACATAGAGCAGATCACGTGCTTCAGGGTAGATATTATTGGCCTCAAAGTAACCCATGAGCGGTGTCTTTTTGCCTCAGCCCTTTCCAGGATGTTGTCCACATCCTGGTTGGGATCAAAGATGATTGTGTGGTGGTCCTTTTCATGGACTGGTAGTGCCATGACTGCAGGCACCTGGGTGTGGATTTCCCGCTCCAGCAACCTCCAACAGGCCTCATGAGCACTGACATAGCGAGCGTCCAGGTACTGCTTAATTTCATCCTGGGTGTGACCAAACTCCATGGTGGTCCGATCATGGCCCTTGTAGAGATACTTGTGGATATACTTGATACACCTCACATTGATGGTGAGTTCAGGGTTGATGTGACACCAGAATTTGAGCAAGAGCAGGGCAGAGTATGGCACAACCCATCTGTTGTCCAGCATGTCACCTCTGACATTGTGCAGCCTTCCATCATTGCGACGACGATATTTTGGATATCCATCCTCATTCAGACTGGTTTCCTCACAGAATGGCTTTGGGAAGTTTTTCTTGCACTTGCCATTTTCCATGCAGGGTGCGTTTGGTTTCATTTCTCCACAGGGACCATGTGTCATCAGCTCACAGACCAACCGGTAGAGGACAGGATGAGTCTCTGGATCAGGGAACTCTGCCGAAATCATTGAATCCACCTCATGTGGATGTCTGATCTTGGAATCTCGTTCAAACCAGATAAGAATATGCATGTGTGGGAGTCCCCTTTTCTGGAATTCAATGGTGTGGACGCGAGCGACGGTTTCCCCAAAAATCTTTTCCTTGACGATCAAGTCAATGAGGTATTTCTTTTTGAGCTGGAACACCCGCGACACCAGGTCAGGCCTGTCCTGAGGAGTTTGTCCAGGCAACAATGCATCCAATACCTCCTGCCAGTTGGGATTGGCAGTCATGGTAATAAAGAGATCGGCCACACCATGCTTCCTTGAAATGGCCAGAGAGTTCTGCAGGTTTTCCTGCATGTCCCGTATCCCCCCCTGAAATGTGGCAGGCAGAATGGATCTTGCGCCCAAGTTGTTTGGATCTCTGTCATTGTCATTGCGATGAAAGGCATCCATCATCTGGTTATACATCTCAGCACGGAGAGTGTGTTGATTTGTCCTGATCCACCACAGCCTGCTTTGCTCTGCAGCGGCCCAAGAGTCTACAATGTACTGCTGGAATAATTTGCCAGCGCGCAGGAGTGTTGTAGGTTCTTCTGTTCTCTGGAAGAGACGATAGGAATGGAACTGAATTTGGGTGACACGCCCACTTCGCTCACGCCCGTCTGGTAATTGGCGATAGCGAATACCAGGTTGCCACCCCAACTCTCCCCTGGGAAAGAGAAAGACATAGTGAAGAGAGGCATAGTTTGGATTCATATCGGATACCCTTTTAAAACGTCCACCTTTGAGCTGGACAATAATATCCCTAGGTTCAGGGATGATGCCATCTCCAGGAAGAACCACCGCAATCTCATCCGCAGTAGGGATATTATACCTCCTAGGATCCCTGTGTTCCCTGTACGTGAGCCTAGCCCGGATCTCACCATTCTGTCCCTGAGCTCTGAGCCTCTCAGCCGCTTGTCTATATATGGGAACATGAGGATTGCATAAGAGGAGCATTTCCTGCAAGTCTCCCATGATAGTTGGAGACAGACCTGGGTTACGGGTGTTCCTCTGTGCCAAAGCCAATGCTGGATCATATATATAAAGTTGGGCATACTGTATCCGCCTCCCAGGGTTAGGGATGAGAGAGCCATGAATATGATACAGTTCGCCCTGCAGCTTGAGGACATATGGACCACGACCCTCCCGAAGCAAATCTAGATCAAACTCGGCTCCCAAGGAAGTGAATGCAAATGCAGCATTGTACTGCCTGATGTTCTTGCGAAACTGTTTGGCCTCAGGGTCCTGGCCCTCTAAGAGCCGTCTCAATGGGTGAGGGAGCACTGGCAGCTCTGGAAGCTGCACCTTTCCTTCCATACAGCAATCACCAAATCTGGGCCGCCGATTTGAGGATCTCTGCAGGCGTTCTGCCATCCAGTGTAATGCTCCACAGTCAGGGCAGGGAATAACCATGGGACCCAGATCATGACGTTGCACATCTGCCTCAATTATTCTAGAGCGACCAAGTGGAACAGGAGGAGGAGGTCGCTGAGGACGCTGCCGAGGTACAGGGAGTGGCTGAGGAGGCCGAGGAGGTGCAGGGAGTGGCTGAAGAGGCTGTGGAGGTGCAGGGAGTGGCTGAGGAGGCTGAGGAGGAGCAGGGAGTGGCTGAGGAGGCTGAGGAGGAGCAGGGAGTGGCTGAGGAGGCTGAGGAGGTGCAGGCAGTCGCTGAAGAGGCCGCAGAAGTGCAGGGAGTAGCCGAGGCATTGGTCTTACTGCATTAGCCTGAGCCCGCAATGCTGCGACCGCTGCAGAACCTACTACAGGAGGTCTAGGAGCTGGTTGTAAAGGTGCCTGCCTGGGTCTTCCCAAGGGCTGTGCTGGGATAGGCTGTATACCAGCAGCGTGAGCATGCAAATCTGCCACCGCTGTAGAGCCTACTGCCAAATGTCCAATTCCAGCCGCCTGAGCACGCAACTGAGCAATTGCTGCAGAACCTACTACAGGAGGTCTAGGAGCTGGTTGTAAAGGTGCCTGCCTGTGTCTTCCCAAGGGCTGTGCTGGGATAGGCTGTAACCCAGCAGCATGAGCACGCAAATCTGCCACCGCTGTAGAGCCTACTACAGGTTGTCCAATTCCAGCCGCCTGAGCACGCAACTGAGCAATTGCTGCAGAACCTGCTACAGGAGCTGGCTGTCCAGCGTCAGGCCTATTTCTTCTGAGGGGCTGTAATCGTGGGATAGCTGCTAACTGTGCACGAAGGGCTGCCACCTGCTCTCCAGGACTGGGATCAGGTGGATATGATGGCCCCGCAAGCGTAGGAGGGTGCAATGGAGCTGGCTGTACAGGGTCTGGCCTATGTCCTCTCAGGGGCTGCCATGGTGTGATAACTGCTAACTGAGCACGAAGGGCTGCCACCTGCTCTGTAGGACTGGGATCAGGAGCAAGTGATGGCGCCGCAGGCATTGGTGGACGTGATGGCCCTGCCACAGGTTGTTGAAAAGGATCGGCTGCACTGCTTCTAGAAGGAGGGTGAGGGATGGCAAAAGGCGGTGGTGGAGGGGGTGGCTGGTTCTGAGCTCCAATATGCGCTCTCCGACGCGCTCTCCGATGACTGGGTGGTGTCATTACCTCCTGCCCCTCCCTCGCACTTTGACGCACCTGCCGACGGATGCTCTCTGGGGTAGATGGATCCCTGAGAAATGCAGGCATAAGAGTAGAGAGAGAATAAAGATATCAATATCAGACTTACATCGCAAGCAGAATAAGGCAAACTCAGGGAAAACAGGCTGTGCGGGTATCTCAGACGGATTGCAAAGCCACTGATCCTAATATAAATACTGCAAACAGCAGATACAGTTACAAAAACTTACCAGAAAGGGGATAATACCCAGGTAGGGTATGCAGTAGTGACAGGACAAATGCACTTGAAAAGTGCCTACAAAATGCCAAAAAAGCAAAGTTATAGCAAATAACAACATAATAAGCATCAAGAAAAGGCAGATACAATACCATAACACTCACCAGAAACAGCCAGGTAGCAGGTGCAGCAGTGACAGGACAAATGTCACTTGAAAAGTGCCTAAAAAAAGCCAAAAAAGCGAAATTATGGCAAATAAGAAGATAATAAGCATCAAGAAAAGGCAGGTACAATGCCAGACCACTCACCAGAAACAGCCAGGTAGCAAGTGCAGCAGTGACAGAAAGAATGTCACTTGAAAAGTGCCTAGAAAAAGCCAAAAAAGCGAAATTATGGCAAATAAGAAGATAATAAGCCTCAAGAAAAGGCAGGTACAATAGCATAGCACTCACCAGAAACAGCCAGATAGCAGGTGCAGCAGTGACAGGACAAATATCACTTGAGCAGTGCCTAAAAAAAGCCAAAAAAGCGAAATTATAGCAAAAAAGAACATAATAAGCATCAAGAAAAGGCAGGTACAATAGCATAGCACTCACCAGAAACAGCCAGATAGCAGGTGCAGCAGTGACAGGACAAATAT
This sequence comes from Gautieria morchelliformis, assembly GCA_015179125.1. NCBI lineage: Eukaryota > Fungi > Basidiomycota > Agaricomycetes > Gomphales > Gomphaceae > Gautieria > Gautieria morchelliformis. The sequence continues at coordinate 209,673 of WHVA01000061.1, read as the reverse complement.
CACTTGAGCAGTGCCTAAAAAAAGCCAAAAAAGCGAAATTATAGCAAAAAAGAACATAATAAGCATCAAGAAAAGGCAGGTACAATAGCATAGCACTCACCAGAAACAGCCAGATAGCAGGTGCAGCAGTGACAGGACAAATATCACTTGAGCAGTGCCTAAAAAAAGCCAAAAAAGCGAAATTATAGCAAAAAAGAACATAATAAGCATCAAGAAAAGGCAGATACAATACCATAACACTCACCAGAAACAGCCAGGTAGCAGGTGCAGCAGTGACAGGACAAATGTCACTTGAAAAGTCCCTAAAAAAGGCCAAAAAAGCGAAATTATAAATAACAAACATAAAAAAAGGCAGTTTCAGTAGCATCAAACTCACCAGAAAGAACCTAGATAGGAAGTTAATAGAAGAGATGCAGGTGGTGGGAGGGATGGGATGGGATGGGATGATGGTAGAAGGAGGGCAGAGGGGACCGGCTGCGCAGCGTCTGCCAGGTCACCCAGCGCTGTACCGGCAAGGTCTGCGCTGGGCCTGGGCCTAGGGCTCACGGCTGCGCCGCTCGCTCCGCTGACCTAACTATTACGTAACATTATTTGTAATATTATTAGTCAGCCTCGACGCCCACAACCCACTGAGCGCGTTTAACTCTTAGATAGTGTAATATGAAAGCGCCTCGGTGGGTTGTGGGTGTCGCTTATGTCAGGTTTTAGGTCATGAGTGCGAATCCCGAACACCCAGCTGACTCAGCAGCTGACCAGTCCAGACCATCGGCTGCCCCAGTTATTCGGTGGAAATACAAAACCCCTCATCATTCCATTGAGCGTCGCCTCGTCCCGTCGGTGGCCCTCTCCCTTGTCAGGTGCCAGCATGGCACTACTTTATATATAGCAATACTAACTCTTCAAGTAAGTAATAGATTCCTTTGATTCACGTTGCTCAAGTCCGCTCATTCCTCCAGTAGAAAGGAGGACCGAGTCCTATGGCCTCTAGTCCGATATTTAACGGTGTTCTTCAAATTGGCTATTCATTGTTGAAAGGTAATTTTGTTTCTTGGTACCAGCTCTCTGGATATCGCTCATTCATTTGTACAGCTAGGTGGTAGACCTTGTTCTGCGTTCTGTGCTCTCCATTGGCTCGTCTGCTATGCCCCCTCCGCCGCTGTTCCCTTCGCCGCTGCTCTCTTCGCCGCTGCTCTCTTTGCCGCTGCTCTCTTTGCCGCTGCTCTCTTCACCGCTGCTCTCTTCGCCGCTGCTCTCTTCGCCGCTGCTCTCTTCGCCGCTGCTCTCTTCGCCGCTGCTCTCTTCGCCGCTGCTCTCTTCGCCGCTGCTCTCTTCGCCGCTGCTCTCTTCGCCGCTGCTCTCTTCGCCGCTGCTCTCTTCGCCGCTGCTCTCTTCGCCGCTGCTCCCTTCACCGCTGCTTCCTTCCCTGGCTCCTGACACTCGGCTCTCAGCTTCGGCCTCAGGTGCGCTACCACCACAGCCGCCTTCTCATAGTGTAAGTTATATTCTTTGATCTGCAGTCATGTAGCAACGATTGCTTACCATTTTCTTCTGTAATTTCCACAGATCAACAGGATTCTGTCCTCATCTGCTATGCCCCCTCCGCCGCTGTTCCCTTCGCCGCTGCTTCCTTCCCTGGTTCCTGACACTCGGCTCTCAGCTTCAGCCTCAGGTGCGCTACCACCACAGCCACCTTCTGATAGTGTAAGTTATATTCTTTGATCTGCAGTCCTACAGCAATGATTACTTACGATTTTCTTCTGTAATTTCCACAGATCAACAGGATTCCATCCTCGTCTGCTATGCCCCCTCCGCCACCGCTCCCTTCGCTGGCTCCTGACACTCGGCTCTCAGCTTCGGCCCCAGGTGCGCTACCAACACAGCCGCCTTCTCCCAGCGTAAGTTATATTCTTTGATCTGCAGAGCCACCATGATTGCTTACCATTTTCTACGGTAATTTCCACAGACCAACAGTATTCCACCTGCACCACATAAACCAATGATGCAGCGTGGAGGCCATGTTATGGTGAGCTGTCTTAAGATTTATATTAACTTGTACTCATCCTCAATTCATGAACATACAGGTTCATATTAAAATGCTCCATTTAGATGCGACACAGACCAAACAGATTCAAGAACACTACAATGCGGCCACAAATTTCCATCGACTTTTCTCTGATGAGCTGCACTCGCAGCAAGAGGCCTCATGTATGTTGCAAGCTCAATGACTGGACCTTCAGAATATGGATGATCTTGGAAATGGTTGGAGTAAGAGGTGGAGTAAACGCCATGGAAAAGGACTGAACGTGTATACTCGCATGCTGCTACAGTGGTAGGAAACATTTAATAGATAGATTGAAATAAATACTTACTCCATTCCCTTCCAAAGTCAATGTGGCACAAGTACAGATGCACGAAAAACTAAAGATGACCAGCAACAAATGGCAAAAGGCCTTCCTATAAATGAAAAACCGTGGCTTCGAAAGACCCCATATGACCATACTGGATGCCTTGCTCATCTTGACATCACATATCGTATGTCAGACTATCATGTGCGACGAATCACTGGTGTCTTGTCACATAATGATAGCTGTTTGGCCCGAAAGATGATGCGACTCCCAGCCATTCCATTGCATGACCATGTATGGCAGGTTGCTCTGCAGCAGATGATGGGTGGTGCCAGGTGAGTCTTATCATGAATTAGATATGGAATGGGATTTCAAGGCTGTTTTTTAGTATTACATCAATCCAAGCTCGCAATGTTGAACTTTGCCATGCAAAAATGTATAGTGACCAGGCCACCCATGATCCTTGAACCATGAATGTTCGTTATGAGATCCTGCCAAGCGATAGCTGTCGACTCTATCGCAAATACTCAAGAATGCATGGAATTGATGTCTCAGAGCATCCACAGTATAATCTTGATAATTGGCTTAATCCAGAGTCTACTGCCTACAAACCTGAGCTGGCAGGAGCAGTGTTTGATTATCAAGCCAGGGTGGAAAAGGATGGCCACCTTCGCATATGCATTCAGACTGCTGAAATGAAAGATGCTGCATGGAAATATGCACATCAGGGGCAGCTCATTCTGGATGGTACTTTTGGTATTTGCGACTGGCGGGTGCTCCTATTTATTGCCCTCGGCATTGATGAAGGAAAAAAGGGGGTTCCTTTGGCTTTTTTTCTGTTTTCAGCCCCTACAGGAAACAAAGCCATGCATGCTGGCTATGATACAACTATTCTTGTTGAAGTTTTGACAGCATGGAAAAATTCCCTTGGTTCTCAAAATGGTGTGCCATTTACACCCTGTGTGGCTATTACCGACACAGACACGAAGGAGCGTGGTGCTCTTGCACACACATGGCCAGACATTTGGCTCATATTGTGCAAGTTTCATGTCCGTCAGTGCTGGACGAATCAGCGCAAGAAAATGCTCCACATGGGAAAAACTAATTTCCCAAAACAGCAAGTTAAAGGTCGGCTTCAAGCCTTGGAAAAATTGTGAGCTAATATATATTACATCTACTACTACATATTCTAACCCAGTGGCCCAGACTTATTCTCTCAGTTGATCATGAAGCAGCTCAGCAGCTAATAACTGAAGAACAGGCTGCATTGAGTAACCTTGCACAGTTGCCTGAGATGGCTGTGGGTGCAATGGCTGGCCTTGCATACCTTGATTATATGACAAACACTTGGATGCCGTATTCCCTCTGGAAGGGATGGTCACACAAAGGCCATCTGGAGGCTTCACGTATCTTGAAGATCCCAATAGAGGGTGTTATACCAACAACTAATCATCTCGAAGCATTCAATGCTGTACTCAAATGCAAATACATACACCGCGAGCAGGCAAACGCCTGCGGTTTGATCTCTTTGTTTATCTTCTTATTACACGGATATTACCTGGAATTTTCACATGCCGCTGCTTACAACGCACCTACTATTCTTGGCTTTCAACACGATTTGTTACTGAAGCTGGGGGGATAGACCTTGTGGCTGCATGCCAGGCGACTACTCCCTCAGAACCACAATCCATCATTCCTGTTGCATGGTGGTCCCTAGAAGGCCAAGAAATGCTGACTCCAGAAGCTCTTTACATTGCTGGTCATTCTCGCATTGCCGAAGTGAGATGGGTTGATCCATATACCATCAGAACATCCTGTGCAAGTAGCTTGGCTGATATATGTGTCCATGGACACAGACGTTATGACATTCGACTCAACATGTATGGCTGGGCTTTCTGTTCATGCCACTACTTCACTGGTAATAATAGTGCATGCAAACACCTCTGGGCCGTGAGATTGAGCATGCCAAAGCTTGTATCTCACACCGAACTCTATCCAGCACAATATGTGTTCAATTTCCCGGTCAATGAGATAGAGGCCCGCAAAGTGTATGTATGCTGTTTTGGCTCGACATCCAGCACTGACACACACCCAACTGGGCCACCCAATTCTGCTTCTCTCTCCCAACTGGATTTATCCCTACTTCCCAATTCCCAATCCACCTCCACCAACACACACCTGACTGGTATCCCCAACTCTGCAAATGATTGGCTGTTGAGCACTATGGAACTTACTGACAATGAGTCTGAAGTTGAAGGAAGCGAGTCTGAGGACGATGAGTGCAGTATTACAAATGAAACAGTGAGGATAATTTTACTTGATGTGGTTGCTGGCATTGAAAATTATGGGCAGAAGAACACTACGAACTATGAAGCGATCCGCCACCAAATTGAAGATAAAATTGATCATACAGTGCGCAATGTGCTTCCACAACTGCATGGCATGGTCTCCCTTCTGGACGATGCAGGTCTTCTGGCTGAGACACTGTCATCCAATGCTAACCTCTGTGAGCTCCGAGATACCTGTGCAAAGTTGGAGGTCCGCTTGAGTCGTATTATGGGCAAAGAAAAAGAAATACAACCCACTCTTGTTCCAGCAGTTAATCTCATGAGCCAGCCTGGCCATTCAAGCAATGTGCGCAAATTAGACTTCCCTTAGCTCCTGACCATATGTTGATCTATTCACAGGTATTTGGTCAGGATTCTAGGGCACTAGCCAGGCCTGAGAAACGGACACTGCTCCCACCCTCTCCTGAACGCAAGCAACGCCGGAAGACATCATATGCAGAGCGGTAAACACACATGGAAAACATGGGGAACAGTCAACTTGAGGCCATTCAACTGGGCTCAGAGGAAAGGGACGTCAACTGAAGATGGTAGTGGAGACTAGGTGAGAGACAATGCTGCCTGGGTGTATGGTGATAAGGCAACAGGATTGATACCTTCTCTTAATGTAATACAATCTTGATTTCTTGGGAAAATCTTCAAGTTTTAACAATGCTGAACACCATGTTCCAAATGATATACCACAGGAATGTATCTAAGAAGAACAGGACCAAGTCCATGAGATACATGATTGTCAATGTAAATGCGGCCTGGTTTCTACACAGCACATTGCCAAAGTACTAGTCATTGCAGCCCTGTATTTTCATGCCAACCATGACACTGATGGGCTCACAGAATGACAGGGTGAGGAAGAAGTATGATTCAGTGAATTTGCACCCAAAAATAAGGACCCAGAGCATAATGGAATGATCTGCCTGAGATCACAATGAGCATCATATCATTGTCCCCAAAAAGGGAAAAGGAAAAAAAAAAAAAAAAAAAAAAAAAAAAACAGGAAAAGGAAACGGACTGTGTACCATAGGCTGCCCGCTGGCCCATATTCACGTTAACCCCCCCCTTCCCGTCGGCCTGCATCTTAGTACAGGTCAGGACCTCCATGAGATTCTCATTGACACTGTACCCGGCGTTCAGCATGCCCCATGATGAGACGGAGGCATTGCCGCTGTTGGTGAGGTGTCTGAGGAGCGGTGGTTTGGAGATGGTGAGCGAGTTGGTGTTGGAGTTGAGTATTTATGTGAGGGAAAAGTAGGCCGGATAGTCAAGGACGCTGTCCAAGAAATCTGTGTTGCAGTCAAAATCAATGCGGTGTTCTCCAGGTCATGGATAGTAGCTTACCCTGGACTTCACCAACAGTCCACACGCCAGCACTCTGTTCAAAACCCGGATCGCAACGCTCCTGCATCGTATGTAGACCACACCCACACCGACTCGCTTGCGAACTCACGTTCTATGATATCATACGTTAATTCACTCAACTCGGTTCTTCTCCGCCCTATCCTAACGCCATGATTTGCACTCTCATGCCCGGACGGCCTGCTATCTGGCCTGGGAAAACTCGCCACAGAGGCACCCGGTGCCACGCCATCTGCCTTGCTGCACCCAGCGACTCCTCACCCTATCCTAACGCCACGATTTGCACTCTCATGCACGGACGACCTGCTATCCGGCCTGGGAAAACTCACCACAGAGGCACCCGGTGCCACGCCATCTGCCTTGCTGCACCCAGCGACTCCTCACCCTATCCTAACGCCACGATTTTCACTCTCATGCACGGACGACCTGCTATCCGGCCTGGGAAAACTCACCGCAGAGGCACCCGGTGCCACGCCATCTGCCTTGCTGCACCCAGCGACTCCTCACCCTATCCTAACGCCACGATTTTCACTCTCATGCACGGACGACCTGCTATCCGGCCTGGGAAAACTCACCGCAGAGGCACCCGGTGCCACGCCATCTTCCTCGCTGCACCCAGCAACCCCTCACCCCGCACGTCTTCATATCCAGACACACATCTCGGAGAACACTGCGGAAATACTCCTGACTGCGTCGCTATTCCCCGCCCACGCATCCTACGCAGCCATGTACGACGATTTTGGCTTGCTGGGGCCGACGGCGATCCTCGCGCATGGGTGCCATTTATCTGACACAGAACTCACGCTGGTCAAGAAGGCGGGCGCGGGGATCAGCCATTGCTTCAACCTACGCTCTGGCGTTGCAAGAGTGGGGGAATGGATCGACGAAGGCGTCAAGGTAGCAGCATCGTTCCCTTCATCATCAGACACCAAAAGTCCTTCCAAACCTATCATACTTAATAAGACAAAGAATAATTAAGAAGGTTCAGATTCTCACCGTGCTTCACTGTGTCGAACCTGACCACATCTACACTATATTTTTGCACGGTTTGATTGATCACGGAGTACATCCCAGTAATCACATCTTCATTTTCAGTGTTGAGGTCCACAAGGGCCACGTTGGCGTTGCCGAGGGAGCACTGCTCAACATCTGTTTGTGATTCCGTCAATTAGAGCCATATGGCCAAGAGAAATACACGGATATGAAACGCACCTGGTTGTTAAAGTCCGTTCGGCCATGTGGTTGATGATGACGTGCAGGAGATACATCCCTCTGTCGTGCAGAGCCTTTGAGAGAGCATTGAGCTGCCATTAACGTCGTGAGCCGACACTATACGCAGGGGCCAAGCAGGAACTGCGTACACTAGTCTCGTCGCCTTAGTGGGTATTGAGTGCCATGATATCCTGGCTCCAATACCTTCGGCAGTAGTTAGCTAGGCTGAGAGCAGTAATGGCAGCTGAAGCTGGGCACCCATGATACTTGATTTCGATTTATCCTCCCGTAAAACATTTCCCTTTACATGTCCTTGCGACCAAGGTTAGTGAGATTTTGCGTTGTTCACTGCAAGGGTGAGATACTCAATGTGTTTGTCCAGCAAGAGGTTGAACCTGCCCTAAAGCTGAAGTGCTGAAACCAAGGAAAGGCGTTTGAGACTGACTCTGTAGACTCCGCGATCCCTGAAAGGACCTTCGCAGCACGAGGGACCAGTCTGTGTTGATGTAGTATTGCCACAATAATTTAGGCGTATAATTCCAAGAAAAGTCGTTCTATTATTTGATAGCTACTCTCGATATACATCAAGAAAGTTGAGAAATAGCTATGGGGAGAGTCTATGGCACACAATCACGAACGCATGTCAGGATATGCCCACATTGGGCATTTCGGCCCATGTACATAGTGCAGGGCTTCCTTAGTAAAGAATTGATAACAGTTACACATGTCAAACGCTCTCCAAAACGTTTCTGAACTGATACCTTTGTTAGAGCGAAGGTTTTGAAACACCTCCTCCAACTGAGAGCCCCGCAGTGGCGGCACATGTCGATTGTATGTGAATGCTGTATGTGCATCAGGCGGCTCCCAGAGGCACGCTGTGTCACCGTGCCTTCGGTCTCCTTGGACAAATGTAGATAAGTGTCAGTCGAAGAAAGCTTAATTGAAAATATACATACCTGGCATTATAGTGACACTGTCAGTTAGATAACTTAGGTTTCTTTTGGAACGTGGGGTAGTCTCTATAACTCCTGTATAACCGTTGTACATGGGTGGCGACTGGTAGCCAGAATCCGAGTTAGTCGTAGTGTGAAATGCTGCAAGCTGGTTCGACGGCGGCATATCCAACGACGATGCCGGAACTGTAGGTCCTTTTGAGGCTGGATATTGGCTGGAGTGTGACGGGAGTGGAAGATCTGGGATAGTAAACATTGAGGGTGAGGGGGTCGTGGAGTGCGATGGTAAGGGAAGGTCTGGAATGGAGAGCGCCGAGCTAGCCATGGATGGTGTTCCCAAATGTGGACTGACAATAAACGGGTCGTCAGCACTCGCAGTGGGAATTTGGGCCTTCATTTTTATCCCCGAGTCCCTCTTGCTTTGTTTGACAACTATAAACCACCGCACTGAGTAGCAGAGAAACACGATACAATGATGTAATTACTTACCCCCACTGAAGCCTCCTCGTCTTTGCCGGTGATATTGATGATATGGAGGTGGTGGTTTTATCGGCGAGGGCGAGATAGTACAAGATGCTACGAGGCATGAGAACCAACAAAGGGAGACAAGAAGAATGCTTACTGCTCAGGATTTGGGAGGAACGAAGGAGGCCATATCTATCGAAGTCCGGGAGACCTAGCATGACTGTTAAGTATCACCTGTCGTATTAAGCTAAAATAATCGAGAAAATACCTGGACCGGTCTCGGTGTCTGGTCTTGCAGCGTACACTTCCACTGGTAAACCAGGGTTATCGCTAATTAAGTCTGTCAGGCAGACTGACAAAAGTTAGTGTAGAAAAAAGATGTAGATTGAATGACTCACTCCATGTACCTGTGAGGGGAACCCTGTTTTCCATATCCGGTTCCGACACCACACCCAGTTCTGACTCCATTTCCGACTCCGGTTCCGGTTCCGATTCCATCTCCGCCTCCGCTTTCGGAAATGATTCCGCTTCTGGGAGAACTTCCACCAGTTCTGTTCGCCTTGCCAGTTCCACTCCAATTTCCGACTTCCACTCTCGGAACAGTGTCGGAAATCAAGCGACTTGTGTAATAGGTGGAATCAAGGGTCGATCAAGGGTCAGGGAGATGCAGGGTTGATGGCGGGTGCCAATTGTTGTCCCTGGCTGCGCAGCGTAGTATAATACGGGCTCACTGACATTGGGGGTCCTTAGACTTTTCTCTTTGGATTTCCCCTTGTCAGTTGTGTGGTAGTGTGATCTCCACAACTAGCCAGGGTTGCCCTTACAGCAGAAAAGTCTCTCCCCTAGAGGACCGGTGGTCGTACCGCGCGTTGCATTCGCCATAGGTGCGTTCGGAATCGGAGACAGCGACTCGGAAATCGCACCCTCTTCCGCACACACAGCATACGACAGCCCCTCTTCTTACGTCGAGCTCCCAACCTCAGAAATCCCATCCCATATTTCTCCTTCCGACATGGATCCGGATGATCGTCTTCGGAACATGGAGGAGGAATTGACGCAGAACCGGATGAAGACCGACGCGATTGAAACAGCCTTACAAGCGATTTTGGCTAAGTTAGATATTCCACAAAGTGGTGGAAATGAAATGCTGGATGAGCCGGATTTCGGAAAAGTGGAACTAGCAGAAGAGAGAAAGTCCACGAAGTTAGCAAAGGTCAAACCCGCAACTCCGGCGGACTTTGACGGAGATCGGGAGAAGGGACGTGCATTCTTCAACACATGCAGCATCTACTTCGCAATTGTCGGAGACCTCTTTCCAAACGACCAGGCTCGGATTCACTGGGCATTGTCCTTTTTCAAATCGGACCGCGCAGCCCGTTTTGCAAACAAGGTGATCCGACATGAAGCAAAGGGCAAGGGGAACTACTTCCGGGACTGGGACGCCTTCGAGAAAACATTTTCCGACCAGTTCTGCCCAAAAAACGAGCAGCTCACAGCCCTTACGAAGCTCGAGGGAACCAGCTGGTACCAGGCCAAGGATCGGTCAATGACTACATCGATCGCTTCCAGGAGCTCATCGACCTTGCGGAATATGACAACGACAAGACGATCGTCATCAAATTCCGACGAGGACTTGATCCGACACTCCAGAACCAAGTTGCGCTGCTTGGGGATGGAGCTCCGGGTTTTGATGACCCGGAAGGGTGGTACCAAGCTGCGCAGAAGGTGTCCCGGAACAGGGAGGCAAATGAGGCCTTCGTGGAGACGAGCCGGAACATGACATGCAGTTCCACTGTCCTACTCCACCTGTGCCAAAACCCGGAAGCGCATTCATTCCCACACGGAAAATATTTCCGATGCTTGCTCCACCTGCTCCTATTAGGAACCATAGCCTCCTCCCTCGAAGAGTGGCCCTGCCCCATGGATGTTGACCGCATGCGCGGAAAAGGCCACGGAACTATCACCTGCTTCCGATGTCGACACCAGGCCACTATGCTCGCGAGTGCCCCCAAGCCTTCGATATCCGGCTTATGACCACAGAGGAGAAACTCTAGCTCCTTCCAGAGTTCCTCGCACTTGCGGACATAAGCGGAGTGCCACTGCGGAAGGAGTTTCCGAAAATGCGGAACATGGCGCATCGGAAGCGGAAGATGCGTCGGATTTTGTGACGCGCAGCGGGTGAGATGTGTGCCCCTGCTGCCTGTACATAACCGGTTTGCCTGTCTTGAAGTAGAGAATGAAAAGCCCCCACTCCCCTCACTTCGTACAGACCCACCGGATAAAGTCACACAAAAACCAAATCCGACACCCCGTCCATCCCGCATCCGCCCTTGGGAGAGACGCCTTCCGAAGCGCTATGTTGTTGCTGCCACCCCTGGCCCCAAGTCACTAGTCATTAAGGTGGAGATCCAGACGACAGATACGGCGGAAGTCAAATCCGGACCCGCCCTTGTCGATTGCGGGGCCACTGGTCAGTTTATGGACCGGGACTATGTGGAACGGAACCGACTGACCACGCGGAAGTTGCAACGTGCAATCCCGGTGTTCAATGTGGATGGAAGCCCCAATGAGGCAGGGTCCATCACGGAGATAGTAGACACAATTCTCCGCTACGATGGACACTCAGAACGCACTTCCTTTGCAGTCACCAGCCTGGGGAAGCAAGACATCATCCTCGGGTTTACCTGGCTTCAGGAGCACAACCCGGAGATCAATTGGCAGACTCGGAAGGTACTGATGAGTCGATGTCCAGCCAAGTGTCACATGTGCCGGTCGGAAGTGCGGAAGGAGCGCCAGGAGCAGCGGAAGACCGAACGGCTCATACAGACATGTCGTTCTGGCCCCCATCCACTGCTTGCAGAAGAAGACTCGGAAGCGGAATTTGAACCGGATCCCACTTCCAATTCCGATTCCATTCCGACTCCGACGTCATCCGACTCGGCCCGGAAGACACTCTGGCGGAAGGGGAGCGCTTGCTGTACGTAAACCTTCCACCGGAAGCGGAACACATCCGCGCCACCGGAAATATTTCGCAACGCCTTGCTGAAGCCTCCAAGAAGCATGATAGAGCGAGGCGGAAATTCCGGAGTACCTGCGGGAGTTCGAGGATGTCTTTGCCAAGGAGTCGTTTGATGCCCTGCCTCCACGGAAGCTGTGGGACCATGCCATCGAGTTGGAGCCTGGGTCAAAGCCCACCAACTGCAAGGTCTACCCGCTGTCACCCAAGGAGCAGGTAGAGCTCGATGCATTCCTTGCGGAAAACCTCCGTACAGGGAGGATCCACCCCTCCAAGTCACCCATGGCATCTCCGGTGTTCTTCATCAAGAAGAAGGACGGCTCGCTCAGACTTGTGCAGGATTACCGGGCCTTGAATGTGATCACGATCAAGAACCGGTACCCCATTCCACTCATTTCCGAACTAATCACACAACTCCGTGGGGAAAGGTACTTCACTAAGCTGGATGTCCGCTGGGGCTTCAATAATGTTCGGATCCGGGAGGGAGACGAGTGGAAGGCCGCATTCCGCACCAACTGAGGACTCTTTGAGCCACAGGTCATGTTCTTCGGCCTCACCAACAGTCCCGCCACATTCCAGACGATGATGAATGACATTTTCCGTGACATGATAGCAGAAGGGGTTGTCTGCGTCTACCTAGATGACATCCTTCTTCACAAAAACAATGTCCGAACATCAGGAAGTCGTGCGGAGAGTGCTGGAACGGCTCCGGGAGTACAACCTGTGTCTCAAGCCGGAAAAGTGCAATTTGAGCAGACGCGGATAGAGTATCTTGGGGTGATTGTGTCGGAAGGAAAGGTGGAAATGGACCCAGTCAAAGTTTCTGGTGTGTCGGATTGGCCCGTGCCGCGGAACAAGAAGGAGGTCCAGTCGTTCATTGGGTTTGTCAATTTCTACCGGCGGTTCATCAAGGACTTCTCCTGCCACGCCCGTGCCCTCTTTGACCTCACCAAGAAGGAGGTTGGATGGCGGTGGGGAGAGCTGGAACAGGCCTCCTTCAACAAACTCAAGGAGCTGATCACTTCTGCCCCGGTCCTGATCTTTCCCGACGACTCTCGCCCTTACCGAGTCGAGGCGGATTCTTCCACACAGCTACCGGAGCGGTCTTGTCACAACAGTCACCAGAAGATGGTGGGGGGTGGCATCCGATTGCCTTCTTCTCTAAGAGCCTTAGTCCGGTCGAGCGCAACTATGAGATCCATGACAAGGAAATGCTGGCAATCATCCGGGCGCTGGAGGAGTGGCGACACTTCCTCGAGGGTGCTCTATGCCCATTTGAGATCTGGACAGACCACAAGAACCTCGAGTATTTCCGCACATCTAAGAAGTTGAACCGACGACAAGCACGGTGGTCCCTACACCTGTCCCGGTTCGACTTCATGCTCCACCACCGGCCCGGACGCACCATGGGCAAGCCCGATGCCCTATCCCGCCGTGCGGATCATGGAAGCAGAAGTGGAGACAATGCGGATATGACACTGCTCCACCCAAGCCTCTTTGCAATCCGTGCCCTAGAGGGAGTGACTGCAGTTGGGATGGAAGCGGAAATGCTCCGGGATATCCGGAGGCAGTACTGGAATGGAGAGAAGGAGGAGTCAGTGGTGAAGGCAGTGGAGGAACTTCGGAAAGGGCACTCACGGTCTGTACGGGCAGTGGAATGGTCGGAACGTGATGGACTGCTCCACTTCAGAGGCAAGGTCTATGTTCCAGGTGGGGCGGACCTCCGCTGCCACATTGTGTCCCAGCACCATGACACACGGGTCGCTGGGCATGCTGGCAGGTGGAAGACGCTGGAGTTAGTGGCTTGGAATTACTGGTGGCCCCAGATGTCCCGCTACATTGGACAGTACGTGAATACATGTGACCTTTGTCTCCGAACCAAAGCACAATGACATCCGCCCATCGGAGAACTTGTTCCGCTCCCGATTCCCGAATCCCGCTGGGACACCATCAGTGTCGACTTCATCGTTGAACTCCCAGAGTCTCATGGCTATGACGCGATCATGAACGTCGTGGATTCAGTAAGCAAGGTGTCCCACTTCATTCCGATGCACACATCGATCACTGCCCTCGGAGCGGCCCGCCTGTTCCTTGCACATGTCTGGAAGTTGCATGGGCTCCCGAAACAAGTTGTTTCCGACCGAGGTCCACAATTTGTCGCGGAACTGACTCGGGAGCTCTACCGCCTGCTCGGCGTAAATCTGGCTACCACCACAGCATACCATCCACAGGGTGACGGACAGACAGAACGGGTCAATCAGGAGTTGGAGCAATATCTCCGCCTCTTTGTCAATGAGAGGCAGGATGACTGGGATGAGTTACTTCCACTGGCGGAATTCCAATACAACAACCATGTACATTCCGCCACACAACAGACTCCCTTCATGCTTGACTCCGGACGACACCCGCGGATGGGCTTCGAGCCACACCAGGCTGACTCCCAACTCGAGACGGTCAATGAGTTCCGGGACCACATGGACTCCACCCTTTCGGAAGCCAAGTCGGCCCTTGCGAAGGCCAAGGATGACATGGCAAGGTACTACAACCAACGCCGGGTTCCTGCCCCAGAGTACCAAGTTGGAGACAAGGTGTATCTAGATGCAAGTGACCTCCGCACCACACGCCCTTCGCAGAAGCTTGCCCACCGCTACCTTGGGCCTTCACAGTGACGCGGAGGGTTGGACGGAATGCATACCGCCTCCGACTTCCGATGTCCATGTCCCGCCTCCACCCTGTCTTCAACGTGGTGAAGTTACTCCCTATGCTTGAGGACCCAATTCCAGGTCGGAAGGCTCATCTGCCACCGCCGCCAGAAATTGTAGATGGGGAAGAGCACTATGTGGTGGAACGGATCCTGGACAGCCGGTTTGTGCAAGGACGACTCCAATTCCTCGTGAAATGGGAAGGGTATGGGTACGAGGAGAATTCATGGGTCCCGGAGCCAGATGTTTCCGCTCCAGACAAACTCCATGAGTTCTATAGGACACACCCCGGTGCCCCTCGCCAAATCCGCTCGCTGGCATTTCAATCCCTTGTGTCCCGTGCTTCGAGGACACAGCACGCTAGAGGGGGGGTGATGTCAGGGGACACCCTGTTTTCCATTTCCAGTTCCGACACCACACCCAGTTCCAACTCCATTTCCGACTCCGCTTCCGGTCCCGATTCCACCTCCACCTCCGCTTTCGGAAATGATTCCGCTTCTGGGAGAACTTCCACCAGTTCTGTTCGCCTCGCCAGTTCCACTCCGGTTTCCGACTTCCACTCTCGGAACAGTGTCAGAAATCAAGCGACTCGCATAATAGGTGGCATCAAGGGTCAATCAAGGGTCAGGGAGATGCAGGGTTGATGGCAGGTGCTAAGTGTTGTCCCTGGCTGTGCAGCGTAGTATAATACGGGCTCGCTGACATTGGGGGTCCTTAGACTTTTCTCTTTGGATTTCCCCTTGTCAGGTGAGAATCCCCTCTCTTGTATACTCTGTTCATTTATACATACTTTGGATTTCCCCTTGTCAGTTGTGTGGTAGTGTGATCTCCACAACCAGCCAGGGTTGCCCTTACACAAACATTTCATGCAAATAAGAAATGTATGGCGAGGGACAGGTACGCGGCCAACGACCGCGTCTACCTTTCAACACAAAACCTAACTCTCCCGAAAGGAAGAGCCAGAAAACTAGTCCCGCGGTACATCGGGCCGTACCGCGTCGTCGAGGCTCACAACGACGCCTCGACGGTGACCCTTGATCCTCCTGACGAGCTGAAAAGCTGTCGCATTTCACCGGTCTTCCATCCAAGCCTCGTACGGCGATACGAGGCCAACAACGACAAATTGTTCCCTCATCGTGAGGCCAAGTCATTTTATGACTTCAGAGCGAATGACGATGAGGAGTGGCTCGTCAATGGGATTATCGCACATCGATGGATAAACTCGACGGACCTGGAGTTCCAGGTCCGTTGGACCCTAGGCGATGTGACATGGGAACCCATGTCGTCCTGCAAGGACCTTGAAGCCCTAGATAGCTATCTAGAGCTTAGGGGGGGTGAGCAAGCCACACGACCTCCCCAGACGCCACTAGACACGTCTGTCACGTGCAGACCATGTGACGTGCCGGCCACGGTGCAGTTAAATTTTCACCTCGGATATTTCCAAGGGCGCATCGCTTCTTGGAAGCTAACCACCATCATCCTCACGAAGATGATGCCCCCCAAAGATGGGATGGACGTTGATCCGTCAACGCCCACAACGTGAGCAATGGCCCCGAGACAGGGGGCCGCGGATATTCTCCGTGCTCCAGTAGACCAGGAGCACTGGATGACCGTGGGATGGGGGGCCGCCCTCACCATCGTCCATCCGGACGATTGCACAACGTGCGCGGACTACGCCACGCACCTAAGGGCCGCGACAGGCACCCGCAAAGCCAAATTGCGGGACGAAGACATCGGCGACGCTGTCGATCCAGCCTGGGGATGGCTCCCAAGGGGAATCGCGCGTGACATGCAAGAAGAGCCCCTCCGGGACATCCATGACCTTAAAAAAGAGGTCAAGGAGTTGGAACACGCGGTCGAAGACCACGACGATGCGCTCGCAACCGAGCGCGCCAAGATCAAGGAACTGGAGCAACAGCTGAGCGCAGCCCAGCTCCAGGTTACCCTGGCCCACGTTGCCTCAAAAAGGCCACGAAATGACCCGGCCACAGACCCAGTGGCCGGGCCATCATCACTTTTTTTACGCGACGGTGCCTCTGCCGGCGCGCACAACATCGGGACTAGTGTCCCGATTGTCAGCGCCGACCCCAACAACAACAACGACGGAAGGGCATAGCGCACCTTCCAACTCTGCATACGACGTCCCAGATGGATGGGAGTCAGACTCATCCATCTGGAAGACGTACAACCCGGAAAGGGCACAGCGGCTGGCAGAGCAGCCAAAGAAAAAGCGCAAGAAATTGCGTGGCTCCCCCAACACCGTCAATGGGCTAACCATTGCGAGGGAACGCACAATTAGTGCTTACCTAGTGGCGTCATTGTCACACACTGTCAACGACCCCGCCCTTCAACGGCGGATAGCACAGGTCGAGGCCCAGTACATCGGGCCTGGCATGACCCTGCCTCCACCGGCGGGGACAGTTCACCCCCCCTACCCATGGGAGGGGATGCTCATCCCGCTCAGAGATCCACTGATCTCCGAGACGGGCCTCCTACCACGGCTGGTAGGGAAGGCCCAACAGCGTCGTACTCAATGGTACGATGTCTGCCCGCTCGACGAACCATGCTTCGTCGAACTCTTAGCGCGGGCAAAAGAGATGCCACAGCTCGCGCGTACACGTGAGATGATCAGTGTATTTAAACGCATTGAGCGTGAACAACGCGCTCGCAATCCCAAAAGGGATTGTCTCGTGATAGCGGGCGGTACCCTGCACGATATCGCGGCCATCCTGAAGGGTTGGATACATAACCCCAAAGTAATCCCATCCGCCATCCGCGACAACGCGGATGGCACCTTCAACCTAGATGACATGGACGTCTGGATGTGGTTGAAGGCCCTTGTGCCCCGGGTCAAAGGGGTC
The DNA here is from genome assembly GCA_015179125.1 of Gautieria morchelliformis. Lineage (NCBI taxonomy): Eukaryota > Fungi > Basidiomycota > Agaricomycetes > Gomphales > Gomphaceae > Gautieria > Gautieria morchelliformis. The sequence goes on along the minus strand of WHVA01000061.1, from coordinate 192,421 downwards.
ACATCACCACTCAGGGCAAGGCTACTCGACCAATTCGGCTCGACAGACCAATGGTCGAACCTCGTCGACGCCAGGGAAGTGCTGACGCCTCAGAGCACCACCCTGTGGCTCTCAATCACGAGCCCATTCCCTGTGGAGGGCCGAGCCGGCCCCAACATCCCCCTCGCTGAGATCGTGAGATGGTTGCCCCACTATGCGGGGGTCACTCGCGAGCGAGTGGCACGCATTGAACATTATGTTCAATGCAGCATCACTGGCATGGCATTCAGTGCCGCCGCCCGCGAGGGCCAACCAAAGGTCATCGAGACCAGCCATGTGAGGGCCGCGGTGCCACGACCCCTCACTCACACTCAGCTCGACCAAGAGCTGGTGCGCTTCCGGCCCCCTCCTCAGACTGAGGACCCGGCCGTTGAGGCCATGCTCCACAAGGACACTGGCCTCATCACCCAAGCGGGTACCGCCGCTAGTGGTGAGGCCGACCAGCCTCACCCACTCACCACCGATGATGTGGAGGTGCCCCCGGAGGAGTCACGCACTCCACCGGCCCCGTACGACAACGACATCATCGTATCGGCCACTCTAGAGGACTCCCTCATGGATGACCTCTATGAGTAGTAGTTGACCGCTATAGTTGTCTATAGAGGGGGAGGGTGTAAATAACCTGTGTATCTAAATGTACAATAGTTATTACATAATCCCAGTGAGCCCCTTAGGGACCCACTGTATAGTTTATGCGTGGGAACCAGCCAGCAGTCCCCATCGCATCTTACTCTTACCTGTCACTACATAGCATTCAGAATACCACTCATTGGTCAAGTTCTGTAGTGCCCTTGTGATACAAGGTTCTAAGATCGACACCCTTTACAATGTCGTATCGAGTCAGCATGCGGTCGATGTAATGGGACTGGTCAATGGTTATCATCCTTTCTGAGCGGTTTCGGGTGATGTGAATGCCTAGGAAGTGGTTTATTTCTCCTAGGTCGGTTATTTTGTAGCGTGTTTCAATTTGCACTTTGAGTTCGCTGACGGCGGCGAGGACGCCTATGATCACGACGTCGTCAACGTAGACAAGTACGATGGTCGGGTGGTCCCCCCCATTGTCACACTTGATGAATATCGACACGTCCCCTGCAAGATTTTTCTGAAAACCGAGCGTGGTGAGCATGTCCTGCAGGTGCACATGCCATTGCCGTCCTACCTGCTTCAAACCATATATTGCTTTCGTGAGTTTGCACACCTTTCCCTCCTGTCCTTGGACCGCGAAACCCTCGGGTTGGTTGGTCCATGTACAGCTCCTCGTCCAGGATGCCGTTGAGGTAGGCAGATTGGATGTCGATTTGGTGTACCTCCAGGTCGAAAGTCACTGCAAGTGCTAGCAGCAATCTTAGTGAATCATGTCTTGCAACAGGCGCGAACGTTTCCTCGTAGTCTATGCCGGCAGTTTGTATGAAACCCTTGGCGACAAGGCGCGCTCTGTGCCATGTGACTTTTCCCTGGGTGTCACGCTTTGTCAGATACACCCACTTGCACTTGACGGTGCGTTTGCCCTCCGGTAGGTCTGTCAGTTCCCAAGTCCCATTGTCAATAAGGCATCTGATATCTTTTTTCATAGCCTGGAGCCAGAACTCAGCATCTGGGGAGGAGATCGCGAGTTTATATGACGTTGGGTCCCCTGTAGGAGTGAGTTCGGTCGCAGCTAGATATGCGGTAATTGCGTTTGTCCACACAGCAGGCACCCATCGTTGAGCCCTGTCTGGGCTTGCGTTGGTTGGGTCTGGGAGCAGGGTCCGCCCAACAATCCATGCTGATCGTCGCAGAGGGGGTTGGGGGGCCTGTGGACATGGTGGGAGTGGACCAGGTGGCGGCGGTGGTACGTTGTGGTCAACGCCTTCATCGTCACTTTCTGGTAACGCTAGTTCTAGCAGTTCTGGTGGCTGTTGTGTGGGTCGCGGATGATTGGTTTTGTGTTGCGCGATCTGTGCGGTCGGGGTGCGAAGAGGATACACTGTTTCCTCAAAGGTAACATCAGTGGACACAATTATCTTGTGTGTGGATGGTTCCCATAGCTTATACCCCTTAGTAGAACGAACCATCATATCCAATAAACATGAACTTTTATAATGTCGAGTCGAATTTGGTTCGTTGGGTCGTGGTGTGCGCATATGCCAAGCATCCAAAGGTTCGGAGGTAACTTAGGTGGGGCACACGTCCCAAGAGTCATTCGTGTGGGGAGGCATAGTCGTTGGCACGTGAAGGGGCGCAGTTACGGACGTGTGTGGCTGTGGCGACGGCACTCTACCAAAATCTGTGAGACATACCTGCACTCTGTAGCATGGCACAGGCGGCTTCCGCGATCATTCGGTTCGCTCTTTCAGCAACACCATTCTGTTGCGGTGTGTGCGGCGCGGTGAGTTCATGCTTTATCCCTTGTTCTTCGATGTACCAGTTGAACTCCGTTGACAGGAATTCCCCCCCACGATCCGAACGGATAGCTCGTAGTGTACCCTTGTAATGTGTGGAGGTAAGTGCATGGAATTTCTTGACCCATAACCTATTGTAAGAGCAGCTTCTGTGTGCAGCTTACAACTACCTAGGCGGCGTCAGATAAAGGTCTAATGGTATTTGGGACTAGCAAGAAATACCTAGGTGGCGTCAGATAAAGGTCTGAGCCGCCGTCATACAAGTGTTGCGTACTTATACTAAGGTAGCATGCTCGGGAATCAGTCAGGGAAGGAATGCAGGGATAGAGACATATGATGGTACTCGGCGATGGGTCAATCGTCTTCACAACATGTTGAGTGTTGCAGGCTGGACAAGACTCAAAACAAACTGTGTCACACACACCCACAACGCGTCAAATGTCAGGTTACGTGGTTTTTTTTTCCTTACTACCACAACCACCCTGCTGGGAGCCCGTCTCTTGTTTCACACCAACCAGGGGCATCCTGGTGCATTTGCATTTCAGTTTCCTCGCTGCTTTCTCATGCTGTTTCCCCCATCATGTGATGTTGTTTTATTTTTATTTTTTGTGGTTTTGTGGTACCGACACATACATGTCACCTGAGATTCTCTTGGGAACCCCGTATTACCTCCCCACAGACCTCTTCAGCCTTGGTGTTGTTTTCTCCGATATCGCTGCCCGTAGGTTAGCAGATGATGCACAGGTGTCACGAATGACCTTGGAGGTGGAAAGAAAACCAGCGGAACAGAGGTACGTGCACAGTAAAGCAAACGTGATGACGAAGATGATGCAACTGTTATGGGGCTGGGGAGCATCTTAGGTCTTGGGAGCGACTGGGATGATGTACGAAGTGGTACATTACCAGCTATTACACTTAGCCCAGACTGTTACATTTCCTTTTCTCCATTTACGCTCATTTGTATTTCTGTTGGAAACGGCTAACACCCATTTTCAGTGACCCAACCCATCACCAATCAAAGCACAAGCTCCGAGCCTGCATCACGCACCACTTCCTCGTTTGAGAGTCCATCAGATTACAGCGCCACAGTAGTACGTGCGGCACCAACTGATGCTTTAAATTTGTTGATTCTAACTGGATGGCGAGATTGACCAGGAACTGGCCTCTTCTCAGATTGCAGACGAGTCTCAGCCTCCTTCGCCATCACAGCCTGGGCCTCCGTCTCGTGAAAGTATTCACATATCTCCACCGGACATATCCCTCGAGTCTCTGCCCAATCTCATCCCCGACATGCCTGTCGATGCTCCTGCACCAGATACCATTCTTCATATTTACAAGCTCACCATTGCTTAAGCTGATGACCTTGCTGGTGCAACCTCGGAACTGTGCATCGAGCCGGGGGACATGTTCTTTGCAAAGGTGCATGGGGCGGACGGGATGGGATAGTTTGCCTGACGCGTCTTGGTGTCTGCAAGCAGCACTGGGGATCCTGAGGTATGCGCCTGAGTGCTTCTTCATGATGTGCGCATTCTGTGGCTGCGTTTCTGCTCAGGTGCATTGCCTGCCATTTTCTTTCTGCACATGTTAGGCTTTGATGTTGTTATAGATGCAGCGCGCGTGCATTGTGGCGCTTCACTGCGAAAAGGATGAAATTGTCAATTTGGAAATACGTGATGAAAACACATTCTTTACATTTAGTACACTTATGGTTCTCAAAATTGCCCATACATGTCAAAAACTTTTTGTTCCATGCATGCATTAGAGTGTTTTGCAAAACTTTATGTTTTCTGGAATGTTCTAGACATTAGGAGACATGAAGATAAGGGTAGTCTGCTTGTCACCTGGTCTCTAGAACATTCCAGAAAACATACAGTTTTCCAAAACATAAAGACTATGTTTTCATTACATATTTCCAAATTGAGAATTTCATCCTTTTCGCAGTGCTTGTCACACACTTCGTGGAGGTCCTCGCGTCGCCCACGGCGTCGGTAGACGAGACACAAGTCCCGAAGCTGTATGGGATCTGCACTGGCAGCTGCAGCATGCCTTGGTAGCCATTCCCCAACGACAGCCCGCAGCTGCACCCGCTGCAATATCGTGGGCTAGCCACACGCTGCGCTCGCGGCCGCCTTCCCCAACCTGCTGGACGCTGGAATGCAGTGGTATCTCCATAGAAATTCAATGACTTCGCAGGTATTTTACATCTTATATACCTGTTATTACTATACTATTATCCTGAAATAGACTGCTATTTTCATTACATTTCATTGGATCTTCCACTGGCTTTGGGTGCACAAGTCACAGAAAATCCGCCTTCTAGCTCAGGCTCTAACAAATGAAAAATGGCGAAGAAATCACCGAGTGTCGGTGGTACTTGTCTGGACAATGCAATGATATTGCCCCATGTTTCAGTGCTACATTCTCTGGAATGCGGTGAGCCACTCATGGGTATTTCCACTCTTGTTACACTGAGTTATTGGTATATTTGACCCGACATTCCGTGATTACCCCATGAAACCTCAGTGATAACTCATTATAGTGTCTATGATATAAACACTGAATTCATATGATATTACTACCTAAATCCAATGATTTAAACATGGAAATACCGTAATAATTCACTGAAATTACATGATATGGGCACTGAAATAAACTAATAAACTCATGGGTATGAACACTTTCCCACTGAAAACAATTCAGTGGATTTATCTCGGAAACTCAGTAGATTATGCACAGAACGCAGTGATTTAGCCACTGAAATTTCAAGGGTTGAAATTAAAGGTTCTCAGTGGTTCCGCTATCCACAGTGAGTACTATAGAGGCTGGGCTTCTCAATTCTTTTTGTTTTTCTTTATGACCCGATTTTGTGTCTTTTGGGGCGGGGCCCTATATATGACGGTCATTACAGGCTCCAGTTCGACAAAGTTTTATAAGTACAGTACTGTATCTGCTTTGGCACCTTGGAGCGCTTCCCCACCAAGCCTGCAAGCGCACCCAACACCGTTCGTACGTAGTAATATCCTAAGCTCGCACACCACAATTTCCCGCCTCGGCTAACGCACCCGCTTCTGCGCCCACTTCTGCACTGGGCGACGTGTCACTTGTGGAGGGTCGACGACATGTTCAGACAAGCTTGGTACCACCAATATACGCACGAACCGCCCACAGGTAACCATGCTTTATTAAACGAACACCCATCCACTGCGCATCCTACAACGTTAAATTATACTCGTACTCCCCCGTCGTATTCTGGGCAATCCACAGCACGATCCCGGACAACATCAGCCCCACGTTCTGGGCCACGTTCGCATACCCGTAGTACACGAATCGTTCTTCGTAAAGTTGAACAATGTACTTCAGGACTAATACGCTCTGAAATACCCCCAGCACCGGCACAACGCGATCAGCACCGTGCAAACCATCCACCCAAAAATAAACGACTCACAACGCTCCCTGCTAGCCCACCTGCCATCAACGCAAAGCCCATAAACAAAAACAACCTCGCACGCCATATCACTCCTCCATCTTCGCCGAAACTCGCCGCAGACCCGGCACCCTTAAGGTTCTCCTTATTTATCATGTTCACGATGAGTAGCCCCAGCGTGGAGCAGATTCCAGGGATCCAGTCGAGGAAAGTGACATGTACGGGGATTGTCTCATGTGGTGCAGAGCGGGGGGGCTGGGCGTGTGCAGAGAGGACGGCGGCGTCCCAGAATATCCAGTGGGCTAAGGCGAACTGGTGGCGGGGTACGATGGCCGGCACGACCGTGAAAGCCAGTGCGAGGTGCCAAGTGAGTGCGTGATGTCAAGCGCAATAGTAACATCCAGTTCAAGTCCATGTGATGACAACCAAATCAGCACCACTGAATGCCCCATGGAAGTCACAACCCACCAACGCGCCAGCAACGTACACCCCCAGGGCGCGCTTATGCTTGGCAAACGGTAGCGCAGGAAAGGAGATGACGAATATACGGCGTGGGTCGTAGGGTGAGGGCGGGATGGCCATGCGTGGTTCGGTCTGGTCGGTGCTGGGTGGTAGAGAGTACGGCTCCGCTGTTGGATTTCAAACTCATATTACCGCGCAGCTTACATAAATTTCCTATTCGATGATGCACGGATAGAAGCATCAACGAAAGTGTAACAGGATAAAATATCCACCCTTTATTACCGCACGGGCTTCGGTATTGAGAGTGCCGGACGCAATTTCCCGCTTGTCTTCCTCCCACCATGTCGCTGAGTCTTGGTACCCCACTCTCGTTATACTCTATCCCCGTCATCTGGGCAACAGGCTTCTATCCCCACAATGCCAAATTTCGTCTCATAAACTCAACTGTAGGATTCAATAAGTAAGTAGTTGGACATTTGGCTGCGGATTGACTCTTGTTTCGTCTACGTCTCATTCACTTGTTATCAGCCTCAAACCTAGGTCTCATACCCCGGAAGCATTGGAAAAGAAGGGGGTGCCGCAACACCTTGTTGACAGGATCGTGCGGTTGGGTGGTGCTCACGAGGTGCGTATACTTTGCAAAAACTGCATCTATGTTCATGCTTTGAGACCGGCAGAATGGAACGGAGATATTCCCGGTCTGGGCTTCGGCTGTGGTGGGTAAACTACAACGATGATGGTTTTACAGTTCTGGCTAATAAATTGGAGTAGCTGGCAGCCAATTACGCTGGCATTGAGCAGCGCACGCTGAACATTGTTTCTGGCGCGTTCATTGGGCTAAGACTACTTTACAACTATATCTATATCAACCAAGCGTCGGCGTCTGCATCCCTGCTTCGGTGTGTTTCTTTAACTCTCCTCGACTAAACACCATTTTTACCAAAGTTTTACAGCACCGCCACGTGGTTTACGTCCATAGGTATGTGGCCCGTAGACTCTGGGGACACAATCGGCTGACCATAAACCAGGGATCCCCATGTACCTCTTCATCAAAGCCGCCAACAAAATTCGCGTTGGAGTGTGAGAGAAATATCTCGCTACGCAGTGGCTGTAGTAGTTGATGTACGAAACCCACCGAGAGAGGCCCAACATAGCTTTACTATATTCGGTCATTATAAGAAGCTTTAGAAGTACTCAAGCTGCTTGTAATGGCCGAATATGCCAGTTACAGTTACTGTAACGTTTAAGGCTTACTTGAGGCGTATTCTGCTGCATTCCATGGTGTGCGCTGCATGCACGAGACTGATGAAACCTGTGTGTGAAACAAAAAGAATTAAGCAGGCATACGACGCAAAGCACAGCGGCAAAAAGTTGGAATGTACACACATGCATGGAGGTAGCAATGCTATGTATTTCCGGGCTTACGCCAATCATGACTGTTGCTCTGGGATTATGTGGACGTTACAAGCCCTGAACTGTACAATTGGCGCCGCAAATGTACCCGGAGAGCATGCATAGTATGCATGCTCTCCGGGAACTAGTAGTTCATGCAATGTGCTACAGTATCATGCACTCTTCGGCCGAGCACATGCGACAGATAAAAAATACTTGCAGCTTCATGCACTGGATAATTCACGTACACTCGCAATGTCGTTGGGGAAATAAACCCCTCCTTCTGCTGGTATTCGTCCGTCATCGAATGGTGTCATCAATGCCAGTGGCTAGAGAGCTACATAAGTACTTAGTAGGGCTCGCCCCGGAGGCCACCTCGAAATACCGTTCCCACAGGTACCTGTAGGAATATAATCAATAAAAATTAGGTCGAATAAATAATGTTAAAAACCCTAGTCAATCAGTAAACAGTAGCCAAACAGCGGCCAGCCGCCCGAAGGCGCTTGTGAAGGCGTGACGTGATAGGCCGCCTTGTGACCGCAAAATGAGCTCGCTGGCTGCGTCATTCGTTGTCCTCGAATCGACGCACGAGTCAGTAGACACCGACTATAAACCCGGATCATCGTTAGGAGCTGCCCATGACTGGTCCAATGCTGCACTCCGCGTCCAAGGCCGACACTTCGTTGACAAGTATGGGAGGATTTGTGGCTTGAGAGGTGTCAATCTGAGCGGAAACTGCAAATCGTAGGTGTCGATCGCCACGTTGTCATTTAAAAACAATGTTGAGCATCGTATAAGGCCCACCAACCACGATGATGAGACCTTCCCCGCAAATCCCGAGTTGGCCACGTTCGTTGATCGACCGTTTCCACTTGAAGATGCCCCGGAGCATTTCGCCCGGCTGCGTCGTTGGGGCCTTACATTCGGTGTGTGAACATATGAGGATGTATCACCTCCCTAATCTTTTCCTCCAGTGCGCTTCATAGTCACATGGGAGGCACTGGCACCTGCGTCTCCAACTGAGTTCTCGACGCCATTCCTCAATTACCTTCGTGCTCTTTTGTCTCTTCTTCCGCAGTATGGACTAACAGCATTTGTGTCGCTCCATCAAGATGTATGGTCACGCTATTCTGGTGGATCGGGTGCACCTGCTTGGACTCTGACCTCCGTCGGGTTCTCCCTGGACGCCTTAGAGGAGTGTGGTGCTGCTTGGCTGAAAGGCGTCACTGGTGGAGGACATACAGAGGAAGAGCGTGGTCTATGGCCGGCCGGGTATCAAAAGCTAGCCGCGTCGACAATGGCAACCTGCTTTTGGGCGGGGGACACCTTTGCGAGTAAACTGAAAGTCCCAGACCCCACGGGAACTGGGGAGATTCCCATCCAGAAAATGCTGCAGGACGCATTTTTGGAGGCATGGGGTGCGCTTGCCAATGCTGTGGGTGATTTAGAGGGTGTGTTAGGATTTGAGGTGTGTATCCTCTGTTACAGTCAACATTTGCGCTGTATGGATGAGTCATGCCGCAGATGTTGAATGAACCTCACCGTGGGTATATTGAGCTGGAGTCTCTTCATGCGTTCGATTATAATACGGATCTCCATCTGCGCGAAATCCGTGGGTGCCACCGGCTGTTTAGAATGCCCATACGTTTCGCTGATCTTCCTTCCACTTCGTAGCCTCTGCCTTGGCTGGCTTTACGTTGGGCGCAGGTCACCCTACACTCGTACCCTTTTACTCCCGATCCTTCCCTATGCCAACCACATTGTCTCACGACGTGCTACTTAATGAGAAGGGGAGGAAAGTGTGGAGGGAAGACGGGCCCACAAAAGGCTTGTAACTCTTCGTTTATTCTGTAATAAGTTCTGACTCGGTCTTCTCATTTAATCAGGCCGCTGCCCATGGGAAATGCAAGGAGTTTGGGGCTGGGACCCGGACAAGCAGAAGGGTGTTGTTCTCCGTGAAAGCTATTTCAAAAAACACCCGCAGACGGGCGAGAAGGTGGGTTTCCCTTGCATGTATGACTTGTGCTTTTGTCTTAGGTCGTTATCAATTCGCCGAGCATTACACGCATTGCTTTCTTAAATCTATATGGCACCTTTTTTTTTCACTTGTTGAGATGATCTTCGTCGTTCCGTGTATATGTCGCTAACCGTGCGTCCAGATTGACTGGTATAGGGACTTCTATTACCCATTCCTTGCGCGCTGGGTCGAGCGCGTTCGCTCAGTCCCAGGCGCACGAGACAAGATTGTCTTCGTGGAGGCTATACCCAATGAGGTGCATCGCCAGACCTGTCTCACGATGCGCAGGGGCACAGACTGACAGTGCAGCATTGTTAGTTTTGCCCACGTTCGTGGACGGAAGAACATCAGTTCGACAATATGGTATATGCACCTCATTGGTATGAACGCCTCTGTTTCCTGACTCAACCGCGTCGTATAAAAAGTTGTTTCTTCGGGTAGGTATGACCTGAATGGACTCTTCCAGAAGGCGTTCAAAAATATGACTTACAATGTTCAAGGCCTGTCTCGGGTATGTTATGAATTCTTCTATCCTCCCCACCCCATCTTCTCGAACTTTAAGCGTTAGGGCATGTTTGTTGCTCGTGCTATGTACTGGGGCCACGCTTCTGCGCGGGACAATTTCGCGCTTCAGCTGGGGACTATTGCACGCGAAGGGTACAAATCACTTGGTGAAAGACCTGTCATCATTGGCGAATGCGGTATTCCAATGGATTTGAAGTCGGTTCTATCTTTGTATCGCATCTTGTCTGTCGCGTTCTACTGATATCTGTCGGCTCGCTCAGCCATAAGGAAGCCTTTCACACGGGTGATTTCACTTGGCAATCCAAAATGATGGACGCCGTGATCACGGGTCTCGAACGCAGTCTTCTCGGGTATACGTGAGTTATACGGCGACCGTTTCTCTTTCCAAGGCTTACGTTACGGCTTCATAGCCTCTGGAATTACAACCCAGACAACGACGACGTGCACGGAGACAGCTGGTGTGGGGAGAATTTTTCCTGGTTCGGGACGGCTCACAGGCGTTCCGCGACACCCTTCCCTTCCTTATCTGCTCTGAAGAGCAACTCTGGGGTATTCCAAGCCCTGGACCAAAGCAACCCCGATCTAGACGATGGGGGTCGGATTCTACGTACTGTCGTGCGACCTTATCCAGCGAAGGTCGCTGGTGTGCCGTTGCGGTGGGCGTATGAGCTAAACACCGGTCAGGCCGATTTTGAGTGGCAAGAAATCAAAAGCGAGGATTTACGCTGCCGGGAGACCGAGATTTTCTATCCAGCGATGCTGCTTACTGGTGGACGAACAGTTCATGTGGACGGTTTAGCAAGAGATGCATGGAAATACGATATAAAGAGGCAGACGCTCTTCATCCTCCCTCCCATCACCTCCAGTGCTGTAGGCACCACACGTCACGTGGTGGTTCGCGCCGATCCTCCTTTGGAGCCTCTGTTTACTATGACGACGCATTGGCAAGACTTTGCCAAGTGGTATGCGGGGGCGGGGGCGCTCGTGCTTGCGATTGTGGGTTTCTTATTTAAAGTCGTGTTAGCTGATGGGTAAATAGGAGAGTATCTATTCGTGTTGATATACCCCTCCCCGATTATCAGTGACATAATTCTTAGTTATGATCGTGGCCTCAGAAGGGCATTTTTATGCCATATTCTGTTCACGTCTAGTATATATATCGGTGTAGTGGTTATCCTAATATATCTTTGTACAGACTCCATGTCTCCGGTCTTGAGATGAACATGAATCTCCTGCAAGGTTGGAATGGCAAAAGCTTCCCGAAAGGATACCACAGACACCATAGGCCGTATGGATGGAAAAGTTTCCCAGTTGCAAAGAAAATCTTGCGCAAAGTGTTCAAGTATTCTGACAGAAAAAAAAGCTCTGTAAATCAAATTTTCCTGGTGTTTTCGAAAACACTTTACTGTAATTCTTAGAAAATGCAAGATGGCTGCTCATGGTTAGCCTGCGTAGGAATATCGTGATAAACCATATTTTTATGTTTACGCCCTTTCCCCATGGGAAACCTCTCCTACCATCCAAAGATCCCGCCAGCATCCACTCTGAAATTGTTGAGATAGGAGCCATGTTCATTGGCAAGCATATACCCCGCAATGCTATGTCACTGAATGTGGCAGCATTTCATATCATTGCCTCCGATCTCTCATCTGTCAATAGTCTGTTCCAGTGATCAGTACGTCCCGCAGAAATGAAAGAGCTATTCGTTACTAAGTACTAATGTCCCTATCAGTATCATCAGCTTTGCATCATACATTTAGCGCCATTCCTAGCTATTTGCACGCCCTTGCCGTGCCACTCTCGAGACGGTGCCGTCGGTGTGGCAGACATCAAACAAACAAAAGAATCAGATGGACCACCTTGAGATGGCAGGAGCGTTGGCGCCAACTGGCTAATCCCGCGTCTCAGAAGCTGTGGCTACTGCGCTTGCGCTGTGCCAGGACACCGAACGGCCAACCTTGAGAGCGTAGGCGGATACATTACTCACATGGACCATGGTTGTGCGAGAAGAGGGAGGACCCATCTCTCGTTTTCTGTTACATAGTAGGTACTTATATAGTAAGCCTGTGGGATGATTGGCGACATGCGCAGGAAGATTAATTGAGCCCGCGGCGCTTATATTACTGCGTATGGTAACTGGAGCCGTTTGCAGACCGTCCGGGGGTATATATATGACTGTAACCTTGTGGTCTTGCCGCCATGATCGCCCGACGCGCTGTTGCCTGGTGACTTCAGGAGGAAACTCGGTTATTTACGCATCCCAGCTCCACTGGCGCGTCGAGAAGAGAAATAACAGGCTGTGTTTGAGCTGCTAAGCGGCCTCCTAGCGACGCAATTGAAAGCCACCACCCCTTGCCTTCAACGACCATGTCGTCTCCAATCTACTACCACCCGAACGGCTCTCCATATGCTGCCGCGATACCTCTACCTGTCTCACCGTACGGCTCTCCATATGGCTCTCCATACGGCTCGCCCTACGCCTCACCGATGGGATCTCCGTACGGTGTACAACTCGTACCACTGCCGCCATCCCCATACGCTGTCCCGCTGCCCCTTACCCCCACACACAACCCATTGCCTCTTCCACCGTCTCCCAGCGGGCCCGTCACCGCGACGGCCCTCGCAGCAGGAACGAGTTTCGCGCCTCATCCGCTGCTCGCGCTCGACGCCGAAGATCCCGCCATCGCGTGGGATGTGCGTATCCCGCCCGACACCATCCGCAAATCTGAGCCGCCTTTCCACCCGCTCACGGCACACCTCCGCAATCAGCCCGCGGTATCCCCGCCATGGACGTTTGTGCGCCTGCGCTCCACGCTCCTCCCCTGGATCGTAGAGTGCTCGAATCCGACGGGTGTCACTATCGGCGATGTGCTGGATGCTGTCTACGAGTGTTTGAGGAAGAGGATTGATAGGGACGAATGGCGCGATGCGAGTAAAGAGTTTCAAGGTCGTCTGTTAGAGGCGTGGGAACGACGCTGCATTATGGCGGGCAATGATGAGGGGAGGGCCGCCAGAGCAAGAGAGGAGCAGAAAGGCATCCGTAGGGTGGATTGGCTGTTGTGGGATGTTGAATGGCTCGGTATCGAGAGGAGTAAGGACGAGCTCGAGACTTGGGATATGTACTTTAGATCAAGATGATCTACGTAATGGACTGTTTTTCTTTTGTGGCACAGGATTTGGGGATTGGGGCTTTGACCTTGTATACAGTATGGTCTATCTAGCTATGATACTTCTGTACGTATAGTAGATGGCTGATCCTTACCAATATATTAATCGTGCCCTTGTTTCTGTACATTGGGTTATTCCTTCGTGTCACTAGTGCTGTCAACAACTGTTATCTCAGGCTATGATTACAACCCCATGGGAATTGGGGGTGGGCTGCTTTTCTTTTTGCCCATGGTGCCGCGCACTGTGGATAGCGGAACTGGGCCATTGAAAACCCATAGGCCGACCCACTAGCTTTCGATTTTCAATGCTTCTGCCACTGAAACAGCACCCACGGAAAAACCCACAGGAAAAATTTCAATCATTGAAATGATCCCTGAAGTTTTTAAAGTGATTTTGGCATTGAATATTTCCATGCTATTTTAACGAGATTCCAGTGTGATATTCCGGGACGTGCTTTCTATGGCGGGCATTTTTATCTATGAGATGGATGGGAGAATCTGACGCAGCAATTCATCATCGGCTAGGTTCACTGTTAATTGTAGCGAGAACGTGATTATGTAACCACGCGACGGTTCCTTTTACTCCTTACTGCCACCGCCACCCATGGATGGTGCAGCTTACAGGCTGGCAGCCCCCGTCACACCGACTCACTGCGTTCTCGTGCCGTTTTCCCCGCCGTGCCGAACTTGCTTTTGCTTGTGCGTGTGCTGCACGGGATGATGGCTGGCCTGGCGCGTGTCTCGCTAAGTGTCTGCAAGCCGCGACCAAGCCGCGACGGCGGTCGTGAAACGTCTGGTCGACATGCCATGCGGCCCTGGGGATCCTGCGGTGTGTGCCCCGCTGCTACTGCTTCTTCGTGACGGGCGGATTCTGTGGCGCGCGGCCTGTCTCGCACTTACACACTACTTTGATTGTCTGCCCCGCACGTGCGGTGCGGGGTGTTAGGACTGCGGACTGACGGACGCCATTCCTAAGCATCCCCACGCTTATGCATTCTACTCTGGGCCAACACGGGCGTGGGCCTGCTTAGAATTGTACAATAAGGTTGTTGGGAAATGTATGATTAGTAGACGGAAGGATGCGGTATGTGAGACTCAGGAGCAGACATGTTAAGTATAGCAGTGGATTTCTTTCTGTCTTTCTTTCTTTTGCTCAAGTTATTGTAAGGAAACCCGGGAGAATTTGAAAGTGTCTGGGCAGTTTTGTGGCTCATTACCGTACGGCCTGTTCGATGCTTCCAGCGTCCATGCACATAAATAAGTATTTGAGATACAAACTTCCAAGAGAGGCCAAAGTAAAAATGGTGGAACCTAGTTATTTAGGTTCTGCGCCCTAGGAGACAATAACGGAGTGTCAGTCCCGTAACCTTTCTCGCCCTCCATGACGATCCTGCCCGTCGTTTTGTCAATTTTGAAGCGCTTGTCTCGGAGGACGCGTGAGAGTTCCACCTCGTTGAGGTGGCCGTCAAGAACGTCTGCGACATTGGACCGCGCCGTGAAGGCTGCGGCGGAGGCAAGCGTGCCCGGGTTCCGGGGAAGAACGATGAGCTCACGTGTGCGGTAATGCATTACATGGATGGCCGTGCCGAGGATCGCGTACGCGAATAGAGCACCCGTCAGAATGTGCGTGGTCACTCCACTGGAGCACTGTCAGTACTTAAGAGCTGGGAGATACGAGTCGTCATACATACACCATAAAGAGTCTGGGCTGCACAGTTTTGATACCGACTACCAGAGGCGCAGTGTTGGCTACGAAGTAGTTCTCCTTGGCAACAAGCGACAAATACAAATGCTGATAGCGATATGGTGTTAGAACGTGCCGTATAAGGTAGATAGGGCTGAAGGCGGACATATGTATGTTCTGTGAGCCCGATCATTCCAAAGGACTGTATTTGATTGAGCACGCCACCTGGCGCCTTCAGTGCTCTCTGAATGAGAGCCTCGGTGAGCCCCACCCTTGCGGCCTGTGCCCGTTGCTGGACGAAGCTAAACAAAGTGTTACGAATGACAACTAACATACATAAAATCATTCGGGCACTCACGGATCCGCGTTGCTTAGATCAAAGGCGACACCATTCATGGCGCGACCTTGGATCAGCCCATTTGGATCCGTAAGGTTACTCGACTGGGTGAAATTGGATGCAATTGTCGCATTCAGCAAGTTCCCGGACTGTAACGCTACTGACACTGCAGCATTAAACAGTTCGATGGTCGGGGTGCAGTATACGAGCGAAAACGCGGGTGTGGCAGACTGAGAGCTTTGCGCGAGCGTCCAAAACACCACGGGTTTGAAAGGGTCTGGGGGAGGCGAATTAGGGCAGGTCACAACCTCGACCCCGTATTGGAGTGAAGAATTAGACGGCGTCGGGATGGTGACACTGCAGCCGTTTGAGGTGCCGGACATGGTGAATCCCGTTTCGTTCGTAAAGGGAACTATACTGCCCTGCTCATAACATCGCACGGGTCAGCAATGACATGACATGGTCAAGCCAGAGAGTGACATACACTTTCTCCGGCTTTGCAGTTGCTATTTGATCTAACGCCTGTTGTATTTGCAAACATCGTCCCATTCGCCACCTGATTCCGAGGGACTTGAACGTCGGCGATGGCCCATATGTCATGCACGAAATTGGGGACTGTGGCGTTGTAAAGAATGCTTGCTTGAACGAACCCTGCAGCCTAACAAAGGGGGGTGTCAGCTTTAGTAGACAGACAATAATGGCTCTCGCTTGCCGCGGAGAACGCAGTGAGGTTGCCGAAATTGGGATCTAAGCCAAGGCTCTGGCTCCCCGTCACGTTGAGACCTTGTGAGATATATCACGAAGATACGTCAATTTCAGAACGGCAAAGAATACAGAAAAAGGCTGACTGGGGGAGGTCCACCATATCTGTTTTAGGGTAAACAGGGAAGCTGCGAGTGGTTGGATGGCTAATCCAGCCAAAACCATGAACGAGGAGAGAGCGACCAAGTAATGGCTATGCCTGTATGCAGACACAGAGGCGAGCGCAGCGTGCTGGTTGGAATAATCCAGTAAGATCGTCCTCGAGGCCGGGGCATTGCCATATGCGAGATCAATGTAGGGCTGGAGAGATGGGGTCTAATTCAGCTCGTGTATAGGTTGCCGAACGTACCTGCATTCTTTTGATATCAACGTCAGTCCATGCCCAAAGAGCGACGATGATCATCGCTACTGCGACCGGGGGGAGCGTCTAGAAGCGACTGAATATCAACAAATAGCATATGCCATGATGCCTGTTTCCTAATTACGTATACGTAGTGCATTATGCCAGTAGTGGCTGCGAATTCGCTGGGGACCTTCCATCCTTCATAAATGGATCAGCTGCAGTCGGTTTCGCAGGACTCGGGCTCACCGTTTTGAACGATTGAGAAGTGGAGGGCGATTTGCAGACCCGCAGCGACGAGCACCATGAAGATTATTAACGAGATGGCATACCATCGACGTAGCGGGATGGGAGTCTAACGGAAAACTGTCACATGAAGGTGCGGGTATAATCTGAAGCAGACGTACCCAGGGCTTTACTCGAGGCGCAATTTCCCGCACCATACTAAGGCTCTGTTTCTCCGAAGAGACGGGGGTGTTGGACAGCTCGTGTGGGAGCATCGAATGTTCAGCAGCTCTTGCTATGTGGACCTTTGCGACACAATCAGACCGTCTGTTTACAGGAATAAAAACGGTCACGGAAACGTGGAGGGTGGCAAAATAACCCCGGATGAAGAAAGGAATGTAAGCGATCTTATAACCGCGCACTCACATCATTATTAATTCTGGGGTCGAGTATATTATGGTTATAACCGGGTATAGCTGCGTTCTCGTCCACTTTGGTGTCACCCTCCGACATTCGTTAGAGTAGCGCTTGGTATATTCTTCCAATTAACGAGGGACGTTAGAAGAGAAAGTCGGAGAATGAAAGCGACAGTGAGATGAGGGGCGGCCGCATAGCATCATTTTTTCGCGGCCTCATCAGGCCCGAGGCCAGGGTTGGCGCCCGAACGGATCAAACCTTCTTCATTGATTATTTTGCAGTCAGCCGTACCAGAAAATAAGCTGCAGATCAGATACCGATAATTATTTGTGGACTGCTTTCGATCCGCTAGGTGCACGGTGAGAACATTGACAAGATAATCTGGGCCAAACTCTGGCGCCGATCCGTCAAAAGTCTATTTTGCCTTCGAGGCACCATCTCGCCCGGTCCGGTTCGGAGGCTCATCCCCGACTCCGACTGAAAGGGCACCTTAGTAACGAATCTGTATCTCCTTTTTTCTTTTCCCTGCATAATCTCTAGTTCCTATCTTCACGCCTCAGGCCCAGGTCTATATCTCCGAGTTTGCCATAATTAATATTTATTCACATTATACTGAATGGTGCCTTATACTGTCCGCCTTAAGACAGTGGTTTAGCCGCACCTGACGATGAGCAAATCAACACGCTTTAGCTATGCTGCCTGCAAGCGAAGCCGCGCCGCCCTGCCAGGTAGGGAAGAGGGTTGCTGGGGGAGACGGGTGTGCAGCGGTTTCGAGCCAGGGGGATACCGCTACCCACGCTACCCCGACCGCTCGCCCTTCCAGTTCTGTTTAGGAGTCACTACTTCTGAGCCTGTGCCTAGTGGGCGTGAACGGTCTGTGCGCTTGAACGGTGCCTTTAGCCATCCGCCCAGAGGCCGCTACAGTCAAGCCCTACCAGCGGGAAGTGTTACGGTTGGGTGGTGAGTTAGTCAGGTGACGGAGGCTTCGTCCCAAGCCCTTAGCTCGAGCCGACTAACCCATGTACTGCGGCCGGTAGTTTCCATCCGGCGACAGATTTTTCGTGTCCATGCAGCAAGACGATGTTGGACCTGATTGAAGGGGACATGTAGGCACGCAGATGAGCAAAATGCTCTGGGCAGAGCATCTACTTAGTAGTCTATAGATGAGGTGTGCAGTTATTTGTCTAATCCAGTGTGCTGCTAGTGTTACCATTCCATGCCAATCTAGCAGAGCGACAGTAGACAATCGACGGTCTGCCTCAGAATTGAAAAGTAGTGATTTAAGTGATCTACTGTCATGGTGAAACGGCAGCTTGTCTTGGACCAAGTGGCACAAGATGCTAGACATTGACCAAACACCTGTCACTAGGTGCAACTGCTTGTTTACCATAACCTATGGCAACAAATAGTGAAAAAAGAGGAAATCTTGTAATAATTTGAAACTATGGCAAATGGTGAAGAATACTTTCCTTTTGTTTACAATTTAAAACATCAAGAAAATCTGAATAAAGGCAAATAATAATTTCTTGCATCTTATGCAGTGAATAGGATTTATTTTGTCACAATTTATTTCTTATAAATTTTCATCTGTGTTTATTCAGATTTTCTTGATGTTTTAAATTGTAAACAAAAAGAAATTCTTCACCGTTTGCCATAGTTTCAAATTATTACAAGATTTCCTCTTTTTTCACTATTTGTTGCCATAGGTTATGGTAAACAAACAGCGACTTGCACCTAGTGTGTGGTATAGCATCATTCAGCACAAGATATGGTAGATGATTAATTCCCACAATAAATATAAAGGTCGGTGAACATTATCAAAGGATACAAAGGCGGAAAATTACCCAACGCGGCCATAGGCGGTATACTACTCGGTACTTCGATACACAATCATCGGCTTATAGTACCAACTGCACACAACGAACGAGACAAGCAATCCTGAATAACTCAATAAAACAAACGCACTCGGGGAGCCGTCACCGTGCAGGCAGGCTCATGAATCCACGTCCATTGGAATGGGGTGTTTACCCTGAGTGTTCTCTTCTTCCCTGACGTTATACCCCACTACTTTACCCTCCTTGTTTTCCGCATCAGCTTTCTCCACGAACACTGTGGACTCTGAAAGTGGTGACTTGAGGGACTCGGGATCCCGACGAGATGGAGAGTCCGAGAGTGGGACTGCGGGTTGTGAGGACTGTGGCTCCGGAGTCATTAGATGTGATGTCGATAAGCCTGCGGACGCAGAAGGGAAGCCTCATAGCACAACAGGGTGGGGGAGTGGCATACCTGAATGGGATAGGACGGATTGGGGGGAAGTCGGCGATGCAAGACCAACCTTACGGGACCGTGCCGACCTATTGAAATGGCCACACTTGGGGCAGAGGTATTCTTTGTTTATACATAAATGGCAGAAGAGGGATAGCAGCGCATGAAAGGTTAAGAAAAATATTGCCAAATCAGCAAGGATGTATCCCAGCTCTCTGTAATCATTACTCACGGGCATCCTCCCATTGCTCCTCCTTTACCAGCCCATTGTGCGAGAAACATCGTTCGCATATCAAGGCGTATCGAGAGGTCGGCAATGGCCCAGTGCTGGCCGCATCATCCCCGAGGAGTGCATCTGCCAGTTTATCATACCACTGTTTCCGGGGGGCAGGAAGTGGAGGTAATGTCGCTGTGCATTGGTCATCAGTTGTGTGCCATACTAGAACTTAACCCAATTAATCAAAGTCAAAAAATACACACGTGAGAAAGGCTGGCCCTGCGGACCTGCCTGTGGACCGCTACGCAAGGGTGTCTGCGGACTCAAGGGTGCTTGGCTTGATACCGTCGATCCGTTCGGAGTGGACGGGGGTTGAAGTTGGGGCTGCACAGATGCTGGTGGGCCGCGACTTTGAAGACCTGAGGTTACACTAGCCTTACTCTAAGAGTATGTGCATAGTTCAATAATAGACATAATAGTAACACTTCGGAAGCATCCCGCACCCCAGGAGTGACTGATTCGTCATATCGGTCCAACAAGTTCTTAGTCGAATAGTAGTTTGTTTTTTTCTTTATCTCTTCTATCTTGTTTCGCTGTTCCACCAGTAACTTCTTTAATGTCTTTTCTATTCCCCAGGGCCAGCATTAATGACCGGAATTTTGACTAGGATATAAGACCTACCTTCGGCGTTCCCTTTACGCGCATACCACAACTGAACAATGCGTCTGGTAAATAAGATACTGCACGGGTATCAGCATGCTCAGATGTCTCAACGTTGGACAAACTCACACCACAGGCCCCAGAACGACCGGCACGCCCCACAACACGCTACTCCTTCTTGGTCCACGGCTCCCTACTACACCAGACCACCACAGCGCCACATATGCTACCCATGCAGCCAAAGCCCAGGAGGTAAAAAGGAGTGTGGCGCGCCGCTCGCGCAAACGGATTTCTGAGAGCTGCGTCTGTCTCTTGTGAATAGAAAGCGCGAGCGAAGCGAGGACCTGTTCATAATCCTCGTCGGAAGATTTCTGATCCCCCCGGTATTAGTTCTGGCGCAACATGACGAGCTCGTTCCTTACTTTTGAAAACCAGGAGGAGAAACTGGGCATGATTCAGTGCCGGCTATTTACGGTAAGATTATGTAAGCCTAGCCTCCAAATTCAAACACTCGCGCCTACTTAGCAAGAATGTTGAAGCCAAGGAACTCCCCGACTGCCTCACAAGTCATCTTGCAAGAAGCATCGAAATTATCTTTCTGATTACACCGCCGCTCCATGATTCTGCAAACAGCATACGAAGCACCGCTTATAATCCAAGCTATCAAACAGTGCATATGTATGTATACCCGTGCCCAGGCCCCCTTCAAGTCGGACGGCTTCAATAAACGCCATCTTCTAATTGACATTGAGGTTTCTGTGGCGGCTCGACTCACATCATACACGTATACGGACCTCCTGATCGAGCCACCAAAGGAGTGGTTTAGAAGCAACCTGCTACGCAAATTCATTTACTTTTTCTGACTAGTGACTTCGGCCCTTTGACAATAGTGGCTCACTTTATACACATCCCTTGTTGTGAATTTGACTACCAATGCCTGGTTGGTGGGGGGAATCGAAAAAAATGGACAAGCCCACCTGAGGCTCACCCTTATACCCTCGGATGAGCAACTGTATGAGACATGTAGCTTGGGAATTAGAACGTCACATCTCGGCTGCCTCGTTCACTCCTGAGCCTGTAATTGGGCGTTCCGGATATCCTGGCTTACGCTCCTGCTCACCCTTGGGGCCTATCAATTCCCCCGTCTTGTTATGATCCAGCCCGCGGCCTGACGGAGACCTGCACCATCAGCGGCGCGGTTCACCTGGCCCAGGTACTCGCTCAATAATTTTCAATCTGCACGCACACTTGTTGGGATCGGATGCAAATACCATATCAGGCTGGGCTATAGTTGACAGGCGTTACGTTCCCTTATAACAATGCTCAGTCAGGCTTCTATGGACGAGTACAGCTTCTGGCCAGTTATATGAACGAGAAAACTGTTCTGTCTTGTACCTGATGGTCTGTCTTCACTTATTTTCAGTCGACAATGATTATGAAGTTCACGAAGGACTTAAAAAAAAAAAAAATCTCTGGCTCACTAACTTCTACTGGTTTCAGAGTCACTTATCTGCATCTGGATACTCCTCTCTGAACCTATCTCCGCCTCACACTCACACCCCCCCCCTACTCCTTGCCCCACCGAGGCTGTTCCCGACCTCACCTGTGACCTGGTGATGAATTTACGAGGTTAGTTGTTTGTTATTGGAATTGGAATATATAACCGTCCGAAAAGGCAGACAAAGAAGAAGTAAAGCACGAAGTGATCCTTTGTATTCCATGGTATATATTTGACGCGAAATTCATTGTTACAATCCTGCAAATCACTACTGGTGTGTTTTTATTTTCGCGATGATGACGCTAAATCGTGATCCGACTTCTCTTCGGCTCTAACCAACACTGTATTGTCACCAGCATTAACCTGGACACGTTGACTTTAGGTCCGTGTAATCAGATGTAATCAGATGAGGTCATAGTCTAACTGTACGCTGGAGCGTGAGAGGAATGCATTAGTGAGACCCTTCCTCACATCCCAGATTACCCGGTACCGCTGAGCTTTCTCCTCTGCTGTCTATTAGCCTCCGAGTCGAGTGACCGTCCATCTTCTATTGAAAACAACGAATTGTTTCATTACGCTCGCTAACATGCCCTTGGAGCTCCTCTCACTTTCGCCGGGTGTGTCGTAGCCCAAACCATATCGGGAAGGTTAACTGACTATTCGGACCATTTTTGGTCCCATGCTTCCACGCTTTCTGGACGAGGCACAATCGATGCGCAACGATACCGGCGTTCTAAAATGATACTTCAGGGTTCGGCGGGTTGGAGTCTGGGACGATTCTGACAATTTTGAATACGTTTCCAATGTTAAATCTGCTAGGCTGGCACGTCCATCCGGCGTTTCTGATGCTTCCGACAGTCGGATCCCGGCCACCAGACATGTAGGCGCACTGGCGCAGGTACTAATGACCCCCTCCATTCCAGGTGCCACCACTGCGCATGGCCAGCCATGCGCATCGCCCGCCCACCCGCATGGCTTGCTGTCGCCGTTTGAAATTTAAACGCCTTTCTTCTGGCACTGCTGACGCTCTCCCGCCAGATGTTTGATCATGCAATTGCCTGAGCTCCTCAGCGTCTGTATTGAGGCGCCCATCCATGCCTCCGGAAAAGGGCGGAAATTCAACTCACCATGGACAAATACACCATAACGGTGATGGCAAACCACATACACCGCCTGATCGGCACCAGATGAACACCGTTGGCGGGTACAAGTTTAAGGAGTGACTCGAGTCCCACACGTGAGCTGGTAAGCGGCGTTCCATGTAGCATACAGCGGTGAAATAACGTTACCACAGGATGCTGTTGAAGTCTTGCGACACTTATGACTTATGGGGTAATGCAAGCCAGGATAAATACGCAAAAGTTAATGACCACCTACAATACACCTACGAATTCCGGTATGCCCGAGAGGCGACTCTGGGACAAGAAATATATGGGACGCCGGTGCCGGGCACCGCAACAATAGGTATCGCCTCGACTCCCCTTTCATTCTCCTTGCCCGGGTTCTCTTTCCCGCTATTATTATTATTAAAGATATCATTTCCAACGGATTTGGTTACAGCTTTGCCATGAAAGTATCGCCACTTTCATGACGTTGTGTATCACGTTGATGATTCCCCTGTCTCAACTTGGTACCCAAGTAGCAGTGCGGACGTCTAAGTTCAAAACGACCTAACGCTAATCCCATGACAGTGGTACGTCGACTCAAAGCCAGTCATCTTTCCCTCGTCATGTAGCCTCATGATCAAATTCGAGATATTGCGTTTGGCGTCCGGTATCTCCATGGTCATGTTGTTGTTCATGATGATCACAAAGGAGTAAGTGCATCGTACGCGCAGGGCGGCCTTAGCTTGTAGGCTATTGTGAAAGTCGACAATAGGGTCACTCCAAGTGAATTGATTTTGGTCTGTGCCACCTACTTGAATCCGCCATCGGACTATCTGGATTCACATTTTCAACCGTGTCCTTTGTGTCCTTTTGCATCCGGTAGTGGCCCCCTGGCTTGGTACTTGTTGATAATGCTCAGGCTACAACATGCAACGGTTATGCCTGGGCCAGTACTAGCTCAAGTATGTCATAAGCCGATTCTTTTATCCGATGTGCATTCTGACCACCTGTACATTCATCAGTTACTAAGGTGATATCCACAACAAGACATTAACATTCTCAGTGCAAGCCAGACCTAGGTCACCACTGCCGGGAGCGGTGTCACCTTTGGTGGCATGAAGAAAGATCGCTTCCGCATCTTCTGTCCATAAAGGTCTTTATTTTCATTGCTCTCTTAATTGTCTGGCTATTTCATTGGCTAATCATGCTCTTCAAGCTTGCATTTCCTGCCCCTCTGGATGTGCTAGTGATATATGCGCAAGTATGCCTTGCTATGCACACGCCGTATCTCTAGTATATGTTGCAATGTTTACTTTTCTCCGCACGCCTAGTCCCTGCCAAGCGTCCTGACTGGCCCTGACCTTTCGTTTTGCACATGCTTCGATCGGGAATCTGCGTCGTGCTTGAAGCTTGAGCTTGATCTCTCAACCCTTTTTGACTCAGTTTGTCCGAGGTGTGAATGGTCGGTTTTCTGTATGGAGCAAATCCGTTCTGTACTTGTATTACACCCATAAGCCTTGATTTTTCCACCGCCCACAAATGGTATTATTTTGGTTGACTTTCTTAGAGTACTGACGTATGGATTCACTTGCAAGACACGATCATATCGGAGCAGTGGTACTACATAAGACCCGAGATCTGAGACTCAAAATTCTTGGTACTTTCCGAAGATCTGCCTCGAGGTACACTTCGAGCACTCTTCTATGACGTGTAGACGTAATTCACCTTGCCATGCACTCGGGCCAAATACTCTAAGTAAGTGCTTCCTTGATATTTGTATGTTCCCCGCACGGTTCAACGTAATGTTGCAGTAATGATTGATGCATGGGCACACGGTTCCTGCAGTCGTAAGTATTTGAATTTGCATGTTCACCATATACGTGACGTGTGAACCCCCAGTAGTGCTACGAGAGTAGCCTTCGGTATGGATCACATCGACGTGGAGTACGTCTTGTAAATGAGATATGCTACCATTCCGGCCTGTCAAGTGCACAGTACTCTTCTGCGGGTGATTATGATAACGATTTCATGACGTCTACCCCTGCTTACCGCTCCGCGCGACGCCACATCTCGATCTTTGGAACCACTAGCTGGGGGTTGTACTATAGACTAGGAGCTAGATGAGTCTACACGAGTCGTGTTGCGTTCGACACGAGGCAGCTCCCTCCATATGCCGGATCTGTCTTTCCGTGCAGTTGCAGTAGAAAACGAAGAAAAGCATTCAGTCACGGTGGAGCCAAGATCCACTTTCTTTGGACCGACCCGATACTTGTTGCCTATACATCTCACCAGACTCAGCCTGTTGTTAATTTAATTGCCATCTGTGTGGATGTGTAGATATATTGTTCATGCTATGAATGAGAACCGTACAAGGTGCAAGAGAAACGGACAAGGTGCAAGAGAACAAGAGAACGAAACCATAAGGATACAGTAAAACATGTTCCCGCGAACCAGACTCGTGATCAGCCAGTGTGCGTTGTCTGGTGGGTATCGCGGATGATATCTGTGATAACCGTCACCTGGACGCTGAGCGCTCAACGTCGGCGTCATGACCCAGCCCAAAACTTGACAGACTTCTCCCCTTGTCCAACGTGCATCACCCAATGATCATGCGACTTTCCAGGGCTCAAACCCCGGAACACCGTGTACTTTGTTAACCAATCGACGCGGCGTAGCCCGTTGTTGGACTCGTAACTGCGCTCCTTGTGAGACTGCTGTCGCTTGCAACGGCGCAACCACGCATCCCGCACACGTTGCTGCATGCCGGGCGATGAGGCATCCCATTCGGCGCTCGACACGCGGCGTCGCAGGGCGCGATATATGCCATGGAGCACGTCGCCGACTGTCACGACGCCGCTGCCGCTGTCGGTAGAAGGGTAGACATCGATTGACCAAGGTAAATCGTCGCATCTGATGTGTATATACGCCATAGGCGGTGTGGTCGCCGGTGAAGATAGGTCTCGTTGGGTCAAGCCTGCATACGACGATCGTGACGGCCCTTGGGCTATCAGAATCTGGGAGGGCGATAGAGTGAGATCAAACTCGATGGGTGGGCGCGCCGAATGGTTGTACGCGAGGACGGCGTCGACGGCGGCCGTGGGGTGTACGCGTGCGGGTGCATAGGCGTGACGGAGGTGACGGGCAGTAGAGGAGGTAGAGGATATGGGCACAGGGCGAGTGTGTCGAGTGTGAGAATGATGATGGGCGGTGGGGTGTGCAAAAACAGGAGCAGATACACTGGTGTGAGAAGGGTGGTGGCGGTGGTGGTGGAAGTGGGCCATGACTGCAACTTGGGAGGATCCGCTTGGAGGGGATCTCTCCTTTATAGGCAGCACAATAGTACGTAGACCTCTCCCTAGTGGCAGCCCTGATGTTTCCACATCCAGACTCCCAATTCATCTCCGAAACAGTTTCCAGGAGAATTGTGAGACAAACGTCGAACAGCCTTTGGAATGCTTGGAGCAAGTCACAAAAGTTGAAAGCGGAGTTCGAATGTAACATTTTTTTGCCGCCCGGCACTTGTGGCCTCGCGACTGTTGCCAAATAAGCTCGCTGTGGAAAATACATCAGTCGGAAAATCTGCCGTAAGTACCGTTCAATCTCGTATTCTTCATTTGATGTAAACCTAATAGTACCTAATCAGACCCGCTCATGATAATCCACGCCGTGACAGCCTACAGGCACTGCCTCAGTACTCGGTTCCACGCTCACTTATTTTGGCACGGGGCAATGCGCTCCTTGCAATGCGCCGACCCGCGCGATAGCAGCCGAATGATGTCGACCCTGGGGCGATCATGCTTAGCAGTCATCATACTGTGGTGTTTCCGTCAGTTGCCAAGATAGGTCAGAATCCACATGCGTATGCAGTAATAGTCCCGAATTCTGACGTACCAAGGCCATCCATCCATCTTGTCCAACGGTGAGGCATGCCTTGCTGTGGTACACGCTTCTAGCGGCGTGCAGCGCCACCACCACCGCCACTCCCCATTATACGGCGGCGGCGTGGTAATGTCATGTTTGACCTGCCACTAGGACTGCTGAGTGGTTTGTTTGCCTTCCAGTTGGGTCCCCGAGTGTTCAATCTAACTATGGTGTAGTATGTTGAGGGAAACTATCTAGGTATCTATAATGATGATTAGTTCATTTCCATATATAAGTACGCGTAAGGACTGATTCTGACTCAAAGATTGGGCTGGTCTTCTGACGTACCAACGCAGTTTCCGATCCGTTTAAACGTGGTGATAACGTCAGTGCCAATAATAACAAACTATGATCTTGGAGCGCCCTTCTATCAAATGCGACCTTTCCGCTATCGACCCATGGCTCGGTTTGCATAGAACACGTGTGCGGGGGTGGCACTGCTCCTGCACAGGTCAGCACGTATTGGTATTGTCACTTGCATCGGACTGTGAATATGCTCAGTTACCCCGCACACGTGCCACCGTCAACCTCGGGCGGTTCAAGGATCCAGACAATGATTCGGATGAACTGGACTGCCTCTTCTACGGCCGCTAGTCCCTGAACACATTCGGTCTTCCCTTGAGCTGACTGCTTTGAAATGCTCCTTATCGACGTTCTTTGGACACGTTGTTTGCGCGGTGTAATTCACTCTGTCTGTGGAGTATGTGCTTTGTTCCGTTCCGTTCTCGGGCATCCCTGAGCTGGCCAAGATTACAAATCATCTACGAGCACTCCTTATCGACGTTCTTTTGGACCCGTTGTTTGCACGCGGTAAATTCACTGTCCGTGGATTATGTGCTTACCGCCCTGGTCTATTTGGAAGCTGCGAGGGTTCCGTTCCGTGCTCCGAGCGGGCATCCCCGAACTGGCCAAGATTCCAAGTCATCTACGCGCAATGGGACATTATTCTATTGTGCCCAAGGATACGGTTTGCGCCCATATACTGCTGTATCGCGTTTCGGGAAGGAAGGCCCTACCAATGTGCCTATCTATCCATTTACACGTTTTTCGTCCAATGACCACCTCACTTTGGCTACTGGGCTACTGCCAGCTTATATATTGGGGCGACTTCTCCCGCGAAATGGCGCCTCTGTAGCGAGCGCCGATGTGACGCAGCAGCGTCTATGATCTCTAGATGTCTATTTCCGCAACTCCTCTCATATTTTGCCATCATCTCCGCGACAGTTAGGGGGCTGGCAGTATGTCTGAAGATGCTCCAGTGCCACACTTTCTCACCAGATTCTTCTAGAAATAACAGGGGGATATGGCGCGGCCAGAGCTGCCCCGTCCGGGTGACAACCACAGGTACAATAGAAGGAAATATCTGCAAATTCACAGCACTGATCCTCCGACCGTCTCTGGCTGCACTCCGTGAGGCGCAGTAAAGTCGGTACAAGGTATGTACATCAATCATCGTCGCTGATATTCACTTGTATTGGGCTACGGCAAGTAAACGTTTCTGGCAAGACACCATACGGCTACATTCCTTCTGCGATCACAGAGAATTTTGTTGATCCTCCGAGTTGAAACGAGTTCAGAACCACTGATCTCGTCTCCCTACTGTGCAATCATTTCGGGCACGTTTACCGACTCTGCTCCCATAAGACCGCAGTTCTAGAAGGTAATTATTAAGGGACACCAAACACAGCGGAGTGGAGGTAGCAACTCCGTATCACCATTTGAAATGTGGGCACCGCTATCACCACCGTCGCCTTCTGTTTCTGTAGGATTTCCCTCAAACGGCTTGGTTTGTGTTGGAACCCAAATTTGCAATTACGCAATGCTGTGGGAGATCTGTTGAGATGATCTCTCATGATGCACCTCAAAATCCTCGACTGTATATATATATATACACCAACGCGCCTCCTACACATGCGACTGAGGAACACATGTCCAGTGCATGATGATTGGATCAGGGATCCCGTAAGTATCGAAAGAAGGCGGTCCAGTCATATCGGTGCGGCAGCGGGCGGTGCATACGCTTGTACTCTATTATACTGTTGATCTCGCTATAACAGGACCGGATCGCTTGGCAATGAACCGGGAGTGGTTCCACCGGACATTCATACTGCAGGACTTCTTTTACATACTTACTCTTGATGAATTCGTGGGATCCAGTTGGCCAGACAAGTACGAAGTACGGCATGCAGTGGTACATACTTATGTTCCAAAGCTGGCGTTGCGTACTTGAACTCTCGATCCACGCGCGGCTGCTACAACACACACATAACATTATACCGTCGTATAGATTATACAAGTGATGAAGCGATGCATGCTTCCCGCCCGGCGTCTGTTCTCTGCCTTAGACAACCGAATCCGGATTGCACAGGAATATCCTTCACGATCACGAATCTTCAACAGATCAGTTAGCTTGCAGAGCAGATAAGAACATTATTGGGCTTACTTCACCGTCGTCCTTGTCTTGGCGGCGGCCCGAGCTTTAGGAGCCACTCCGTAGGCTCCTCAGGCGGCCCAACGGGTTTCAAGCCCATGAAGAAGGTCTTGTCACCAAGGACATCAACCTGTTTGATGTGCGAGTCCAACTTGAATGAGGCGCCGCTCCTAGACAGTCTTGCACACCGGGCCCTGTGCCAAATTCGCTTGACATTTGATGTCTCATTATCCCAATCCTCCTTCTCCAAGGGGTTTTGCAATATCCCATATATCGCCCCAAAGACATGCCCCACAGTCACAACTTCTTTGCGCCCCGGCGGCGTGATATTAATATCCCAAGGAAATGCATCGGAGACGAGCCGCATCTGATACACGGGTGGTTCCGTGGCAGGCTCTGCGAGTAATCGCTCCGAGATTTTATCGCGTCCATGCCGTCCAGTAGACGGATCTTGCGTGACATCCCAGTCAGCGGTCGGTCGGTACCGCCCCCCCAAAAGCGCATTAACCTGAATTTCTTCCGGTGTTATACTCCCTACAGACCGTAGACTTTCACCATGATGATCATAGCCCTGCATGGAAAGGGACTCACGACGTCGTTCCCTATGCCTTGGGGAAGATGGATAGCCTGTGTACGAGCCTCCTGCCATGGCGGGGACATTGCCATATTGAGGGTATTGAGGATATGCCCATGTATATGCTGGAGCATACGGGTGCAACTGCTGTGGCCATGATTGACCCCCCGAGTATCCAGCGTAAGCCTGAGGATAGGCGTAACGTGTCGGCATCGTGTTTTTAATGAATTTGACGAATCCAAAGTCTGTCGTAAATCAATGATCTGGCGCGAGAGTTGGCACTGAGGGCAGCAGGATCAGAGGTGGTGCACTGGCAGAGCCTAAGTAGGCGAACGCTCCCCGTGTGGCAGTGGGTTCTTATATGTCAGCTGAACTGCACCTGGTGAGAGCGTCCTACTTATCAATCATATCATGGCGCTTGTGGGAAGCCACAGCATCACCACTGGATTTCCATGGCAGAATTTGGAAATAGAGCATCGCCGAGATGCAGTGCCGTCTCTGTGTTCAAACTCCGACGCATACTATTGGACAACGGTTAGCAGAACCACACCGCCCGCCCATATGCTTGCCACAGGTCCTCGCCCGTGGACGCCGCCACTGCAAGGTAAGAGGCTATGGACAAGCAAGTCAGTTGTCGCAACGTACAAACTGAGCCCTAGTAGGGCTGCGCTGTGGATAGCCCTTCGATGATGGTGCCAAAACTCTAAGACCCTGATCTCGTGATCTGCTCACGAACTGTGGCCAGTTATACGGTACCTTGGGCAACGCAGTATCAGTGACAGCGGAACATGCCTCCTAAGGTGGTGGGAACAGCATGATATCTGCGGCATATCACATGACTTGACATCATAAGTACCCGGCAATCCAGTGGGAGCTTACACTAGCCTACTCCTAGTAGTGGGCACGATCCCCGCCCTTCCTTCGAATGGGAACAGTACGACATCTGCGAAGGTCAGCGTACCACACAGCTTGACATTATGCTACCCTGGCAATCCAGTGGGAGCTTACACTAGCCTGCTAGTAGTAGTAGGTACGATTCCCGCCCTTCCCTCGAATACCGTATTGGAAACCCACTTACATAGGGTACGGCCCCAAAAGACGACAACTTGTTTTTTAAAAAAAAAAAAAAACCATATTGAATCCACAGAGACCATTATGGTATGCACCGGCCGTGGTCATTCCTTGATTATTCGACGGTCATGCTCCCACATGTTCTTCCACTTTGGTCTCCCACCACCTTGCTAGCCTCTGCATACCTTTTCAGGAATACGTTTGCGGCATTTCATTTATACTCAACTCTTGATGACTGTCTATCATCAATCATTTGATAAACCCCGTGGCAGCTGCCTCGATGGTAAGCAAAGGCTCTGACCAGCAAGGGTTCATGCTGACCGATTGACCAGGTAGTTGGCCTTTAAGTCTTCGAAGTGCAGACCGATTTCATAGCCTTATATCATCAGCACTATTACGCTTGGTAATACATCGTAGCTGCCGTGTTCTTATTAATATAAGTATTCTAAGTATACAGCGATCATAACCCCACAAGCATGCAAAAAAATCTACCGCATGGCCGGGCGGTGTCAGTATGAGGTTGAAGGTCAAGGCTGATGAGATACTCACCTGATTGATGTTATCAGTCTACCCTTTGGGTGCCAACGACAGTATCCATTCCTCGGGGCCTGCCGTTCCAGGCCTCAATCCCAGAAACCTCGTTCGGTCTAATAAAGAATCTATTTTCAAGACACGACCGGCCGCTTTTATCGATGGTGGGTTCTTCGCCAGCCTCGCGCACATCGCCTTGTATATCTTCCTTTTCTCGGAAGGACCAATTTCACGCCAATCCTCAGGGTCCAGAGGCTGGTGAAGAATGCCATGAATGGATTCGAGTATTAACCCAATGGTAATAAATTTGTCGGGGGCCCCCGGTGGTATGTGGATTTTAATGTCCCATTTGAATGGTTCACATACGATGTTCATTCTCGAAACCGGAGGTTCTGTTGCGGGATGGGCTAAGAACCGAGGGGTGACCATTTGAAGAGAATTGCGGGACGTTAGTCGTTGCGCCGTAAGTACTTCTTGAGATACATCCCACACAGCGGTGGGTTTTGGGTGACCACCTAAAAACCTATGTAGCTGGAGTTCAACCCGTTGGGGTTGGATAGCATGGTGGCCGCGAGTTCTTACTAACGAGATTTCAAAGTTAATTAATGTCTGGCCAGAATAAAGTTCTGCACCTACTTTCTTGGCCCAGGACAGCGAGAGGAAGTGTGTGGTACACAGCATAAGGGGTTGGAACGTACTGCCAATAGCCTGGACTGGGGTATGGAGGGGACCAGCCGTAGACAGGTTGTATCCAAGGAGATGTCATAATTGAACTGGGCCTCGTATTCAGCGGGAGGTTCGTGTGGTTCGTGTGGTTCATGAAATGCTAGATAATGCCTTATATGTGCGACATTCATGCAACAAGAAGAGCGTCGTGAGGCAATGCACCTTGTATAACCGTGTCGTCTTGACGCTATTGTTACCCCCTTATGCCTTCAGCTTCGGAGTTCACGCCACCGCTTTTCATTCGGAGTCTAAACTAACTCAGCGCTCCGGGCGCACTGCCTGGTGGCACTCTCTTCTGATGCTCTTGCAAGATAGACTCCCATTGTACAATCCAATGCTCGCCTATCATGCATGAATCGCAACCTTTTAACACACAGCCTTCCTAGAAGTACATTTCTTCGGCATCGTTGGTCCACTCAGAGACAAATTTGAATTACAGTAAACCCTTGACGTTACTCCAAATAAAGTGATCGGATCCATATGATGATCTTCCTATGTGCCAGATCGATAGATCGAGGGTAATCATATGGTGTGGATCCCTCCACTTCGAGCGCTTCTCACGCTCATGATCACTGCTCCAGCCGCATTACAAGTGAATTGCACTCTTCCCTAGGCTTCTTACTGTAAGCGCAGCGCTTGGAACTGAGCCATCAGTGGTCGTACGCTACAACAGACAGTAGCCGTCAGGTCTCCTCTGGGCAGGACACATCTCATCAGATTCCCTCAACACTCAGAACAAGTCCCAACCGATCAAGCAACATGCGCTTATCAAGCCACCGTTGAACTTAGGTCGTGCGATGGTGGGCGACAGCTGTGGCGGCCATGCATGCTCTCATCAGCTCCTGAGGCCTGATGTGCCAAATCTGAAGTTCCGGCATCGGGACCTTCTTCTCACATATCGGAATTGTCCACCCCTTCTGTTCACGTCGCAAATCTAGCTTTTTCTGGAGTCGTGCACAGCACATTGGGAGTGAGACCATGTGACCTCCTCCGTAAGGTGGGAACATTTGGTATGTGTTGCCAAAATATTGATTGTTGATTTTGCGGAGTGCATAGTCGATTGTTGATCTCCGAGACGACACTAAAAATAGTGCTTCTGGTACGAGAGACCCCAGAGCACCGGACCTGCGCTGTCACGTCCGCGCAGTCCCGCGCAGCGTACATCCAACAACGCCGGGATATGATATGTGCTCACCGTCATTGACGGTGGTGGGCATAAATTGTGTAAAATGACCTGTAACTCCTTTATTTGGTTTTTTTTTGTGGGAATTTTTTGTAAACATTGCTTTTACTTGTTTCGTCTGGCGCACGAAGGGACCGACCATTCACAACCCTCCCACAACCCTCCCACCCCTCGCTATATATGCTCTAGGGGTCCCCTGACTTGATTTTGATGACGCTGACCACTATAGTGTGAATATTCACCGCAGTGCTGGCTGCTGCTGACAATGCAGCTCCGGGCCGACAAGCGCGGGAGATCCCTATTGGTATCTGACCCCGGCCGGCCGAGTCGTAACAATTGACAGGGGGTCACTGCGCGATGTGTCACGTGACGCGTGTAGAGCTTTGCATCAGCGCTGCGCTGCCACACACCTCACGCACCCGAACCATCGCCAGCAAGGACGCAAACGGTACTAGCCAACGGGCGATGCGAACCGTGAGTTTCATGGCGTGTGACGTGCGCCGTGACAATCACGACTTGCAACGTACAAGCGTGCTGGAAAGCGGCCGTGTATGAAGGTGCGCGTTATGTCTCTGCGCCACAGCCTCGAGAGTAGGGCTCGCACGGTTGCTATGGGGGTGCCAGTTCCCGTGTTCATGCTGGTTGCGGCTGCGCGAAACACGTCCACGCACGAGGCGTCGCACGTCTGCGCTGCGTTCTCTGTCTCCTGAGTTCGCTGCGCGGCGACGTTCGTCTGCGTCGCGGTCTCGCGCGTCGGTTTCACCGCGTCCTTGTCGGCAGTGATATGCCTAACACGCCACTATCCGCATTACGTCCCTGCTCCAAACGAAAAAAAAAAATCTGCGACTGACAGGGATCTCTCCCAATTTACTATTTGTGGTAAAGATGATGGTAAGGTGATGAATTTTCACGCCTCATTTCGTGATGTCATCGTCGATCCGAAGCGCTGTGAGGTGCACGGGGTAGATCCTTCAGACTCCTGAAGGACACTACAAACTCACCGTCAAGTGTCTCGAAAGCTTGAATATGCTTCGACGTAACATTTGCGGCTTGCCTGGGGACAGCGTAGCCTCACAACCCCATGACATCAATGATACCCAGGTCATTCAAGAAGGCCTTCGATACACGTGCTTACATTGGGCATCTTATCTTGCCGTAATGCTTACAAAACCTCTTGCAGTGCCCCTGACGTTACTCAGGCTTCTTTCCACATTTGTGGATGGGCATCTCCTGCACTGGTTCGAGTGTCTCAGCATCTTGGAGAGCTCGAATCAGACTTAAAGGCTTTCATGAATGCGCGCGAAGCTGTAGCTGTATGTTATCGACGGTCGGTGAAAGAAGTCATAGCCGATATACTTTCAGGGCTTATCCAAGCTAAGGTCCGAATTTGGGTGCATTCTATTACTCTTAGAGGATGCTCGTCGATGCCTCCAAATGGGCTTTGAACCGGTGCAGCATCATTGCCTCAATACCTACCACTGCCTTGACGTGGCATCCTCAAAATTCCTTCATGCGTCAGCAATATCCCACATCATTTCGTATTACTCAAGTGGTGGCTGGGCTCTCGGAGTCGTGGGGGCCAATCGAGCATGTAATGCGACATAGGGGGCTTGTGTCGTCTCCCCCGACGGACGCTGTGTGGCGTCTGCATCACAGGATATGACGACTCGAGTCTGGAACACAGTCACGCGGGAATCAGAGTATATTTTAAATGATAGTGACTGGGTGTCGTCTGTCGCGTTCTGGCCTGCAGCCATATTGTGTCTGGATCGGAGGATAAGAAGGTTCGAGTCTGGAACGTGCCACTGGGGAGGCAGGACATGAGCTGATGCACTCAGCTAGTGTGACGTTTGTCACGTTCTCACCCAATAAGACAGTTCGAATCTGGAACACAACAACCTGGACTCAGAACACAAGATGGAGAAACTTTCACTGCCGGCATTGTCCGTGGCGTTTTTCGTCCGACGGCACTCGTGTCATGGATGGAACCAATCTCTCGATTCGAATCTGGAATACAGCTACATGGACTTTAGAACAGAGTTTGGACGCTTATCCAGCCTGAGGGTGGACACCCTCGCCTTCTTGCCCAACGGCAGCCATGTCGCGATCGCATGTTCTGACAGAGCAGTTCGAGTCTGTTGCAGTCTCGCGTGTGCTCGTCGCGGGGTCGTGTGCAGGTGCTGTGGATAGAGGGTGCGAGTACGGATGGGGGAGAATGCGCCGCGATCTCACGCGTCCACCGTTTGGTCGAGTTCGCGTGGTCGAGCACAAGACAACAGGCAAATCCCAGTGTATTAAGAGCCGAGCCACTGCCCATATCGTGCGAGAGCGACTCTTACTCGAGGAAATTCGCGTGTCGATGTGTGGGCTGTGAGTGCAAGTGGGCCTAGGCATGGTGGCCGTGCTGCTCGTGAGGTCGCGAGAAACACGTCTGCGTGCAGCGGATGCGCGAGGTGGTGGCTTTGGAAGGAGGAAGCGGATGTGAGGATGCCCCCAAACTGGTCGTGTACGGCGGAGCGATCTGAATAGTAGCTGCAGCGCTGCGTTAGATCTCTTGGGCACGGGCTTGCCGGTCAATCTCGCTCTGGTGCTCGTCTGTAGATCATCCCCCTGAGGAGATATGCATCCTCTGAGTACCCCTGCTTGATGACCGACTGCAGGGTTCTGTCCTTCTCTGTGACTAGTGCTGCTCCCTTGCTCTTCTGATGTGACCCAGGGGCTGGCTTGATCAGCTGGGGCCTGGGTGAAGGATATGGTGGATCTTTGGATTTCGCGGGACCTCGAATTGACCCTTGCCTTCTTCAGCTCTTCACACGCAGTCATCGACATCCGAATCAATGAAGAACTTTGAGCATTTCTTCTCTGCCTGCGGACGAACAGGCTCTTCGGGTGGAGTTGATGGTCTTCAAGCTGGTATCGACTCAGCCCGAATTCTTGCACGAGATGCTGACTTCATTGGAGTTCCCATCTGTGACTTGGTGAGCTGATCGGCCATGTTGACGTCATCCGTACTCCGAGCACTTGTCGACCTGCTTCGCTCCTCCTAAGGCTGCAACTGCCCTACAGGTGTTGGTATTACCCTATTGGATGCCAACTGGATTCAAATTGGCATCCAATGCCGCAGGAGGCTCCTGAGCTCTTGCACCTTCCAACCATGCTTTCGCGGTGTTCACCTCCCCCCTCTGCTCTCTTGCCTTGGGTGGCCGCCATCGTTGACCTGATCCCACAAAGCTTCACGAAGCTCCTCCTATGCCCTATCAGTCAAAACCCAAAAGATGAATCCTAGAGGTGTACCTGTAATTCGACCGCATCTCTCAACTAGTCCTCAACCTCCTCCTGAAGCCCCGCCTTGAGGTCCAGATGCACCCTTGATTGAGGTCGCTGCACATTCAATGATCTGCAGATAGGGCCATCTCGTTCTCTCCCCTCAGCCCCTCAGCCCCTCCGCCCCTCCCCCCGCCCCGGCTCATACGCATCCCGCTCGTCCAACCCGCCCCTCTCACCCGACGCGTCCCGCTCCGGAGCACCCCATCCGCCCCTCAAGCATAACCCGCCGATCGATGGCCTGCACGAACGCGGAGAGCTCGTCGTCGTCTGTTGCGGTGGTGAGGAAGGCGGGGGAGGCGGACTTGCTGTGAATACAAGGCGTCAGTATACGACTAGTGCATTGGGGAAGACAAACGCGAAGGGGGAGGAGGCGGCCCCTGGGAGAAGGGGTATCTTGGGGGTGAAACGAGGAATAGAAATTAGGGGTAAACGCAAAACACCACGAGCACAAGGGGAAGGCGGCTGGAACACAGTGCAGCGAGTAATAGAACCAGACAATAAAGCAGCACAAATGATTCACAACGCAGTACACGCCGCGTTGCGAAAACACCCAAACCAAGACTTACAGAAGGTCTCCCACCACCGTGACTGTCCTCAGCCTCGCCATACTCCCTCTCCCTCCCCTTCTCCTTACTGAGCATCTCGAGGCTGCCAGGGCTTCCCCCACTCCGCTTGCCATCTCACCCCGCTTCCCCAACTCCCTGGGCACCCGTCGCTCCTGCCCACTCCAGACGCAGCCCCCGACACAGACGCAGACGCAGCATACCGATGTCCAAAGCTGCTCGAGTACCGCTTCCCCGTGGGCGGGGAGGGGTGGGGCGTATGCGCGGGCACGGGCATGGGGGATGATGACATCTGGGAGGGGCGGGGCCGGTTCGCCGTGATGGACGACACGTAGGCGACGATAATACCCCCGCCGCTGCCGCCGCCACACCCAGAGGCGACCCGGAGATAGGTCGCTCGGGGAGGCTTGGCCCGCCCGCGGCGGCGGCCGTCGACGCAGACCCGGATCCGCTAGGAGGGGAATGGCGCAGGCTCGCGGACTGCGGGTGCTGAGATTGGACGGAGGGAAACGACGGGAAAGACGGGGTGAGTGGAAGGAGGGCGAGGGTGGTACTCTTAAACGGTGGATCGCGTTGATGGAGGGGCGGCGGGTGGGGAGGGTGGGGGAGGCTTGGGAATCCTGGGAGGAGGCGGGGCGGGGGCGGACGCCCCAAAGGAAAATGAGCCTGGTGCGGGACCAGCGGGCGGGTAAGGCAAGGAGCCAGGGTAGGGGCCAGGGGACGCAGACGCAAAATGGGACTGCGAGCCCGACCTAGAGGCCGACGAGGGCGCTAACGCACTGGGGCTGCTGGCTGCAGCGTTTGACGGAGGCGCAACGCGCATGACAATCCGAGCGGGCCTGCCTCAGGGCGCCATGGCCGGCGGAACAGGGACCACGTGGGGAGAAGATGCAGGAGCGTGAACATGCTCCGAAAGACAGAGATTCCATGTTTGTACGTCCGCGTGGCGGGCGTGGATGGATCAAGGTGCGTGGAGCTTGCCGTCGCTGCTTGGCCTAACGTTAGTGATGCTTGCATGGTGATGGAAGTTCTGCCTGGTCCGACTGCTCACGAGGTAGGTCCCTTCGATCACCATCGCGATAACATGACCACAACCATATCTGGATCCAAATGTTCGCTTGTGTGTGGCACTCGCGTTGTCGCTGAGACCGTTTGGTATTACGTCGTACCCTTCGTTGCCCACTGCAGCCCCGACTTTCGCTATCCGCTCGGGGTACGAGAGCCCTAGAGACGCCCGCAGCAGGGCTTTCAGGGCGATGTCCTCTCATTCCCACGTTCTCACCGCCTCGCACTGCGTCCTTCTTTCCCGTGTACCACGATGTCCTCTAACTTGTCCATCGACCATAACCAGCAGAGCCCTGAAGCGTCCACTTCACCCAGGCAAGACGAACCGCCGTCGATCGTAACCTCGTCTCTGGAACCTTCAGCGGTAAGCGAGGTTTATTCTCGGAATCTAAAAGATAAAGGACATGTCTGACGACTCTCCATGGGATCCAGATTGTCTCGCCATCCACCTCTGGTCTTGCAGCAAGGAGCATGGCCATTGAATCAACCTCAACGCCCCAAACCAGTTATCACCAGGGTACCGGGCTTAGGTTGCTTTCACTCGGTAAGTCTTTTTGTTTCCTATGTGACACCTTCTGACTGCCTGAGCAGACGGCGGCGGCATTCGTGGTTTGTCCGAACTCATCATCATAAAGGAAATTATGCAAAGAATTCAGCGCCATGAAGGGCGAGAAACGATGCCCCTTCCGTGCGAATATTTCGATTTGATCTGCGGTACGAGTACAGGAGGGTAAGTTGTCTTCCAGATCGTCGTCGCGCTCTAATCCGTCCATCTAGGCTCATAGCCCTCATGCTCGGGCGTCTCCGCTTGCCGGTAGATAAGGCGATCGATGCCTATGGCAGATTCGCCTCACAGGTTTTCTCGGACAAGAAACAAATCTGGAAAGATGGCATGTTCAAGGCATCCAAGTTGGAGGATGCTTTCAAGGCAATCATCAAGGAATCAATTGGTGACCCTAATGCACGCATGTTTGATCCGAAACCAAGCAGCGAGGTCTGCAAGACGTATGTTTCGGTTGCCGTTTCTCCTTGATGCGCGGCTGATTCAACTCAGTGTTGTCTGTGCGATGCCGGCCAAGAATATAAGCACCCCCCACCTCTTTCGCACGTACAGCGTGGAAAGGAATGAATCGTTCGACTGCGCTATCTGGGAGGCCGCTCGTGCTACGTCTGTCGCTCCTACTTTCTTCAAACGTATTTTTATCGGCATACCACCTCTGGACGAAGAATTTGTTGATGCCGGTCTGGGTTGCAACAACCCTGTCAAGCAAATCCTCAGGGAGGCAGAACACATCTTTTCGCACCAACATATTGCTTGCATTATAAGCATCGGGACCGGTCATTTCACCACAACGGGCCTACCGGCACCAAGTCTGTTCAATAGGTTCATTCCTTTAGATGTAGCCGAGGTATTGAAGAAGATCGCAACCGAGTGTGAAGCCACAGCGGAGGAAACTGAATTCCGCTTCAGATCTATTTCGAATGGTTACTTCCGGTTCAATGTTGAACAAGGAATGCAAAATGTGATGCTAGCGCAGTGGGAAAGGCTGAGAGAGGTGAAGACACACACATTGCAGTATCTGCAGCAGGGCAAAGTGGACAAGATGCTCACAGTGGCTGTCAAAGCTCTCAGAGAGCGGTGGGAAGTGATCCCTGTCACACACCTCAGTGCGTACAACTTGCATTGCCTTACAACTGATGGTATATGTTTTATGATAGGCACCATTGGTGTAAGCACTGTTGGTGGTGTAAGCACTGTTGGCAGGGAACCTGATAGAAGAGTGCATCTTAAGACATGCCCTCTACCAACAAGCAGATTTACTGGAAGAGCTGATATCCTTATGCAACTGGAGGGATACTTCTTTGCAGACTGGCCATCTGCTGAGGCAGAACAGCGCATATTTGTCTTGTTTGGGCTTGGTGGGGCAGGAAAAACACAGATTGCATTGACATTCATTGATAAGTTTTATCAACGGTGGGGTAGTGTCCAGGATTGTTATATGTGGACTGACCTGTTTCAAGTTCAGTTTCTGGAGAGTCTATTATGTTGATGCAAGTAGTGTGACCACTATGGAGTCTGGCCTTGAAGATATTGCTCGGGAAGAGGGTATTGGTGAGACTGCCAAAGATGCTCTTCTCTGGCTTTCTGGACGACACCAAGGGTGGTTGCTCTTCATGGATAATGCTGATGACCACGACATAAACCTTTGAAAGTACTTCCCACTTTGCAAGCATGGAAATATCATTGTGACAAGTCGCAATGCAGAGTGTCGTGTACATGCACCCAGCTCCAACTGTCATGTATCAAGCATGAATGCTAAGGAAGCTATTAATTTGCTCCTTGTGTTCTCCACAGTCAAAGATTCTGTAAAGAATCTTACCTTGGCAGCTCTGATTGTGAAAGAGCTTGGCTATCTTCCCCTGGCCATTGTACAAGCAGGTGCCTATATCTCAAAGGGATGCAGTCTAAATGAGTACCTGAAGATTTTTCAGAAGGATCGAGCTCAACTGATGAGCAAACAGTCAGTACAAATGGTGGATGATTATCCATGGGCAGTGTGTGCAACATGGGAAATTAGCTTTAAAAAGCTAAGTCCCATTGCAGCAACCCTGTTACACCTGTGTGCATTTCTGCATTACAGGGGGATTTCCAAAAGCATCTTTCAAAAGGCTTCTCTCATGGATCTAGGTGGACCATTTGATGATGCAAGACAATTTCTGCATAACTTTCAAACCACAGATGGTGGCTGGAGTGACTTTCAATTTCAGGAGGTCATTAATGAATTAGCTTCATACTCATTAATTAGTACTGATGAAGAAGACAACACATTTTTCCTTCATCCACTAGTACATGTCTGGGCTCGAGATAACCTAGAGGTGGCAGAGCAGGAGAATAAGCAAGCTTGTACAATGCAGATACTAGCACTTTCTATCCCATATGGAGATAGTGTGGAGGATTATGATTTTAGGAGATCTCTTCTGTCTCATATCAATGAGCTACATATAAAAGCTGCAGATTCAAACATGGCAGAAAAATTTGCAACAGTGTTCGCCGAAGCAGGGCGATGGAAGGATGCTGAAGAGCTGGTGGTTAAGGGCCTTGAGACAAGGAAGAGGGTCTTTGGTGAGGAGCATCCTGGCACCCTGAGGGCCATGGGTAACCTTGCCTCAACCTATGAGGGTCAGGGTCGGTGGAAGGATGCTGAAGAGCTAGAGGTTAAGGTTATAGAGACATCAAAGAGGGTGCTTGGTGAGGAGCATCTTGGCACAATACACTTCATAGAGAAGCTTGCCAGCACCTATTGGTATCAGAGCCGGTTGAAGGAGGCTGAGGAACTGCAGGTTCCTGTCATGGAGACAAGAAAGAGGGTG
This sequence comes from Gautieria morchelliformis, assembly GCA_015179125.1. NCBI lineage: Eukaryota > Fungi > Basidiomycota > Agaricomycetes > Gomphales > Gomphaceae > Gautieria > Gautieria morchelliformis. Next base: position 150,739 of record WHVA01000061.1, on the reverse strand, counting down.
CTTGGTGAGGAACACCCTGACACACTATACTCAATAGGGAGTCTTGCTATTACCTATGGGATTCAGGGTTGGTGGAAGGAGGCTGAGGAACTGCAGGTTCCTGTCATGGAGACAGTAAAGAGAGTGTTTGGTGAGGAGCATCTTGGCACATTACACTCTATAGGGAACCTTGTTTGGATCTATCAGAATCAGTGCCGGTGGAAGGAGGCTGAGGAACTAGGGGCCCCCGCCACAGAGACAATGAAGAGAGTTCTTGGTGAGGAACATCCTAGCACACTACACTCCATGGGGAATCTTGCCATGACCTATTTGAATCAGAGCCGGTGGAAGGAGGGTGAGGAACTGCTGCTTCATGTCATAGAGACAAGAAAGAGGGTGCGTGGTGAGGAGCATCCTGACACACTACTGTCTATGCTAGGTCTTGCTAGCACATGTCATCATCAGGGCCGGTGGAAGGAGGCTGAGGAACTAGAGGTTCCTGTCATAGAGACAATGAAGAGGGTGCTTGGTGAGGAGCACCTCTACACATTACGCTGTATAAGCTATCTTGCCAGTAACTATCAGAGTCAGGGCCGGTGGAAGGAGGCTGAGGAACTGCAGGTGCCTGTCATGGAGACAATGAAGAGGGTGCTTGGTGAGGAACACCCTGACACACTATTCTCTATGTGGAATCTTGCTACTATCTATTGGAATCAGGGCCAGGTGAGGAAGGCTATCAGACTGAGGGTCCGTGAAAGAAGGGTGAGGGCTGTGGGACGCTGGTCATTGAGGGAGCTTAATTATAAAGGCTATATAGTACAACATATATGAGTATATAATATATGTTGTAAGAATATTAATAGCAACATATAGGAATATTACAGTAGTACTAGGTGGGTACCCATGCTTCACAGGGGGGTTAGGTCAGACACATTGGTAAGGTCATTGGGTAAATAAGTAAAACTCATTTGGGTAAGTAAAACACATCTTATTGCAATTGAAAGTAGCTCTAAGTAACACATCAGGTAGCAAATTCCGGTAAGCCCAAGAAGTGGCTCTGAGAAGCGTAGGGAGGACCAGTGCCGAGCATGGCACCGCAAAAAATTGCAGTGGCTTGAGAGGTATGTGAGAGTAAATACAGGAAGAGCGAAAGCAGCAGGGCAATAGAAAGAGGAAAGGGGGCCTGACAGTGGCATGCAGCGGTAAAAAAACCCTGGGGGGAAAAAGCCTAGATGCATGTGCAGGAAAAATAGGGAAAGGGGGGGTGGGGAAAGCGATGTGAGCTTAAGGAACTGGGAAAATGTTAGCGCAAGCGTGGTGAGTGAGCGAAGTGAACACTACCTGTGCGGTGTGGGAGCGCTGCGAGTGAGCTATGCACAGGGGCAACTCGCGGAGTCACTGAGTATGCAGGAGTGGTCCGTCTGCTGAGACATGCGTGACAGTCCGATGACATGTCTAGTGGGACTTGAGACTACTCGCATTATGAAGTTCAGCGGAACTTCAAGGGACACTAGAGTGTGATACTAGCTCACCTAGAAATACAGAATCGAAGGAAGAGAAAAGAGATGAGACTTAGCACAGGGCTGCAGAAAAGCCACAGGTGGGGGTGGAATTTGCTGCGTGTAAGAACACTTTGCTACTTAAATGCTGAGTAATATCTCCACACATTTCTTGTAAAGATATAGATCTTATGCCTCTTGTCACAAGAGCAGAGAACTTGACCAATGAGTGGTATTCTGGATGCTACGTAGTGACAGTGTAAGGTAAGATGCGATGGGGGCCGCCGGCCGGTTCCCACGCATGAACTGTACAGTGGGTCCCTAAGGACTGGCATTAGCTATGCACTATATACATAGGTTATTTATACCCTCCCCCTCTATGAACAACTCAAGAGGTATAGAGGTCCTCCATGATGGAGTCCTTGAGTGATTCTGATACGACAATGGCATCATTGTATGGGGCTGGTGGAGCACAAGGATCTGTCGGGGGTGCCTCCGGATCTGCAGAGGTGTGTGGGTGCGGCGGCTCTGCCTCACCTGTGGTGGGGTTTTCCACGTGGTCATTGGGGCCGGTGTCCTCCTGGAGCATGGCCTTGACGGCTGGGTCATTGGCCAGTGGGGGGCAGCCAGAGGCTCATGAGCTCCTGGTTGAGCTGGGCATGAGTGAGTGGCAGGGGTGCCGTGGCTCTCACGTGGCTGGTCTCGAGGATCTTCTGCTGACCCTCTTGGGCGGCGGCACTGAATGCCATGCCTGTGAGACTTCGTTGAACATATTGTTCAATGCAAGCCATGTGCTTGCAGGTGACGCCGGTGTAGCAGGCCAGCCACCTCGCGATCTCCACGAGCAGGATGTCTGGACCAGCCAGACCTCTTACAGAGTATGGCCCCGTGATCAACAGTCGGAGGCTGGTGCTGTGTGGCGTCAGGCACTCCCTGGCATCAATGAGGCTTGACCATTGGTCGGTCGAGCCGAACAAGTCGAAGAGCCTTGACTTGAGGGGTGACGTGACCCCTTTGGTTCAGGGTGCGAGGGCCTTCAACCACATCCAGATGTCCATGTCTGTGAGGTTGAGGCTCCCATCTGCGTTGTCATGGATGGCTGAGGTTATTCCTTCCGGGTTGTGGATCCAACCCTTTAGGATAGCCACAATATTGAGCAGGGTACTGCTCACTATCATGAAGCAATCCCATTTGGGATTGCGAGCATATTGCTTGCACTCAATGCACTTGAACACACCGATCATCTCGCATGTGTGCAGGAACTGTGGCATGTCCTTCGCCTGCAGTCAGAGCTCGACGAAGTGTGCGTCGTCGAGTGGGCAGACATTGTACCATTGTGTACATCACTGCGGCGCCTTTCCTACAGGTCGTGGTAGGAAGCCTGTCTCGGAGATTGGCGGGTCTCCGAGCGGTATGATCTCCCCTTCCCCTGGGTAGGGAAGGTGAACTGGCCCCGCCACTGGTGGCAGGCCCATGTGCAGCCTGATGTATTGGGCCTCAACCATCGCTACCTGCTGTTGCAAGGCAGGGTTGTTGATGGTGTGCGACGGTGATGCTGCTAAGTATGCGCCGATCGTGCATTCCTTTGCAATGGCTAGGCCATTGTATGATCTGGGGGTGCCGTGCAACTTCTTGCACTTCTTCTTTGGTTGCTCAGCTATAGGCTGAGCCCTGTCTGGGTCGTACATTTTCCAGATGGATGAGTTGGACTCCCATCCATCCAGGATGTCGTCATACGCCACGTTGGACAGCGTGCTCGGCCCCTCCATTGATGTAGGGGTGGGGACCGATATCCGGGATGCCAGTCCCAAGGCTGCACGTGCTGGCAGGGGTGCCGTCACATGAGGTGACAATGGGCAGGCCACTGAGTCAGTGGCCTGGTCGTGGCATGGCTTTTTTGAGGCTGTGTGTGTGAGCTGGAGTGCCTTAAGCCGCTCCTCTAGCTCTTTTACTTTGGCGCACTTGGCGTTGAGCACGTCGTTGTGGCTTTCGACTGTGGGTTCTAGGTCCTTGACCTCTTTTTTGAGGTCATGGATTTCCTGTGAGGGCTCCACTCGCGTGTTGTGCGCGATGACCCTTGGGAACCATCCCCAGGCAGCGTCGATGGCGTTGCCGATGTCCTCATCCTTCAGCTTCACCTTTCAGGTGCTTGTTGTGGCCCGTAAGTGCATGGCGTACGCCACGCAAGTGTCACAGTCGTCCAGGTGGACAATTGCCGGTGCGTCTTCCCATCCTACAATCATCCAGTGTTCCTGATCCACTGGTGCTCGTAGGATGTCTGCGGCCCCTTGCTTTGGGGCCGTTGAGCGTGGCTTGTCTGTTGACAGATCAATGTCCATTCCATTTTTCGATGGCATCATCTTCGTGGGGAGATGATGGTGGTGGTGGTTGCTTCCAAGAAGTGATGTGCCTCGGAAAGATCTGAGGTGAAAATTTAACTGCACCGTGGTTGGTGCATCACATGGTGTGCACGTGACTGATGCATCTAGTGGCGCTTGGGGAGGTCATGTGGCTTGCCCATCCCCTAGAGCTCTAGGTAGTGATCTAGAGCTTTGATATCCTTGCATAACATACATGGGCTCCCATGTTACGTCACTTAGGGTCCAGCAGACCTGGAACTCCAGGTCCGTCGAGTTTATCCATTGGTGTGCGATAATCTTGTCAATGAGCCACTCCTTGTCATCGTTTGATCCAAAGTCATAAAATGACTTGGCCTCATCATGAGGAAACAGTTCATCATTGTTAGCCTTGTATCGTCATACGAGACTTGAATGGAAGACCGGTGAGATATGATGGCTTTTCAGCTCGTTGGGGAGTTCAAGGGTCACCGTCGAGGCGTCATTATGCGCCTTGATGATACAGTATGGTCCAATATACTGCGGCACAAGTTTTCTGGCTCTTCCTTTTGGCAGAGTCAGGTTTTGGGTTGACAGGTAAACACGGTTGTTGGCTGCATACATGTTGCTTGCCGTGCATTTCTTGTTTGCATGAAACATTTGCGTCACACGATGCTCAATGATTGCATCATGTGCCACCATCAGGTTCCATCTGGCCTGATGTGTGAATCGGCTACCCCCTTAAACAGGGTGTCCGTGGCTATGGGCAGTCTATCCATGGCATATAGCCGTGGTTCAGCTCAAAGGGCACGAACCCTGTGGTTGCGCTGACTTTGCTGTTGAGGGCGACCTTGACCATTGGGCATTTTGCTGCCCAGTCCCTTTGGTCGTCCCTGACTACAGCATGCAGTATCTGGTTGATCGGTGGTTTGCATGCTTGGTCACTCCATCTGTTTGGGATGGAAGGGAGTCGACATAAGGAGTTTAGTCCCCATGAGTTGCTGTAGTTCATGCCAGGAGATAGACATGAACTTTGAGTCTCTATCTGAGACGATGGAGTCCGGGACTCCATGGAGTCGGATGAATTCTTTCAGAACCAGCCAGGCTACTCCCTTGGCTGACATGCTCATCGTTGTTGGGACGAGGTGGATGTGCGACGTTAGTCAGTCGATGACTACCATTAGGTAGTCACAGTCATTCGACTTGGGCAGGGGCCCCATGGAGTTGATGTCGATCGACTGCCACAGCCTATCCGGAATGGGTAGGCTGTTTAGTCAACCCTTGGGCCGTTGTGGCCCAGTCTTCGTCATTTGGCACTTCACACATGATGTGCAGAATGACTCGATGTCCAGGTTCATGCCCGGCCACCAGTATGGCCTTTGAACATAGTTTGATGTCTTCAGATGGCTGTAGTGACCGACTATCTGGTGTGCTCGATTGATAATGATTTTGATCAGCCTCCTTCCCCCCTGAAGAACAGATTGGGGGATGGTGATGACGTCTCTCCGGAGCTGATTCTTTGTCCAAATCAGCACGTCCCAGATTCTGAAACTCGGGTGCACGTTCCAATGCTCCATGATCTTCGAGAACATGGGGTCCTTATGGTACGTGTCTCGTAAGACCTTGGACAGGTCTACGCCTCGTTTGATGCTCTGGCACAGTGGTGCGCCATCGTTGCCTGTGGCGATGACTCGGACATCATTGTTGTCATTGTCGGGTGATGCGGCACCGTTCTTGGGCTCTTGTGAGCCCTCGTTCAAGGCGGCGGACTCTAGTCTCCGCACCTCCATCTTCTCTGTGAGGTGGTTAGACTGTCTCGTTGCTGCTGTTTGCAGCTCAATATACCGGTTGGTGGGGAGTAGCTCACCTTCTGGGTCTAAGCACGCGTCTGCGTTCACAAAGACGTGGTCCGGGTGACTGTCGTCACTCGTGTCGCTCTCATAGTAGCGTGACAGGCAGTCTGCCACCTTGTTCTCCACTCCGTCAACATGAACTGTGTTGAAGTTGAAGTGGGACAAAAATTCCCACCATCTGACCTGGCGGTCAGATAGGCTCTTTTGGGTCTCAAAGTATTCTAGCCCTTTGTGATCTGTGACGAGGGTGAACCTTCATCCTCAGAGTTTATCCTCCCATTTCATGAGAGCCTCAAGCACAGCGATTGTCTCGTTCTTGTGAGTTCTGTAGTGTTGCTGAGCAACACTGAACTTCTTTGACAAGAAGCTGGCTGGCCGACAGGTTTTCTAGTTGGGGCCTTGGCCGTAGACTGCACTGATGCCAGCTTTTGATCCGTCGGTGATAACCCAGATGGGCTCTGGGCTTGGTGCGTCGATTGGATGCAGGATTGGGGCCTTACAGGCCAATGCCTTAATGCTTTGCCAGCATTTGTCAAGAAGTGGGGTCCATTCGAATGGATGATTGTTCCGCGCACAACCCGACAAGGGGGTCGTGTATGCGCTAACATCTGGCATGTAGTGTGCCAGGTATTGCACCAGTCTGAGGAAGCGCTGGACGTTGTTGAACGTCTGCGGCCTTCGCCACTCGTGAATGCGTTGCATTTTGTCCTCGTCGGCATGTACACCTTGGCCATCAATGATGTGGCTGAGGCACTCCATTTGTATGGAATAGAGGTCAACCTTTTTCTTGCTTAGAAAGAGGTGGTTCTTCCTCAGTCTGTCAAAGACTATATAGAGGTGCTCCTTGTGCTCCTGTATTGAGAGCGAGAAGATGAAGATGTCATCCATGTACACATGGACAAAGAGACCTATGCAGTTGCGGAAGATTGCCGTTATCAGCTGTTGGAATGTCAACAGCGCGTTGCAATCTCCCATCTGTATTACCTGGCTCCTGAAGGTGCCCAGGATCGTAGCAAAGGCAGTCTTTTCTACATGATCCAGATGAATGTGGATCTGCTGGTATGCTTCGGACATATTGAGTTTGGTGCGATATTGACAGCGAGCCATGTTGCTACGGATGATATTTTGATCTGGGAAGGGTGTAATGTCCTTCACAGTGTTTTTGTTCTGCTGGCGCTGATTGAAGACAGTCCACAGTGTACCATTCTTCTTTGGCATGCATAGCATGGGTACTGCCTGTTGTGCAACTGCTGGTATCCACCACTTCGCAGCGGTGTAGCATTCTATCTTCATGGACAGTTCCTCTCGGAAGTGTTTGGGGCACTTCGGTAGGCGATACTGCATGTGTTTGTTGGGATTGATGAGATTGATCTCATGGTTTATCTCCTGCAGTGGCGGGAGCTCTAATGGGATTCCACTGACCAGGTCAGTGATCCTCTCCATCCATTCCTCGTGGAGGTGAGGGATGTCGTCATCCGTGAGGATGATGGTGGTTGGTTTTGAAGCTATTAGGCGCTGTGTGCGTCTATTAGGTCCCACGGCGCACAGGACCGCCTTTCTTTTTCCCATCACTTTCACCGTCAGGTGAGAGTGTCTCTCCCTATGATTGTAGGGCGAGCTCGAGGATGAGTCATTATGCGAGTCATCCTCCTGGCTTCGGCGCCGGGGTGATCCTGCTCACCCTTGGCCCCTTGCCTTCGCTCGGCACCCTATTATCACTGAATGATACCTTGCCCATGGGGATTATCTCGTCCCCCTTGCGGATTGTCCCTGGGCTTGAGAAGTCCAGGGTGATGCCAACTCTCCTTAGGAACGGCATCCCTAATATCCTGTTGTAATATTCAATGTTCGCTATGTCAAAGTATTTGTCGTAAGTTTCGCGACCAAATTTAATGGTCATGTTCGTTCCATAATTAATTGTGGAATGACTGCCTATGCAGGCCAATTGCAGTGTGATCAGCTGCTCCAGGGCGAATGTCTTCATTCCTGTGGCTCACATAAACTCAGGGGACAGTAGCACCCCTTCGCTCCCGCTATCCAGCAGGGAGTGGGCTTTCACGCTGTTTATCTCCCAGTACCTTGAGAGGGTATGGTTTTCGTTGTGTGGGTGTGTTGGCTGCGTCCTGTGCTTGCTTCAGTGGTGATACACCGGCTTGGCCGCCTTGTCTGGCATGGCCGATGTGTGTGCCACCATGACTTTCATGGTGGAGTCGTCCTCCAGCACAATCAGGATCACACTGGATCTATAGGCAGTGTCTTCCACCTCTTCATCCCATTCGTAATATTGGGATGGTTCGGGATCCCACTCTTCAGCGGGCGCATCTCCATTGTCCGGAGATTCATTGGGTTGGGGATCACCCTCCCCCTCTTCATCAATCTGTTGAAGAGAATTCTGTTCGGGATCTGCATCTGGATCCTCATCTTCATCATTGTGCCTCGTGGCTGCTCTCCATATACCGGACCTAAGTTGGGGACACTCTGCCTTTTTGTGGCCAGGTTGGCCGCATTCAAAGCACATGGTGCTGCTTTGAGTACCACTGGGTCGATTGTTAGGTTGGACCAATGCTTTTGGTGGTGGGGCCAGTCTCAGTGGCGATCCTGACGCTTGAGGCTGTTTGGCCTTGGGCGGTCGTCCAGCTTGAGCTGGGCGTGGGGGTGGAGGTCACTGTGATGCTCCACTCCTTGGGAACAGGCTAGGCCTGTTCAGGCCTGTCTGTGTCACCAGCTTGCTCACTGCAAGCCAGGCTGCACTTGCTGATGCAGCTGTGCTTTCTGCTTGGCGCATCCCCATGTTATATCGGGATGCTTCCTTGATCATGTGGGCTGTTTCGAAGAGCTTCTCTCGGCGTTATAGCCCTTTTTGAGGACTTCATTGCATACATTTCACGCACCGCAGACACAAACTGTCTCTGGAACATGTAATCATCTGGCGGCTGTATCATATGCGCCGCCTATTTTGTGAGCTCGTTCAGCATCTCCTGAACGGTTTTCATGCCCTGCATGACCATGTCGAATTTATTCGATGCATAGTCGTATGTCAGTGTGTGCAGGAAGCTTTTTTGAAGGCCCTGCATCACTGTTTCCAGGGTCCAATTGCGGACCTGGTGGTTGAAACGTTCTATGTTTCGGAGGAACCATTCCTGGGCTTCGCCGGTCAGGCATGTGCCCACATAGCTGACCTGCATGTCTATGCTGGTCGGCCCTAATAGACAATTCATTTTCAGCCATCGTAAGATGGCTGCGACGAAGATCTCAAACTCTTCGAGGTCTGATCCCCCGGCATATGGTTTGGGGTGTGCCAGCGTTACACCGGCTTTTGCTAGCACAGACTTTTCAGGGTCTGTGTCGGCGGCGTCTGCTAGTGCCATGCGGATCATCCGTGTGATCCTGTCATACAGCTCATGGGAGCCGTCTGCCTGATCCGGTATACCCTGCCCTTCTGTCAGGGCCATGGATCATTCAGGCAGCTGTGACGCTGTGCAGGGCAGGCCATTGTATGCCCTCATGGGACCCAGGCCCGGGTTGGGCTCGGGATCAGGAGCATTTTTGTGCTCTTGGATCTGGGGGGGTCCTGTGCCAGGTGTCCCCCGTCAGCCCCACGTTGCAGATGTACAGCCTGCTGTTGTAGGCTGTGCACACTTGTCGTGCTTCCTGCACGGCGCGCGTGAGCTGCTTGTCTGGCTGCTGAGTGGTGTGGCTCTGGGCCACCGTTTCCTTGGCATTTCTGGCTAGCAGTTCGAGGGCCCGCATATGGTGGTGTGTGGCTGTGGCCTCTTTCCGCTGCCAGTGCATCACTTTGAGCTCTAAGCTCTCTGTCATTGCCTCAGAGTCTGGCTATGAGGCAATTTGCTCTCTGACGATCTGTTGGATCGTCTTACGGCTGTCCGTGGGGGCAGCCGGTTCTCCTTGGGGTTCATTTCTGAACTGTACATCCTGTTTGACCGGGGCAGCTGGCGGTGGCATTCACTGCCAGTCCAGTTCTTTTCAGCGTGGTTCTTCCGTGTTGTGGCCACATTCACTGGCTGCGGACTGGCGCGAGCTTTGACATGGTATCCCGCGTTCCCCGCGCGAGCGGAGGGCTGTCTGGACATCCTCCAGCATGGCAGTGTCCCGTTGCTGGATCTCCTTGATCTGGTGGAGTTCCTTGCCAAACTCCATGAGGGCAGATGCAATGTTATCAAGCTGCGATGCGATATGCTCGTGCTTGTGGCCTGTGAGGGCATTCCGGGGCAGTGTGTCCTGCACCTGTTTGGCCATTGCCTCAGCCATCTTGTTGTTGATGGCATGTGTCCTTGAGCTCTTGGAGCTCAAGCTTGAGTATTCTGAGCCCTGACCATCATCAGGGGCTCGTCTTTTTGTCTTCGTCCCTCCTTGGGGGATGATAGTCGTCGCTTGACTTCGCAAGCGATGGTTCAGGTCTTGGCTTCGGGCCCGCCTCGATTGTGACGCTCTGCCGTCTGACCACGGCAAGACTTCTCTGCCTTTGCCTTTGTCTCTGGGCAGAGGGGATTGGGGGGCAGTGCCGGTCTATTGCCCGGCGACGTCTCCTCCTCGACCACACTCGGGGAGATGTGGTCAGGATTTTCCTTGTCCTTGATTGGGGGGATGAGGGCGGTGAGATCTACAATCTCTCCATCTTCAGGTGTCCTGTATTCATGGTCCAGGGTTGCATCAGCTGTCGTGTCGCTGGGCTGCGCCTGGGGCATGGACTGTGAGCTCGTGGCTCGTGTCCATCTTTGACTGCGTAGAATCATCACGCTCGCAGCCGACAGTAGAGGGTCTACTGGAGGGCCTCAATGATGTTTAGTCATTGATGCAGTGATCTTTTTCAAGATTGCTCTGAATCCACAATCGGTTGGTTGCGTGGCAATCAACCGCAGGATAGTTCAAAAAGGTGTAAAGATGTAGATCTTATGCCTCTTGTCACAAGAGCAGACAGAACTTGACCAATGAGTGGTATTCTGGATGCTACGTAGTGACAGTGTAAGGTAAGATGCGATGGGGACCACTGGCCGGTTCCCACGCATGAACTGTACAGTGGGTCCCTAAGGGGCCCACTGGCATTAGCTAAGCACTATGTACATAGGTTATTTACATTTCTCCCATGTCTGTGTGTTGTCAAGATTGGTTTTTAGGCGTTAATATCATGTATTAGTGAACACAGCGAATGCCCGAATGACTTGTGCGAATAAGTATGCCGTCCGGCGAATACATGAACCAATGAATGTTCACAAGATAGGAGGGTTGCCTGGATGGGGCTCGCCCTATCTACAGTCGTAGCGAAATGGCCCATGGCACTTGACGATACAACGTGCAAGGTGTCACGGAAGGGCTGTCTAAGTAGCGACAATCCCTTCGCTGGCAAAGGTGCTCCTTTGGAGCCCTTCGCCAACAGCACAGAAAATAGTTCGAAGGCTAAGGTAACGAAGATGAAGTATGAGAACTCACCAGTGATGCCTAAGTCCTCTGCTGGTCGAAGATAGAAATCTCCAAGAGAAGGCTCAAGATGATGATCACAGCGAGGTCAAGTTTGCACAAGATGGACGACGTATGATAATTGAACTGGAGAATATACATGCGAATGTAAACTACTTATATCGAATGCTCGTAAGGCATCAGCGAATAGGAAAGAGGCCGTTGTGAGTCAGGGTTGGATAGGGGTGCGCAGTCATGATACTAAGTAGATGGAATAAACATACAATATAGTGAGGGAAGAGTGCGAACATGAAACAACGGAGAGCAAAGGTGGCGAAGGCATTCATGTACAAAACCATGTCTTGGGACCCGCATACATGCTACCCTGCACGGACTCTTCGTCTACTGGGTTGATCCCGCACGACCTATGGAAGGGACGTCCTGCGAACACACTTTGGCCATATGAACACCCAAAGGGGTTGGATTAAGAAGATGATGGGGTTAGTGATGAACCATTGTGCTGGGTAAATGGTATTGATCATATTTGATGGTGTGCCTGCTGGCAAAATGTGCGAGCAGCGAATAGCGGTTCAGAGAAATGCGAGGAAGGGCGAACGAGTGTGACATAGGGGAGAAGTGGTTGAAGTGGAGGGCAAAGCCGAGCGAACAAAGGGGGAGGAGTGGCAAAAGGGGAAATGGGGATAACAAGGTCCATGAAATACACAAGTCATGGCAGTCCGATCATAGGAACACCATCGAAAGAGGGTTGAGCAGAGGAGGTGATAGGCCCAGCGATGACTGTTAAGTTAGTTCAGGGACGTCGATCGTGCTTCGATGGCGTGGCCATGGTAAATGGCACAAACAGTGAGGATCGGTTGCCGAACACGGCAAGGGCGATCAGAACGAACATGAAGGTGGAGTGAGAAATAGGAGAACAGAGCATCTGAGTATGGGCAATAAACACATCATGACATGTGTCCCCCATGTATAGCATGTACCCATGCATAGTGTGTCCTCACATGTAGTGTGCCTAGCATGTCCCTTGTTTGTAGTATGTCCCCAAGCATAGCATGTGCCTCAAGTATAGCATGCATAGCATGTCCCTGCTTTGTAGTGTGTCCCCACATGTAGTATGTTGCCCAAGTATAGCATGCATAGTGTGTCTCTTGTTTGTAGCATGTCCCTGTTAAGACTGTATGTTGTACTGAGACTCGGCTTTAAATGAGAGCCAAGCTGAGGCTTGGAACTGAGGGCTTGGCTTCAACTTTGTAGGTTGCGCCCACTCAGTGTTCTGCCCTAATTTCAGGAACAGGTTCGGCTATAAGCCAAGGATCAGACTTAGTATCAAGCAGGAGAGCTTAGTGTATGAGGAGCTAAGTCAATATCTGAACCAAGGAACTAGCATACAGAATTGGGGGGTTTATATAGTAAAGCAGGTGACCGGAACTAGCGGACAAAGGGAACCAAGGGACAAACATACGGGGAACTAGCTAAGAAGGGGAATCAGGGGTGATGGACAAGTAAGAAGGGGAACCAAGGAAAGCTAAGTGAACCTGAGGTTTCCCAGGTGAGTACCAAAGCCAAGGCTTTGGAACTGGACTCGGGAATGGATCGTAACAGTACCTCCCCCTTATGGCAGAACCCATGAGGCCATAAGCGAGATCCCAGAGATCACCAGGTCAGGAGGATTATATAGGCTTTGTTTAACGTCTCCATTTCTTGTCTTCTCCCATCATTATCAAACTTTGTGAATAATGTCAGATGCCCAAAATATGAACATTGATGAAGTTGATGAGTTTGATGTGGAACTTGCAAGGGCTGAGCATGAAGCAGACGAATGCAAAAATGCATTAATGGAAAAAAGGTGACTTGCACAAGAGCGCAAGGACACAATAGAAAAATGGTGGCTGGAGGATGCCCGAAAAGCTGAGGAAGAATGCAAGGAATGGGAAGCACAGGCCAAGGCTGCAAAGAAAGCTGAGGAAGCCAAAGCCAAGGCCAAGAAACGGAAGAGGCTTGATGATGATCTGTGGGCTGAAAGACAATGGCAAGCCGAGATACAACCAGCTGAGCCGGAACAGTTGTTGCCGCTCATGTCACTGGAGGATCACCCGGTGCTGGAGTCGGCTGTGAGCAAGGTGAAGGCTCTCAATGCCGAGCTGGAAAAGCAATGGGAAGCTGGGAGCAAGCCTCAGGCTGGAGGCTTGGGGGCTCGGAAATGCAGGGGCTTGCCAGAGGATGGGGTGCTCGTGGTAAGTGCCTATATATATTTGATTTTCAGTTTTTTTTCTTGACTTTGGTTTTATAGAGTACTTCTTGTGACACATGCTGACGGTGCTGTGGCCCATGTGTCATTGGGAATAAGGTTGTGTGCTGAGCTTGCAGCCACAGGACAGTTCGGTGTTAATTCCTGGAAGGAAAGTGGAAACATCCATGTTGTAAACTGGCATATATTGCTTCTCTATTTACTATGTCAGCACCGCCTGTGCTGTGAACCGGCATGTTCCCAGGCCTATCCACATTAGGATACTCCTATTTAGTTCCCACTCCGCTGTCCCCTGACCGAGCACTCGCATATGCATCTGTATGCATAAGTAGCTAGCTCAGTAGCTACAATGAATCAATCAGTTTCAGCCCGTCCATTCACATAGCTTGAGTCCGGTTGAGTGAGTTAACAGCGTCCTCACTAGTGTTTCATCTCTTGCGCATAGTGCACATCGTGTCTTGTTCCGGCCTTCGTCTCTCCCCGCCTCCCTCCTTGCATTCTAACAACAGATTAAAAGTCTCAGGACTACCGATCGAGATGGCACACGTCACGACCCTCACTTCCTACCCAAAGCACGACATACATAAATTCCGAGATATAAAGCCCAAGCTTGGCCGAGACAACTGGGTCTCGTGGAAGCGAGAGCTCCTCGCCACGGTGAGGGACCGAGGGCTCTATGCCAACATCACGGACACTGATCCTTCCCCATCCGCATCTGACCAGAACGTCATCATGACAGACAATGTCTCCCACGTAGGATCGATCCCACTCTCCTAGCTCATCGACAAGTGGAGAGACAGGAACGATACGGCATATAACCAGGTCATGCTATGTATCTCCCCTGAACTCCAGACTGCCATCGATGATACTGACCTTGCTTGTGACGCTTGGAAGATACTGATCAAGCGATTCGAGTCTACGGACCCGAGTAAGGTCAGCATAGTGAGGACGAAATACGAGAACTACCATATGCTTGAAGGGCAGTCCGTCGTATCATATCTGACTACCATGAAGGAATTCAGGAGTCAGCTGAAAAATATGGGCGAAGTAATCGCGGACTCCACTCACGCGGCCACAGTGCTCTGTAACGTTCCCGAGTCATGGAGGCCGGTCGCCCAGACCATCAGAATGATCACCCGTGACCCTGAGGTGATCGAGGAGCGCCTCGAGGCCCACGAAGCCGACCTCAACGCGCTGGAGATATCCAGCCAGGCCGCCACAGCCTTCATCGCTCAGTCCAGATCAAATCGTCCTGCTAATTTCATAAACGATCACCCAGCTTTCCAGAACTCATACCAGAACACATACCCTGGACACTTCGATCACCCGCAACGCGGTAACGCTTCACGGCCCACTCAGGGAACACCTTACCAGTGTAACAACTGTGGAAGGCCTGGCCATTCGGCCTCACGATGTTTCTCTCCAGGGGGTGGTTTGTCTGGGCAAACACCCTGGAGATCAAGTCAAGGACAGTCCAACTCACATATTCAGACCCCCCTAAATCGTACCATTCCCTCACCAGTCATCCAACAGCAGACCCTGCAGCCCGGCACGCCTGCACAGGGCACAGTGGCACACCTGGCCGGACAAACGAAGGACACAATCATGATGGCTCGCCTCACCGAGGTCGCCAGTCCCGACCCGAGCAGCACCATTCTGTCAACAGATCCACCAGCATCATCAGCCGTACACGACAGAACCCACACATGGCTAGTCGACTCAGCTGCGTCAAGTCACCTGTGTGGAAATATCGATTTGTTCGACGAAATCCACACAATCCCTACGATTTCAGTTGATACGGCCAGTGGAGCATCCTTTAAAGCGAATCAGATGGGTACTATCCGCATTACAATCCAGAACTATCCATACCTGCTGCCACCACTCGTGCTGACCCTACAGAACGTCCTCTTCGTCCCCAAACTCAATGCCAACCTTCTCTCAGTAGGACGGATGACTACGGCCAAGGTTGACGTACTTTTCAGTCACACCGGCACCTCACTATTGATGGACGACGAAATCATTGCTAAAGGGACAAAAATCAACAACCTGTTTGCATACTCGGCACAATCCTCACCGAAGCCCGATATGAAGCCGACAATCGAGTCGAAAGACGCACCAGACGACGAGCTTATCACGAATGACGAGCCAATGAGCGAAAGGGATGAGGCGACAGTGAGGGAGCGCACGGATGAGCCCAACGGGGGACATGGAGAGGAGCTTGAGGATGTGCTCGATGGGGGACAGAAGGGGGAGCGTGTGGAAGGGACAGCCGAAGAACAGGACGGGGCAGGAGACTCGAGAGTTAGTGAGGAAAGGGAGAATGATGAAGAAAACGCACCGAAGAACCTCTCTAAGGGCCCACAGACGGATCCATCGAATGTAGGGTACGGGAGAGAGAAGAGCCACGCGATGTTACTCACGGAAACAGCGGCGAGGGCACAGGAGAGGAGAGCGCCTGAGGAGAGGGAGACGGCGTTCGCGGCACTGATGGAGGACAAGCCGGACAGCTGCAAAGAAGTGACGAGAACGACGAATGCAGATAAATGGAGGTGAGCGCGTCGAGACGAGCACGAGGCGCTGACCCACACGCGGAATCTAATCAAATGGACCAATACGATCGTCATCGGCACCAGACGCAACTTTCGAGTCGATCGAGATAATCCTGGACATCTCGATGAGTTCCAATCGAGATTTGCTGCTCAAAATCACTCACAGATGACAGAAATTGATGGTTACTCACTAACGATCCAACACTCCCTCATTTCCACTAGCATCGACAATCCGTCAGCCATTGAATCCCTAGGCGACAGTAACACCGCAGACAACGAGGACTCACAAGACACTGAAATGACCGAGGACCCCGCTGACCCCTCACAAAGCCGCTGGTAATATGCAAGCGTCTCCATGTCTCACAGATCCCAGGGACACGTCAAGCTTGAGGGGGTGTGTTGTGAAACCTGAGGCGAATCAGCGGCCCCGCACCGATGCCGTGCGTGCGCACACACACCACTTCCCCCGCTCCTCATTCCTAGCTGATACTCGACCCATTACTTGGCTCCATCTTTCCACTCCACCTCTATATGCCCCATCAATTCTATAGTATATACCTGTACATTTAGGTACAACACATCCCCATGACTCGACTCCACGCCGGCCATAACCCCAGGCATCGATCCCCGTCGATTCTACCGTTCGCTTACATTTACACATCCCCCCACGCTCCACAGTCGATCTCAATACCTACTAGCTAGTGTTCTAAGTAGTATAAAGTAGCTACCCATGTACATTGAACAACCAGACAGTTATTCCTGTCCACTTCCGTGTGATCCCCAGTCTGAAGTTCCTTGTAGTGTTCACTGCCGCTCTTGCTTAAGTGGCACAGCCTACCGAGACATTTGTACACTACTCCTACGTAGAGTAGCACCATAGAGTCCCATCCCAGAACTCTCGCTTCATCCACAGGGATATCCGAGAATAACATCGAGATATATTCCTACTGTCCCCAGACCAAACCGCTGAAGACCTTTTATCTACAATCCAAACAAGGGTGGTGACAAGCCAATGCCGAAGAAGGTGAGGACAGAAAGTCCAAGCTGAGCTTGGGCAATGAGGTGGCTGAGCTGAGTGGGGGGCCCTCAGGTTTGCAGAGGAAAATGGAGCTGGTGTATGAGGGGGCAGTGGACAAGCCACTGGCCTGACAGTTGGCCAGCTCCTTCGGGAGCAGAACAAGTTGCTTGGGACCCTTGTGGACATCAGGAAGGGCATTATCAACATGGCATATGTGGAACTGCCAGCAGAATGTGAAATTTATCCGGTACATGTCGCAATGAGCAATTGCAGCAGGATAAGCTGGAAAATGGGACTTGGGTTTGAAGGGAGAATGGTACGGGTTTGGGAGTTCAAGTTCAGACTCGGGCTCAGATGTGGAAATGGAAAGGGGTAAAACAGGGAAAGGAAAAGAGAAGCAAAGCGAGAACTCAGGAAATAAGGATGTGGAGGAGGATTTGGGAAGGGATTCAGGAAACGAGGAGAGGGACAGGGATATGGAAACAGATGAGGATGGAAAGACATTAGAGTAATGTAACTAGGATTTCAGAAACTCAGAAAATTTTTTTCTTGGTAACTTTTTGTTTTTCAGAAACAGAATGGAAAACAGAAAACGGAAAGAGACAGAGGGGACAGATGGACAGATTAGGGAACAGAAGTTTCAGAGAGAGGAAAGCTGAGAACTACAAGTGTAGATATTCAGCAAAATGGCCAAGGTTAAAACATAACAAAGAGTGTGATTTTTGTCTAACTAAGAAAATGACCATAAGATGAGTGAAAAGAAATGGGAGAGCAGAAGCTCGGGTTCAGTAAACCCATGGTCCAGGCTTGGCAGGGTAGGCTGAGTGAAAGTTGGTCATGATCTCGGCTGCATGGCTGAGCTCAGTCACAAGGACCCATGACGTCTCTTCATTGGTACCTTCATAACCAGCCCAATGGACGAGGTACAGGAGGTTACAAGGTCTACGATGCCAGTGAATCTTTGAGTCTAAGATCTTGGAACTCCCATACTCGGTCTCTCCATCGATCTCAACTAGAGGTGGTGGAGACTGAACCTGATTTGGAATGGTGTTTGGATGCGGGTTCGAGCATGGAGACATGGAAAACCAGGCGAACTGCCTGAAGGCTTTCTGGAAGCTGTAGGATGTAAGCTTGGTATCTGGCCTGGCCAGTAATCTCAAAGGGACTGAGGTACTTCTCAGCCATTCTTCGAGGGCCGTGGTTCTCCAGAAGAACTGCACTTTTACAAATGCGGAGGATCCAATCGTGAACTCAGGAGTGAGAGCATGACGCACATCAGCTGAGACCTGATACCAAGATTGAGTGAGTTTGATTTGCTCTTTCAGAGTAGCATGTAGCTGGTCAATGTCAGCTGTGAAGTCTTGGGCTCAGGAGGAAGTGAGGTCCCATTCAGGGTGAACTGTGAGGTTTGGTTTGTATTCCTTGTTGGCAAATAATGTGGAAATGGCAGTAGTTGCTTTTATGATTAAAATATTAGATCAATGCCTTTAGCAAATGATTCCTATTGCTTAGCGGTTGGGACCGCTATATCTGTCCTTTTCCTGTGTGCTGACTAAGCCTTCAGAGGCTTGTCCGGCACTGATGGATGAAGGTCATGTGACCGTGTCAACGAAAGAGTGGTCTCGATCTAGAGGATAACTATCTCAAAAGGGTTTGCTTTTGAGGTAGTCTAGAGTAAACAATAATAGTAGGCTCTCAACGAAATTGGAGTGAACTATCCAGATTTAAGTTCTGTAGCTATCAAACAAGAGTACAGTGACTTCAGGGGGTGAAACAGTTGATTCTGGATGATTGATTCATACATTCGTGGTAGCTACTTATACTATACTAGTGATAACTACCAGTGTTCGAGATAGTAAGTTAATGGGTCGAAAAACTACGTATAACTAGAGGGGTGACTACTTATAGTCATAAAGCCATGGGAGTGATGGGGATAGTGTCAGGGGTGTTAAGCTTTGGAATTGAGTCTTGTACCTACTATACAAAGCCCCTGTCTACATGGTGTCAATATAGTAATCAGCTGGTCGTGTCATGGAGCTCAATAGAAAAATAGAAATCAAATCCCTCCTGTGTAGCATAAATGCTAGTCTTGGTGATTGGGCTGCTGTCTCTGTGCCTCTTCTATGGGGCAGCTGATTGAGCATACGTACTTGGAATGACATTCTATAGTCACTCCGCAACGTCCTATACTCCTGTGCAGTCTGTGCTCCTCTGCGGCGTTTGGTGCCCGCACCTCCTTGGTGCCTGTGGCCTGGCGCCTGTCGATGTCATGGCCGATGCCATCAGTCGATAGGTGCGCTGTCTCTGATCGGCCACATGTGGTCGATGCTCCTGTTCCTGTATCTTATCTGATCTATAGATAAGATAGCTGTTCGTGATGTCATGTGTCTGTCGTCTGTATACGTCAATGTCTGTCGTGAGTGTCGTTCCTATCTTTTTAGTCGATTGTTCTCCTTTCTTCTTTTATTATTTTCTTTGTATATATAGATGACTTTACATAGAATAATTGTGTGTATCACAACAGTTGCACTTGGCAACTGGTAGCAACTTGGACCAATTGTGCTGTTGGTAGCTGCGGTACACACAAAGATACTGTTCCAGAATTTGGTTTACATGTACGGTTTGACCATGGCCTTTGGGATGATATCCTGAGGTGAAGTGCAGTTTCATATCGAGAGCTTTGCTGAGGGAACGGAAAAAGTGTGAGATGAATTCTGAACCTCAGTCCAATGTCACATGGCTTGGGACACCGTTCTTTGAGAATACATGCAAGACAAACAGGTGGGCAAGGTCTGCAGAAGTGACCATGTCATACATCAGAATGAAGATGCTCTGCTTGGTTAAGTGGCAAACTACTACAAGGATTGCAGTGAATCCCAAAGATGCTGGCAGCTGCTCAATGAAATCCATGGAGATGGAATTCCAAGGTTGCTTGGGGTTCAGAAGCTGCTGCAGAGAGCCATAAGGTGAATGATGCTGAGACTTTGAATGCAAGCAAGTGGTGCATGACTTGCAGAAGTCAATGACAAAAGACTGAAGTGCAGGCCATGTGTATTCCCATCAGCTTAATTCTAAGGTCTTATTTTGGCCAAAGTTGTCAAGGTTGGTTTTTAGGCATTAATATCGTGTATTAGTGAACACAGCAAATGCCCAAATGGCTTGTTCCAAGAAGTGTGCCGTTCGGCGAATAAGGTGAACCAATAAATGTTCAGAAGGTAAGAGGGCTGCCCGAATGGAGCTTGCCCTATCTACAGTCGTAGTGAAGTAGCCTGTGACACTTGATGACGTAACATGCAAGGTGTCACAGAAAGGTTGTTAAGCAGCAACAATTCTTTCACGGGGAAAGGTGCTCCTTTGGAGCCCTTCACCAACTGCACCAATAATAGTACGAAGACTAAGGTAAGGAGGATGTTCACATTGACAACAATGTACATTCTTCTATATATTAGATATCTTTTAAAATATCAACCCTAACCGAATTCATAGTCCATCATTTTGAGCAACTTGTATATTGTGGACATCCTAAATTTTTTTGAATGTTCTGATATTTTAAAAATATGGTTGTATGTGCTAAAGCATGGTGTGTATTCAGATAACAGAGCAATTTCAGATAGGATTTGGATGACTATATATTAAAAGTATATATGAAGCTTGTTACATGTATGATGATAGAATGTAGAGGCAAGTATGGACCATATGAGTACATGTTAGATGTACAATCACAGAATATAGAAGCAAGTATGGACACTACCTGTACTATATTATTATATATGGTTGAGAGATCTGATTAGAAGGTATGTTTAAAATAATATGCATGTATAGTACAAAGATATGTAACTATTGATGTTTAGACAATGGGGTATACACCCTTTCCTGGGGGAGCAGCAGACTGTGAGAAAGAACTTTGGGGCTAGGATTAAGCATGCCTTACAGGTGCTGGCAACTGCCTCAATTGTGATATATTTTATGAAATATAGATGAGCTAAGTTATATATACATATTTATGACAGTTACAACCATCCCCCTAAGGAAGGTGAAATATGAAAACTCACCAGTGGTGCTCAAGTCCTCCTCTGGTCGAAGATAGGAATCTATAGAAGAGGGCTCAAGATGATGGTCACAGTGAGGTCAAGTTTTGCACAAGATGGACGACGTGTGATAATTGAACTGGGGAATATACATGCAAATGCAAACTACTTATGTCGAATCTTGTAAGGTATTAGCGAATAGGAAAGAGGCCGTCGTGAGTCAGGGTCGGATAGGGGTGCGCAGTCATGATACTAAGTAGATGGAATAAACATACAATAGAGTGAGGGAAGAGTGCGAACATGAAACGACGGAGAGCAAAGGTGGCGAAGGCATTCATGTACAAAACCATGTCTTGGGACCCACAGACATGTTACCCTGCACGGACTCTTCGTCTACTGAGTTGATTCCACACGATCTATGGGTAGGACATCCTGCGAATGCATTCCAGCCATAGAGATATCCAAAGGGGATCAGTCGAGAAGATGATGGGACCAAGGATGAATGATTACGCCAGGTAAAGGATGTCGATCGTGTTTGATGGTGTGCCTACTGGCGAATGATGCAAGTAGCAAATGGTCCTTCGGTGAATTTGGCGAAGAGTGAATGGAGCGAACATAGAGGTGGAGCAATGGAAGGAAAAATGAGGTTATTGGACTGTAAAATGGCCATCCTGAGCTTCCCCGGTTTTCTGAGTCCAATCGTACTCTGTGTCTTCCTCAAATTCATTCTCCAGCCAAGCACCTGATTCTGAGGGAAAACCGAAAAGAAAAAGAATTAATGTGATAATACACAAAAAACGTATAAGACCATACGAGTGCACCATTCCCCCTTTTTGTCTACGCGGAATCGGGCAGGAGGGAGCGCAGTACGCCAACTAGTCCACCGGAGCTTGGGCAGTAGCCAGGGATCCTATGATGATGGAAAGTCTATTGAGGACCCATACTACGGGGGTATTGTGCGTCTCTAGACTGTCTTGCCGCTTCATTATATTGAGATAACATCCAACATAGGATGGATTTGAGAAGGCGTACATGCAATGTTTGAGATATTCCAATTCCTTTTTAGATCAACGAGAATATACCCTAATGAAGATGAATTGCTGGTAAGTCAGAAGAATTCGAGTAAGCCACGAAGTCTGTGAACATTAATCAGTAGGACCCAGGAGATAACAGTGGTTGTGTGCCATACAGGTCGACCATCCCAACCACCATCTACTCCAATGTCGTTATCCCATGCATTGGAGCCAATACTCAGAAGAATCTGCAAGGCAAGGTGGAGGATGATCAAGCGATAGAGTAAGGATTGTTGGGTGCATTTATGCTCCTGCACCAAAATCAAGCATAATATATTCAATTTACTGTATGGGGTTTCAATTTCTTCTCTCATTGTTCTTGTACCATGCATCCATTTCTCTGATTATTTTCGAAAATTTCCAGTCACTCCCTACCTCTCCATTCCACTTTGTTATTTCTACTTTCATAGGCGGCTGCACCCAGCGGAGTCTGAAATGACTTCGACGCGCGAGCTCTTGGGCGCTAAAAGGCCGGGTAGTAGTACATGCACAGTGAGACAGATTTCCCCCTCTCTCAGTGACAACTAAATTCACTGAGAGAGGCAAGTAAATTAGTCTAGTGTTCCTTCGATTTATTGACCTAGAAATCCTCTGTAGTGAATCAATTTCTAGGTAGTGTATAATATACTTACAGTGACAACTAAATTCACTGAGAGAGTGAATCAATTTCTAGTCTATTCTTTTGAGCAACAAGTCCATACCTACTGCCTATAATTCCTGTCTACTACAAGGATGCTAGCAAGGGTTTGGGTAAAGTGTGAGTAATGAATGATATCAATGGTTGCAAATGAGGGAGGATGTTGGATAGCAAGGGTGTGCTGGTAGAATCACATCATTTTATGTCAAGACAACAAGCACGTACTAGTACGAAGCTGCCGAGGTATTCCATGATGTATTCCAAGGGAACGACCCGTCATAGCCACAGAGCCATACGTTGTAGGCAAGGAAGAGGGCTAAACCAGCTGACTCAATGATGTTAGTCCGTCGGACGCCAAATCCAATCAAGGTTAAGAAGATGAGTGTTGCGACACTGGCTCCAAGAAAACTTGCTGAGAAGGGGGAAATTGCAGCAGCAGGGTATGCCTGAGAATACATAGTTATAAGGAAGATCGGCAAGCAACAGCACTACTCACTAAGATGATGATGGTCACAGAGCCCACATATGCAGCCGCTGCTGCCACGAGAAGAGTAAACTGCCACTCCTCACCCCTTGCTGCAAGATCTTTTGACTTGAATGAGTTCTGAAACCGCCAGATGAAGAAAAGATGTAAACACCTACTTAACATCTCCCTGGTTAGAACAATATCTTAGTGTTCCCTCCCTGAGTGTGAGATATACAATAACAGTCTTAGATAAGGAATATGAGGGGAACTGATGCTCAATTGGATCAAAAGTACTCCGGAACCTGTTGTACTCCCAGCAAGCAAGACAGCTGCTACGTCCAGCAATCTTCCAAATGAAATGAAGCTGGTTGTTGACGGTGCTTTGGGAAAACGTGGCAATGATGTCAAAGCCAAGGGTGCGGAGGATAGTGAGATGTTCAGTTGATATAGTTAAAACATGACTGGTGCACCCAACTTGTATACTAGTTTCCACGACCATGTCGGACGCTGTCGTGTGACTCGTGTTGGCTGGTGGCTTCCGTGCGGGGTCAGGGTCGATTTTATGTCTTTCCTCTCCCTGGACCTCCACTGACGCCTGCAGGGCAGCTGTCTCCTTGACCTCCTTCAACTCATGCAGTCTGACTGCATCTTGCACTTTGGTCTCTTGAAGAGTGACAGGTTCCTCTATCACCTTAGTGTCATTTTCAGTGACGGTTGAGTGCTCAGCCCTCAGGTCTTGCATTTGACTCCTCAATGCTGATGGCCTCCTCAACCGCCTTGCTCTCTTCTGCGCTGACTGCCCCTGCATCTCCTTTGACTCCTCCATGCTCACGGTCTCCTGGACCTCCTTGGTCTCCTTCACACTGGCAGCCTCCTGGGCATGATGCACGACCTGCCAAGCACCTATCATGTGTGCAGCCCCAGGTCCATGCACACGACTGAGTGGGCGGCCGGCCGCGCAGGTGTGGCCATGGGCGGCATGACAGACAATGCAGCCAAAGTCCCACTGACTTTGGCTGCATCATGCATCATGCCTGTCCGCCGGTGCAGCCTGGGTAAAGGATGATAAGGGGGCCTGCTGACCCTGAGCCCCATGTCCATGTGCACGACCAGGTGTGGGAGTGGGCGGCTGGCCGTGCAGGTGCCATGGGCGGCATGACGCACAACTCAGCCAAAGTCTCGCTGACTTTGGCTGCATTGTGCGTCATGCCAACCCACTGGTGCAGCTGGAGTAGGAGTTCCCAGTCACACAAAAGAAACAATAAATGTATGCAAAACTCCACATGCATCTATTTCTTCTCAGCCTTAGCCATTATCTCAGTTGAGCTCAGGCGGACCATGCGGCCTAATCACATCTCCCCATCATTATCA
The DNA here is from genome assembly GCA_015179125.1 of Gautieria morchelliformis. NCBI lineage: Eukaryota > Fungi > Basidiomycota > Agaricomycetes > Gomphales > Gomphaceae > Gautieria > Gautieria morchelliformis. Next base: position 126,249 of record WHVA01000061.1, on the reverse strand, counting down.
TGGAATCAGTCAGCGGGATGTCAAATTCAATTGGCTTCGAAGGTTGGAGACGTGGCCAACATTGTGCAGAAGCGTCGCGTCTACGCCTGGCACCTAGCTCTCTCCCAACAGGCTGTGGTAGCGCTCTATGACTGTGCAGACATGCACCTCTCTCCGCACACATCACGCACCTGCAACGCAGCATATTTGGAGCCTGTCTATGCCAAACGTCGTGCCATTTTGGAGACAATACCCAACTTCTGGCCTCAGGTATTGACTAATCTGCCTGGTACTTTTCTCCACCTACAGCACGCTCAGGATCAAGATGCTCTATCGTACTTGGAGGACATTTGGGTTATATGGGACAAAACTGAGCCGCGGTGCTTCACTCTTGAATTTCACTTCAAAAGCAACCCATATTTCAGTGATGATATTATCACAAAGGAATACAAGTATCTGCCACCTCCTGCAGAGAGCGATGTACCGAATGCGGATGGTATTACTTCTACCATGCTAGAATTCGACTGGGAACAACATGTCGCACCTCAGGCGACCAAGGTACAATGGAAAGATGACTCAAAGAATATTTTGATGAAGCTATATGGTTGTGTCGCAGGCGAAGAGGGAGATGATATGCCCTCTGACCCTGGCAGTTTCTTCAACTTTTTTGAGCATGCTGATGATCCTTTCGATATCAGCATGGCGATCGCCACCGATCTTTTCCCAGAGTCCGCCAACTCCAGCGCGCACTCCGAGATTCCACGTGTGCCATGCAATGCTTTGATTGAGGCATACTCCATGGTCCCGTATTGCGCAGCCTCAAACTGCCGCTCTGCACCACAGCCTCCTACCTGTGCTCCTGTTTGCGTGCAAACACGCCACCATGTCTGCCGCCCTTGTGTACACCCACACTCACACACACTTGTCCCTCACGCCACAGCTGGCCAAGGACAGCGGGACACATCCCTGTCGTTCGCACGCTGACCGCAGACCCTACGACCACGCTACCGCCCATCCCGCGTGCATCACTACATCACGAACGCATGGGGTCCTGTACCAACAAACACGCCCGTGCCTGCCCATGCATGCACGCGCGGCCACAGGGGAACGTACTGAGGTTGAAAACAGAGCGCACCCCCACCGCCAGACCGCATGGCTTATGCGTACCACATACACAGACACACGGCACAAGGTTACGCTACCACTCACGGACGAGGCCGCCACGAGAGACCCACATAGCATGCAGGCCCAACGACTTGCCAATCATCACGCTACACACCCGGACCTTGTTGAGGGTGACTGCGTGCATGGGTGACATGACCGTGACCTGCATCACTGACATGACACCCCCGTCATGCCCGGCGGTGCAGGCTCCTCCCATCCGCGATACGGCAAGAGCCATGACAGTCCTGTGCGGCACATGCAGGTGCGTACGGTGCCGCACCGCCCCCGTCTTTGTGTAGCACCGGTCACCCAAGCGACCCACATCTCTTCGCCCACCATCCTGCAGCGCAACACCCCACCCTTGCGCCCCTTGTCCCGCTCGTGTTACCTGTACCAGCTCTCGCCAACATGCAAGCATATTCTCGTGTGCCAGACACGAGCTGGAGGAGGAGGGAGAGCAGGCAATGGAGATAGAGAAGAGAGGGACATCGGCCTGATGTGGTATAATGAGGGAGAATGCGGAGATGTAGATGGAAGTGTGTAGGTGCTTGGCCGAACAGGCACACTGGGGGCACCCGGCTCTGTATTCCCCATCCACACCCCTCAGAGGCTCTGTAGGCTGGACAGGGATGCCCCAGACACCATGGTGACGAAGCTGTGCACCCTATCAGGCATGCACTACCTGTACAAGGGTTCCTGTTCTGTCGCCAAGTCACTTGGCCTGCAACCTCCACTCTTCACTGCGCTGCGTTGTCTGCTAGTGTGTGGCAGATCGTGTGGGCTGCTTGATGCCTCTGCAGCCTAGCTGTCCCATGCACCAGGTGGGTCAGGGTCCATCATGAGCTGGTCATACCGCTGTTGGCACTGGGGTCAGCAGCGCATGCCCATACTGGTTGCCGTTGTGGGAAGTTGTGGGGTGCCCTTGCGTGAGCTGTACCAGGAGGAAGGTGGTGTTGGGGCAGTGGCGTCCAAAAGCATCCATTACTGGGAAAGATTGGGAGTTGCTCAATTGTTGCACCTGAGATGTGGAGCCACAAGGTCAGGTGTTGGAGTGGAGGTATATGGGAAAGAGTGGAAGGCATCAGAGTATTGGACTGCAGGTCACCCAAATATTACGCCACATGCATATCCCAGAAGTTACTTCAAAAGAGGAGGCTTGTGGTAATGTGTCCTTGTGAGAGTGGTGATATGGAATGGTGTTGGGGAGGGCTGGTGATTCAAGGGTGTGCTGGGATGACACACCATAGAAGAGGGATGCTGGGGCTAGACGTGGGTGCACCATTTCACAACACTGTGACAACCGCAGATGCGGTGAATCCCCACATGTCTTGAGCCTGCTGTACATGCTGCTATGCACAGGTAGATGTGTGAGGTGCCAGCCCAGACCCCCAGAGATGAGTGTCGGCTAACACCTCCATGGCTTAGCAGAGCAGATATAAGCATTGTCGGCTAACACCTCACCAATTCACTATGTCAACCCTAAACCCAAAACTGTATATTAACCCTCTCCCCATGGCCACTCTTTCCCTTACACACCCATGTCCTCACCCACTATGGAACTTGTTGCCCTTCCCAGCTTCACCAGAGGTCTGTCAGAGCTCCCAACCATGTCAGATGTCGATCCCAACCTCCTGCACTTCTTTGGGTTCCCCAAATCCAGACCGGCCAGCGAGGCCAAGCTGAGAGAGATGCTCAAATGCCATGCCCCTACCGCCAATAACTCCAGCAACGACCAGCCCTATGAGGCCTCGCCACCCTTGAAATGTACCATTGACCCAGAGGACCTTCAATCAGCCACAGCCACCCCTCCTAGCCAACCCCCACCTGCCTGGTTCAGGCCTCAACACAGGCGACGGGACACCTACTATATGGCCAACCCCCTCATTATCAGTGACACAGATACACCCTACACATTTGAAGGGTATGTGGGGAGGTCCTTCCGCAATGCAGCAGGGGAACATATGCGTTACACGAGATTCAAGGGTCCCGAACTACCCACAGAATCCCATCCCAACGAGCTTGTCATTCCCATCTACCATGAGGATGAGAACAGCTGTGGTTACAGCAGGGCATGTTCCCACCTCTGGTGTTCATGGAAGCAAAGCCTTATGGGATGCTTGGGGTTAGGTGATGACTGCGCTCATCAGGACAACAAACATTGAGAGGTGATGTTAGGGTTTAGATGTCAGGGTTTGCCTTCTGGACCGTTCCCATATTTCCAGACCTTCCATGGCCTTCCACAAGTTTCCACTCCCCTGATTATGTAAAGACAGTGGCTGAAGGCTTGGGACTCACTCACTTCAAGGTTTTCATACATTGAGACACCGTACCATAAAGAGGGGGTGATGTCAGGGGACAGCCTAGTGGTTTCTTTTATTTCCTTTATTGTCTGCCTTCCTCTCCTTCACCTACTCATCCCCACCTGTTCGTCCTCACTGATTTGTCCTCACCTGATTTGTCCTCACCTGATTTGTCCTCACCTATTTGTCCCTTCTCTTATTTCTGCCATGTTCCCCCACCATTTCTCATCATTACTCTCTATCATTTGGATCTTTTAATACTCATTCTCCATACCTTGCTTACTCATTGCCCCCTATTTGACACATATTCGCTTGCTTTCACTATTGTCATTTCTCCATCGTTTCCCTTTTGTACTCTGTGTTTACTCAGACTGCTCAGTTGGTTATATACCTACTCCATCGTATCTGCCCCATTGTTGTTGGATCATTGTAGGTTGGTATGTAGTCAAGTCCCACTTCTTCAGGTATGAAATTGAAGTTTTATCACAGGGCACTGGTATTATCATCGCAGTCATGACTGAGCAGGTTAAGGTATCTGTCATGACGCGTTTATTTCCCATACTCAGAAGCTCAGTTTTCCTATTTTCTCACCCCACCTTCGTGTTCGTTCCGATCACCATTGTCATGTTCGGCAACCAACTCTCACTGTTCGCGCCAACTACCATAGCCGCACCGTCAAACGCACGATCGACGTCTTGGGACTGACTCGGCAGTCATCACTGGGCCTATCACCTCCTCTGCTCGACTCTCTTCCGATGGTGTTCTAATAGTTGGGTTGTCATGACCTGTGTATCTCCTGCACCTTGGTATCCCCATTTTCCCTTTCACTACTCCTCCTCAGTGTTCGCTCGGCTTCGCCCTCCACCTCGACCTCTCCTCCCCTATGTCACTTCTGTTCGCCCTTCCTTGCATTTCGCCAAACGGCTATTCGCCGCTCGCATCATTCACCAGCAGGCACACCATCAAAAATGATCGATACCATTCACCCAGCATGATGGTTCATCATTAACCCCATCGTCTTCTTAAATCCAACCCCATTGGGCGTTCGTATGGTCAAAGTATGTTTGCAGGACATCCCTTCCATAGGTCGTGCGGAATCAACCCAGTAGACCAAGAGTCCGTGCAGGGTAGCATGTATGCGGGTCCCAAGACATTGTTTTGTCCATAAGTGCCTTCGCCACCTTTACTCTCTGTCATTTCATGTTCTCCCTCTTCTCTCATTCTATTGTATGTTTATTTCATCTATGTTGTATCATGGCTGCGCACCCCTATCCAACCCTGACTTGTGACGGCCTCTTTCCTATTTGCTGATACCTTACGAGCATTCGATATAAGTAGTTTACATTCGCATGTATATTCCCCAGTTCAATTATCATACGTTGTTCATCGTGTGCAACTTTGACCTCGCCGTGGTCATCGTCTTAAGCCAAAGGTCCTGACATAGCGACAAAAATCGTTCAACCTTTTCATTACTCCCAGTCCCAATGTTGGCCAATGTCAACTTGAGATAGAGTCGACAATAGGAATTCAGATGAGAGACCTTGTTATCAAAGGTGGTAGGTTGGAAATTTGTGACAAATTTTTTTATGTCTGCTGTCGATATTTGAATTCTGCTCTCCAAGGTTGTTATAGATGCAGGCCCAGTTTTTGAACCAAGTGAATGGCCTAAGCGATGACAAATATACTGTGCTAACCCCCGGTGTATGTGGGTGCGGTAAGGCTCGCCAAATTGATTTCAAGGGGTTGTCAGAGTGTCAATGATTGGCACAATTGAAGTGAACTGGGTTCGAAGCCACTCTTTCTTGTTAGTTGTGGTGTCGCAAATAGCTAGTAGAAGTATGATTCAAACTCGTAATAAGAGTCGAATCGAGAAGTGCTTGAGAAAGTATGGTGTTTGCACATGTAACAAGCCACATGCGTCTTACAACAATACTGACTGAAGCTGATAGCTATAGAGCGCAAAAGAAGTGAGTGATTAACTGTTTTCACTATGGGGAACGAGGAATGAAGGAGAATAGGAGAAATGGTCGAGACACACGCAGGGTCATCACATCCCTTGATCGGATCACGTGCACACGTGACCTGTAGCATGTGGGATAGGACTTGGCTCAACTTGGCTCCACAGTGCTGTGATGATATTATTGGTTCGGTGATATTTGTATATGTGCTTCGTGGGCTTGGTAGTGCGTGTGCGCATGATGAGATGTGTTGTGACTGGTTCGTGACAGTTTAGCGCTGGGGCAGCCACGGTGTGTACGCTGGGCATCACAGTGTGACAGTGTGACATGCAAAGTCATAACGTGTACGACTTGCAATGTCCAAATAAGGAAAGTGGTCCACAGTGGTCCATAGAGTTGAGATGATGTTTTCGTAGTATATCAGCGTGTTAGAGTGATGAATGTTGGGTGGCATAGCTTTAGTTGTGTATTCATAACACTCTTCAGCTGCATTTACAGCTGATAAGTCCCCAGTAGGAGTTGGGGGTGATGGAAAACCACTTTCCATGCGATGTATCAAAGGGCCAGGCTGTGAATCAGGGTGTGAACTTGGGAAAAAAGACATGGTGGCAGAAGTAAAACTGAGGATTGTACATACTGGTGGAAGAATATACAATATATATAACCTATTGGATTCATTGAAACCCCATGCTGTAGCTGCTGATGAGCGGGTTGCTGCAGCGGCGGCTTGATTCACAAGTGGAGATATCCCCTCTACTTCAAATAAGACACGCTGAGCTACTGCAGTTATAGTATCCAGTAATTGACAACCATCTTGCCAATGGTTGAGTGAATCAATAGCACGTGCTTCACCTGCACGCATTATGGCATAGTCCATACCAGAAACCAATAGTGCAAGAATTTCTCTGGAGATTATCCATGCCTGGTGATGAGTGAGAATAAGCCCAAAAAGTGCATCCAGTGTGGGATCAACAGTGCCGATTGTGGTAATAGTAGCATATGTCGCAGGCTTTGATACCTGTTGAAGTCCACTCAGATGATCTAGAAGAATCAGGTAACAGCTATAATCGTGCATGAAGCTGTATACAACGTGTGCGAAGATCCAGGAGAGACATTCTAGCTGGTTCTTGAAAATTGGTCCGTATAAACACACACTTTCTCACCGCATGGTCTAAAAAATGTACATACCAGTATCTCTGTCCAAAGGTATACCATCTAACTGAGCCCTAACACCCTAGATGTCGAGTTATCATTTGAGAGTGGACTCATGATATATCCTAAGATATTTATATATAAGCACGAACTATTTATCTGAATGGGTACTTATCGTGTTCTGAATTATGTGTCCCAGAATGGTTCTGCTGAGGCTGAGATGTGCTTTGTGGGGAAGGAGATAGAGCTTGCAGGCGAGTTGAAGGATATCAGATTTGGTCGCCTAAGCTATCACTATACTCCTATAGTCTTTAATACATACCTTGTTCATTGTCCTCATCATGATGTGGAGGTTCATAGCCTGGCTCATTCTCCAACAGTGCCTCCAGCTGTGCTTGAGTAGCTTGAATAGCAGGACTATCACGAGTCAATCAAGGCCATCTGGAGTATATGAGCTTACACATACTTGACACTGGCTAGATAATACATACATTAATGGGACAGTAAGGAGACTGCAAATAGTAACATACCTGTGCTCATGATACTTGCTACTGAGTAACAAGGGGGTGTGTAGAGGATGGTGTCGATGTAGCTAAAAGGTAGCTAAAATATAAGCGAAGCGCCGCCATAAGAACCTAACGGACCTCTGATTGGTTTATTGTAAAATAATGATTATATTATGCTGTGATAATGTGTGATCACATGGGTTTCAAAAACATTGGAAATCACATAGGATTTCCTCAGATACTTGACAATACCATATTCCAAAAGGATTACAGGGGATTTATTATAGTTGTAGGAAATCATCCAGATTACTATGTTATCATTGAAAATATTTGTACATTCTCTCACACAATGAATTATCATAGAAGATCCCATAATGATATGATCACATACCCACTAATGTTCTAGAAATGTGTAAAATTAACATTATCAGACTGTATCAATTCCTTTTGTTAGAATAAAAACTCAAGAGTAGATTTAAGTATTAGAGTCTAGACTCAGAACAAACAAAGAGCTAGATTTCAGCGTATGACCCCTAAATATCCCACTACATCACATGATATCACATAGGACTTATACTCATACATCATGTATTATTTAGTAGAATCACATGGGGCCCTATCAGCTGTTGAAATCACAGATAAGTATACACATTAGGCTGGATAAAATTATTCCTTCATGACTTGAATATCTCACTATCTTTTTCTCATAATAAAGCTCCATGTCGTCCGTAGCAACTTCTTCCTTACCACTGCCGTGCTTGCATCAACTTCTCACATACCCCTTGGAATATCCGCCATATAATGTATCTACCCCACCCTCCTGCCTCGATTCTCAATATGAATATCTATGGGAACTCGCAATCCGGCCTCTGTCGACGAAAATAGAAGTCGTTTGCGATGGACTTCCATGGGCCATCTTGATTACTTCTCCACAGGGCACCCCTTTAACGTGCTTTTCTGGCCTATCTGCGATTCATTCAGCAATGACAAGGACAGTGAGCGAACTCGAATGGGCGGTGACTTCAACGATGCAGTATGTTGCTATGGACACTTTCTTGCAACGAGTCCAGCGGAGTACTTCTCGCTCCAACCAATATCTTCAACGATCAGACTTCTTGCCATCACATACTTAGGAGTTGGTTCCGAGGCCTGTCTCCGTTTGGGGACCAGTCTGATAAATGGGCCATCCACCTTGATCTCGAGGCGACCGTACTGCCGCAATTTTATTACGCCGAACCCTTTGAATCGGGTCTTGAACATGTCCGCCGCGGAACATATCATATTTTCCCATGCATGTCACTTACATGACCTCTTCACGTGGCATTACATAATGCGTGCCGAATACTGCGGCTTCTCGAGGGTTCCAAACTTCCAGCGGACACTTTAACCCATGTGCTAACCAACGGTGTATATTACTGTGCGATTGATAGCGAATGAATAGTCGCAGGTCATCCTTAGTGTAATGCCGGTGAATCGTAAGACCCATCCAATCGTCAGTTGACTTCAGATAATGACTTCGAAGAAGCCGGGAAATATTACACCGGTTTAAATTTGTTTGGCGCATCCGTCAAGATGGCTTAGCTATGTCCTCGCATCATGCCGGTGGTTGGCTGGATGAAAGTCTACAATAACTGTCACGCAATAAGCGCATTGTCAAACTGCCAGTCCTATAATCATGATGGAATGCCCACTTACCACTACAACGAGAGTTATGCAGCCGTGAGGCTCCATACAATCTCAGGCTGCTGGGAGCGGAACTGTCAGTTGAGATGGAAGCACGACAAGACCGACGTGTCGCGAGTCGCGACCTACACGCTCCGGTGAGGGATTGCAATCCACGTTACTCCTCCGTGTCTTCACCCCTGGATCGACCCCGGAATTAACCATGGTGCCGCCCAGGGCCCGGCACAGCACTCCTTCGCTGAAGACCTTCAACCGATGTTATCATCACAGACGCCTGCGGCTGTGCCCAGCTGCCGTTGAACTCAGCGTGATCCCCTCACTACAATGCCACCCAATTATTCCTCGGGATCGCTGGTCTTAAAGCGACCGTGATGTGATGATATATTAGAAGCACTTTATAAAACCGACGGCCTTGCCGAGACCTCTCCTCTCCTTGCACCCCTCGCACGTACCACTCACTACCTGTTCGTGCGACCTCACATTCCACGATTTGCCACGAACAACGACCATGATTATTTGATTCCACCAATGCTTCTTTTAATGCCATTAATGACGCCTCCAACGCCTCGGCCTAGAACTGTACCACTGCCAGAGATATCATTGTATTATTCCCCGGGCCCCTGGACCAGTAAGCGCGAAATTTTTGCCAAGTTGAATGTTTTCTTATCAGTCGTGTTAAAAGACGCTGTTGGTAATTTGCCTTCGCCCACCACACCCACCATCCAATTGCATGAGATGTTGCGCCCCTCATCACCTCGACATGTCTATTACGACCTCGACAGTCCACCGACTTCCGTCATTTTCCCTGACGAACAGTATACCTCGTTCATGCTCAGCATGGCTGCTACCAACCCTCCCCTCACCTATCTCCGCATCATGCTGCCCACCACTCCACCATTGCCCGTCATGGTGTACAATATGCGAAGCGTGACAGTTTTCGACGTACTCAATGCTATTTACCGTCGTCTACATGCGCCAGATAGTTCCTCTGTATGGGAAGAGATTGACTACCTGAACCTTAGAACCCGTCCCCCGATACCCATGCGCGCCACCTCATTTGACATACCCCGTACATTTCGCAGCTCGTCGATTCCAGAGGCCAGGAGGAAAATAGAGCACCTCCATGGGAGAACCTCTTTCGTAGGATTAATGCCAGGACCTGATGGATCAAACTCATGGAACTTATACACGACAGAATAAAGGGCGCATTCATCACACACCTCAAAGTCGCTACTTCGCAACACGACCACCACCATCCTTGTCAACTCTGTTACATACAACGTCCATCATGTCTTCAAATATTTATATCATACGCATCCCCGAAGCGCCCAGCCTGGGTGGTCGACTCTGCCCATGCCAGTGACACTTGGGTCCTACCATCAAATCAGCCTGCCAGGCCTGGACCACTAGCACTGCTAGTACTATTGGTCCAGATAATATTGTAATGTGTCCTGTGGCGCTGTAATTGAATGAAAACCATCCCAAATATAGTTACCAATCAATGCCATTACTTGCGAGGGTGTTGATGTAAGTTGGGCTCAACAAGCATGCAGAAAAACGGTTGGGCCATGATGCATGATATGATGGACCCAAGATGGCGCCTGTTCGTACCATTTTGCCATACCTAGGGTAATAGAAGGCGCTGCCGCGCTATAGTCGACATGCATCAGACCTTCCGAGTCCGGCATCACGTATTGACGAGATATGTCCAGGGTGTGCGCGCTCTGGTATATACATAACTCATGGTCCAATGTGGTCCGAATGGCTGATTGGACTTGGACGTCAGTGTGTTCCGACACTCCATACAACGTTACATGCATAGAATTACAGCGTCAATAATAATATCCGGTGTATGTTTAATTCTTCGAGTTGTCTCGTCGTTCCGAAGCCCCCAAAAGTGGGAAAGATGTGGATCAGATCGCCATAGGGATTGATACTAATGCACTAATTGTTGTCTTTTTCTTGGTTTGTGTGCTTTGTATTTTGGGGCCGCGCCCTTGTAACTTACAAGACTGATGATTGGCACCCTCAGCAGCCGACGTCAATCAGGGGAACTTTGCATGATTTGCCAATGGTCCAAAGCACATTTGCGCTGGTGATAGTCTACAGGGTAACTTCCGTAGGGGGAATGTAACGTTCATGCATAAGAATAACCAGGGCTTGTGAAGAACCTTAGGCTGAAGCTCCTAGAGAAAATACAAGGTGCAGAACGACGCCCAACTAGTGCAAAAGACGCACGTAAGAGCGAAGCTACTTGTTCAATATCGCCAAGATCAACTCAGAACCCTGGCTATGCCAGACAAGCTGCCAGTCACACAGGATTAGGCGTAAATTACAACAGGCCGTGGCCTCGATTGCCTTCTAGAATGTTTGAATTTAAGCCTTATGATCAAGGCGACCAAAAATGAAACTAATGCCAGGGCACGCGCTCCGCTCGTCATGCAAGGCTGGGGTGAGATTTCCGAGATCGGCCTGCGTCCAATAGTGTTATTCCCACCAAGGCGGAGTGTGACCGCATTCAGCAAAAACATCCCATTACCACAGGAGAATTAGCCCCTAGGGTGTATTTGAATTTGGCATCAAATAGCTCTGAAGCCGCAATTATTAACCGGAAAACGAGGACCAGTATAGAGCGCCACAAGCTCTCAGTAAATATGGTGGCTCAGGTAATGTGAACTGTGAGAAAAGTCAAGAAGACATATGTTACAACGTGTCAGGTTGGGTAATGAGTACCAGTCCTGGGATCTTGAGAAACTTTCTGACCAGCCACATGAATTTGGGGTAACCAATGCTCAGTGTTCAGGAACAAACACGAAGTATTTTGAGTCTACGACAACCAGATGTGAGTATCGTGAGCTGGCGGGATCTTTGTTTTTCGTACGGCGCCTGGCAGAAATATGACTTTGCAATTTGGTGGACATCAACATATCTTACATCCTGCACTCACCAAAATAGACGCTAGTATTCTCGCAAAACCAAGTGGACGCACCATCTCTAAAAAAAACTTGGATTGACTACTGGTAGAGAAAGGCAACTTGAAGGTGAACTTCGGAGGCGATCATCGACGAAACCCATCATTGATCCGGCCCCATGGCCCCTTCTTGAATCGTTCTGGATAAGGAAGTGGCACTTACGATATAGTATATCTTGAAAATCATTGTCAAAGGCAGGTTTACTGTAATTATGACTCTCGACCTGCCGAGGGTGGAATTGGCCAATTGTAACGAGTCAAGCGCTCCGTGAGTCGTGACGGCATGATCAACGTTATGTAAGCGCTGGACCGCTGGTGCCACTGATCAGGGTCGTCAGCACATGGTACGAGAAGCTGTTTAATCACCCCGCTGATACGAGTACCTTTGCCTCCCACATAAAGCGCTGTTAATACTACAACTGGTTTCGGAGGTTAGTGCCATTATCATTGCTCTTTGCGTCACTCTACAGCGGAGCCACGGCCAATCGGAGGTGTCCCAGAGTTTGATACGACAGCGCGTTGAATCGGGCCCTCAAGTTGGCTCACGGTTATTTTATCTCATCTTGATACTACCGCTATAGCTACGGAGGCCAGTCCCGGTCATCTATTGGAGATGGAGATGTCATCTTGAGAGGCACACAGTCTGATACGTGGTTTATGTGGAATTGACAAGCGCGAGGCTTTACTGTAACCTTGAAAAAAAAATCTGTATCGGATAGGGAGCTACAAACTTCACAAAGGTTTCTATTGTTCCATATCTTCCGACCACGCTCACAATATAGATTAGGCCTTCGTGTAGGCCTTGATTATTCTCTCGGCGATCCGCACTCTCAAAGCCGAAATTTTTCACCTGTTGTATAGGTTGCATGTTCCACTGTCACACCATTTTGCACTCTGATCGGGAACTTACCAGCACGTCATGTGTAAATCGATTCCCTGGGAAGTGGCACTCAAAGCTTTTGACGATATTCACAAGGAAGACAAGTTTGACAAGGTATTACTGGAAGACGCGCTCTCACAATACCTGTTTAGGGCCAACACCCTGCTTGGTCTCTCAATCCATCGTAAATATTTTTGCAGGATGAAACTGGCACTGAGGTGTTTATGGGTTTTATTTTAGCCGGGAGGTGGCGGACATTGTGACACTGTCGTGTACATTTGATGAATCCAGCCTGTATCAGGGCCCGTATGCAATCAGTCGGCATCTATTTTTACGGTACAATACCTAGGTGGAGGTTTCATGACAGGTTGATGAATCGATACGCGGATCTATGCTTACTATACGTCAGGCAAATACACGACTCTCGATATTAACCCAGAATCCGGATCTCCATTCGCTTCGGTCTCGAATACCGGTGCATGCATGGCACCTGTAGGTCAGAACCATGATGATCGAGGCGGTACTTGATTCGTTTCCAGTGCTAGATACTGGAATGCCAAGTATGATGAAGCCTTTCGGAAGGTTGTAAAACAATCCAGAAGGAGCAGCCTTACATGGCAGAGGTATGCGAATTCTCCCTCCCTTGTTAGCATATTTACGTATGAAATAGGTTGCCCTACGCTCGCTGAGCCACCACAGTCAGCAGTGTGAACACAAACGGTGACGTACCCCATGCATGGCTTATAACTTTTAGCTGATCAGGGTATGCGGCAGATACTATGGGGTTGCGTACTGCCTGATCTTTACTGTAACCACAGAATCTTTATTGATCTCGAAACAGGTTACTTGTCCCGAAATGCTGTATAGCGCTTGATGTGGCATGGCGATCGCGAGGGTTGGTGCTAGAGGAATTGAAGGTGGTCTGTTCGCACCGTGGTAGCTGCTTTCTGCTGACACGGATTTTTGCAGTAAAGGAAGTATTGACCAAGCACAGATACATCTCAATTGATCGGCCTTGCAATATTGTCTTGAACACTATAGAGACATCAAAGGACAGATGTGATCATTGACGGTTATAAGGGTGACTAATGAGTTTGATGAATGAACCGTTTATTGATTTATCATTTGAGTTTGAGGCGTCAGGCTCAGTCGACTGTACGTCTGAGCCGAGCTTAGAGTTTGCTGTAATTTGCTTTTCTAGACGTGCCATCACTGACAGACTGATGGGTCCCACTAATACCTGGTCTTACTTCCAGCTTGCTCTTGACAGAGTCGTAGAACGACATGTCAAGCCTTTAACTGGGGGCTGAGTTGAGAGATACAACGGAGACTGGACACGGTATGAAATGTCTGCGGCTTGTGACACGAAGAACGTTCACTCGGATCCCGTTGCATGTGTGGTGCCTCGGCTCGGTTCGGTGACTTTGCATGCGCTGGATCGTCTCGACTCGTGGATGGAGCGTGTACACATGAATGTGCACCTCGGTAAATTCGGCTCGTGTAGGTCATACGAAATATGGTCCACAGCTGATATTACAACAGCGGCTCTGTATTTAACCACATGAATCGATGCCCGCGACTATCCGAGGCCTTCAGGCAGCGCTTCTCTCATGCCCTAGGCCTAGAATCCCACGTACAGGCGAGCTCCAACTTTTGTGCTTCGTGACCGACCTCCGCCGGCCCTAGTTGTCAATGCTTCCCACCACATGCACGAAGCATGAGAATTATCTCGTACACGTTGATCTATTGTACAGCTTGTTTGCTATATAAGTACTAATGGAAAGTTGGAAACGCAATCAGGGGCAGTACAGCTAGGTTTAGGATTCGACTCAAGAGAGGTTTGGGGGGTGGGTCATTCCTGAGTTATACTGATAACCCCCAAAGTGCAATGCTCTATATATAAGTACACCATATCTGGGTCTAAGTATGCTACCAGTATTGGACGTCCTCCTGGCCGAAGTCGTCAGATTTGATATCACGGATATCGCACTCCAAGTAATCGAACTCGGCAATTACAGTAAGGCTGTTCGAATCGGGTCAACTAGTAATAAGGCGAACAATTATTGTTCTCGTAAGACATACATTATGTAAATCTTAAGTTATTAATGCAATCACTCCTTCCCGTCCCACGTCTCCACACACTCTATATTCCCCAATTTTCTTGGCCGGCCTACTTTCCGTCCCGACTGTCCCGGCTTTTTGTAAACGCTCTTTTTCCATCCTATCCCACCGTCAAACGTCGTCCGTGCGTCTTTCCCCGCTAAGAACTTGACTTCCTCAAACAAGACTGTAGCCTGCGCTTTCAGCCAGTTCGCGCTTTTAGCGCGATGTATGAGGCAATCCGGTGCAACATAACTTCCCGAGACGTGCGCCGCCGTACTCAATGGGACGGCCTCGGAATCCTTTTGCATTGGGCTACCGTCCTTCCACAATGACCCGCCGTTCGTCTTTTCCAGCACGTTTACGATGTCCAGGGTCTCGCCGGGTGGAATGGGCACCGGCTGACTCGGCGTGACGCAGGGCATGTCAACCTCCTTTCTTAGCACCTTGTCCACGTCCACGGCACTGAAGAATGCTACGCCTTGGGGGAGGTCATCCATGCCGAGACGATAAGCGAATAATGAGCGTGTCCAGAGGTTCGCAATCTGCAGGGCGAGCGCCGCGCGGTATTTATCCTCTTCTTTAACAAGATACCTAAGTTCGTCATGCACCGAAATCAGGTACCGCGCTTGAATCCCATAAGTTTGACATAGATGTTCCATAGAGACGATGAGAAGATGCAAGTAATCGACGCCTGAGGACTGCACGACCCAGTTGATGCGAGACGGGAGATAGTCTGAGCCAAACTTCTGGGGGAGATATTGCTTAGACAATGCATAAGTCACTCCACAACCAAGTGCGGGTGTCTTGGGCTGATCGGACAGGGCAATCGCCTCGAGTTTGTTGAAGACAAAGCTCTCAGTGCCGCCAAACCAAAACTTGCATCCGAACATGTCAGTGCGATGCGTATTCTTGCCCTTCGTGGATGCATAGAGCTGTTCGGCGAGACGCTGAGCCTCCTCTGGTAACATTGATGCATTGCTCTGCAGCAAAAGTAGCATGGCATGCTTCATGCCAGCGCCATAAATACGCGAATAATTGAAGACTTTGGCTTGGTTGCGCGATATGCCAAGAATACCCGCGGTTTTGGAATGGAGATCTGTCCCAGCTTTCTTGGTCCCTTCCAATGTCATCCAGCCAATCGCGGTGGCACCGTGGAGGCCAAACTGTGCATCGCCCATACAACTTGAGATCCAGAGCTCTTCAGAGTCGACGTCGGCACCAACAATTGCGTATCCTTCTGGTGCACGCACCATGGCCTTGAGTTCTGACCCGATACGGTTCACCTTAGCGTTTGATGCCGTGAGCCACGTTTTCTCAATGGCACGTCGCGTGACAGTGCCCATGGTAATAACTTGAGGTAGAATCATGCCCCACTTACTTTCGGCAGGCGCTAGTGACCGCAAACCCTGCCGTCCAGCGTCGTCCCACACGACCATCTGCTTCATAATGCGGTCGCGTGCGCTGATCCAGTAGCTGCACTGTGCATTAATGTCAAGCGCCTCCTTCGCCGTCTGGCCTGGACTGCTCAGCGTTCCGTCCGCCGCAAACTTCAGAAACGTCTTGCCAAGTGGACTTCCCACATTCGCAGCCTCGCCGTCCTTGTGTGGCAGCTTGAAGAAAGCAAATTCCCCGTCGCCATCGCTGATGACTCGTAAGGCTTCGTCTGCATCATGATAAAACGAAAGCTCCTTTTGTCGCGTCGCGAAACTGCCAGTCTTGAGTGCTTCTCTTGCCACACGAAACGTCCATCCATGCTCACGTGAGTGTACGAGCGGCCAGCCCTGCCACTTCAGCTTCAACAGAATGGGAGCCACGCGACTCCGGACGGTGATATCAATATTCCCCTGGCTGGTTTCCACTTTAGGCCTCCCGAGCTGCCAATACCATTTAGGAATCATGGCTGTTTCGCCCGCTCCTTCAGCGGTATGTTTTGTTGCCTGATCACCAACCAAGTCGGTGGAATGCAACTGCACGGGGGTCCAATCAAGCTGCTCCATCCAGGGCCAAAAATCCGCTCGATCGCTGCTTTCCACGTCGCTGTAGAGACTGATAAGGCGTCGTGCGTTCCGGAGCAGTAGTCTAGACGTGAGTCCACCGTCTTCTGTGCGGGATAACAAGGTAACCCAGGCCTTCATCGATTCACCGTTTTGACGGCCCAATATCCCCTTTTTATACAGAGAAAATGACTGGGCGCGGTCGAATAGGTCTCTGGTTTTCTTTTTGGCAGGCAACACGATACGTTCTGTTACTGCCACATCCTCCTCGGCATCGGAGAGCGTGTGCCAGCCATTGGTCGGATCGTATCGCACGGGTTCGCCACGAAGTTCTAGCCGCAAGATAAAGGGAATTATATGCTGAAGCACGTAAGGGTCTAAAACTCCAAGGACATCCATGTCATTATAAAACTTGGGAACAATGCGGAGCTTGCGACCCTTCTGGCTAGCAAAGACATCTGGGGATGGCAGTGTTCTTGGCTCAAGAGTGGGTTCGACTTCGACCTTCCGGATCGCGGTTTTTCGGGGCTTCTTGGGAGTCCAGTCTAACTGCTCCAGCCAGACATCGCCCTTCCACTTGTCGTTCGCAAGTAAGAGGCGAGCATCTTCGGCAAGACTCCTGAGCGCAGCTCCGACTTTACCCTCAAGCTCCCGGTACTTGCTCTCGGCATTTTCGAGGTAGCGCTCCCAACTTTCATTAACGGTGAGAAAGCTGCTTCCCATGCTGCACATGCCGGCGAAGCTAACAGGGCTCGGACACTTTTCAAGAAATGCAGGCAACGTCTTGCGGAAGACTTCGTGGGTGACGGCAACATCGTTGGCACAATATGTTAGATACGAAGAGATGTCCGCGAGTATTGCGTCAGGTGTGGATGTCATGAAGTCGTCTCGTGTAGATTTATCCATCTCAATGTCACAGTGTAAACGGGCAACGTCTGCGAGCGAATTGGCCGAGGTCAAGTCCTCCCAGCGTTGCTGTGCCATCTCATCACTTTCCCCATCGTCTTCCCGTTCGCCACCGACCTCGGAGATGGCCTGCAGTGACGGAAGCGATTCCTCCATCTCCGCTACACGGCGTAAAAGCTCTCCTCTTTTCTCCACGTCATGCTCATCCATGGCCTCCCGCTTGAATTCCGCGATCAGGCCAAGAACCGACTCGACAGCCTCATCTTTCATGGTCCGGCTGGCCTGCTTTTGCTTGCGATATTTACTCCATGCGGGTCGCTGGTGAGAGGAGATACCATTGACGGCCACGTGCAGCGCCATTGTGTCCAGCCAACGGGTGCCAGGACGTTCAAGGCAGTATTCCTCGCGTGTACGTGCACGATCGTAAGAAACGTTGTGGCCAATCACAATACGCTGCCCAGATGGATCTCCGAGAGGAATGAGTTGTTGAGGGTCCGTGGACTCCCCAAGCAACCACGGAGATATCCACGCATACCACGCCGTGGGGGAGGCAGCACAGGCCAGAACAGAAAACTGGTGGTATTTCGGCATAGATTCAACATCAAACACCAGCAGTTCTTCGTCTGGGCTTTCCACAGATTCGTGCAGACCATCCTCTCCCGTCCAGTATTTTGTCCACCCAGACTGAATGACCCAACTCTCCGGACGGGGCGGCAATGTGGTAGAGGCCATCTGCTTCGACATGGAGAGATACGGCTCTGCCGCTTCCGCGCCGATAGCATGGAAATGGGAGTCGATCGTGTGGCCCCGAAGAGGTGGGAGTGTAAATGCGATATCTGGATGTGATGAGGAAGAAGCGGGATCCAGCTGATGTCTGGCAAGGTGTTCTCGAGCGATTTGTGTATACGTGGCTGGGGGCGCCGGAAATGCGACGTTTTTGAAAATCTGGGCGTGCAAGCTGCGAGATAGGAGCTGCACTCCGACTTGGTTGCGTTTTGCTGCAGGATTCATCAGAAGACGACGACTGCAATAGTATTCGGGTTTGACTCACCAAATGTCGCGTCATTTGCTTGCTTGCTCTGCGGCGCGTCAATAATCTGCTGCGGGGTCTTCCCTTGCACGTTTGGAGACGGAGATGCTTTCTGCTTGAGAGCTTGGGAATGGGCTCGAGAAAGGGAATGGAAACCATGTAGAGAGTAAGCTCTGTTGGCAGCGTATATACGAGAGTGCATTCGCTACCCCAGCGCATCCGGATTGCCCAGAGCTAATCTGGGTGACTAAGCCCGCTTAGTTTCTTCCTCTTCCGCCCACTTAGGCGTGGGTTATGCATTTATGTTTCGAAGCTGGCAAAGAGCTCGTGGATATCCCGACTGACGGTTGGCCGTTAATGCATGATGGATACTGCGAGGTTACATACTGCATATTGGCTCCTCGAGGTTGTTGAACCTTTCGAGGGCCCTAGGGCCGTTTGACACGGACATCACTTATCTTCTTCCATGCTAGGCATTATCCTTATTGCTCGCGTGAACTGTCACCCGTTTCTGTGACTGGTCAGTCCACACGGTTCAATATATATTTGATTGATCATCTTCAAAACAGATATGAGCCCTGTACGACTTACAGTAAATGATAGATGTCCAGGTATGGCAAACAGATGTCACGCGCGGTTGACACGGCGGATTCCACATTAGCATTTGGGTTGTCTGTCGAGAAGAAGAACCTGTTGACTGTGCTGTCAGGATTGCCCTGCACACCACCATTTGCCACCTAGGGTGCGTTCACGCGTCTTTGAATATAACCCCTGTGGTGGAATCGCTACTTAACGTGTCTTCTGGCAATTCTATTGTTGCATTTCAATGATATTCTACATCCAGATACCTGCACATAGGATTTGGACCCCGACTTCGATATTGAAAATTTCGCTTGCATAGCCAGCTGCTGCTTCTCCCGCTGTCGGCAAGCTACCATAGTAACAGGCGAGACCGGTTGTGATTATGGGGGCCAGACTGATCCTTTGGGACAAATCAGACAGTTCGCTGCATTTCTGCTCAAAAGTCGACAATAATTGCCAGGGTGGGCGCAGAAGAGAAGGTACTTATTTCCATACGAAGATTAGGGGTAAAGAAGCCCACAGTGACCCTGGGATCTTCTACAATCGCGAAGTTAAGTTAAAGAATTGAGTCTCGAGGCAAAGTCACTTTCACATGTTTTATGAAATCAGCATTCTTCAATGCCCTGCCACCACTCCATGTCTTGGAGGGACACCTGGGAAGACTACACCCCGGCGTTCATCAACTCTAACCGGGCTACATCGCAATAAAATGAAAGATATAAGTCCAACAGGATAATACAACAGGTAATGCGAATAACAGTACATCTAGTCGGGGCTTTGTCGACGCACTCGATCCAGTCCTAGTGCTTCAATTACAATTATGTCATCGATTGGGCAAAGATATATCATCCACGCTGGTGTATGGAGGTGGAGCTGGCGGTGTATTATGTCGGGCACGTGCATGGCTTGTGCTTGGAGGCCTGCGGAGTGGTCGTGGGGCGCTGACACGGTATCGATCTGCTGTAACGGGAATGTAAGGAGGTAATGTACCGCGTATTTCAGCTTTGAGACTGGCTTCCAGAGCAGTGCCGGTAAGGGTGCTCTGTGCAGTGCGCCATTCGTCCTTTCGGGCGCATATGAGGATGGCGGTCAGAATTACATGGTCAACGATGGCTTCTCCGCCTGGGAAGACAGTTATTTCGGATTTAATAAGACCTGTTTGAGGGGGATAGAAGGCTGCGAGGACAGGAGGTGAACCTGTGGAGGTGGATGTGCCAGTGTTAGGGCGACGACCATGAGAGGGTGTCGTTATTTCACAGCATGTCCATACCTGCCACGAGGTGTTCATGAGATGGCTGGCAGTTGATTGTCCACCGTTGGCTTGTAAGGGGGACTGGAACCCGTGTTTTCCAGTTTTCCATTTACAACGAGTAGTTCCCGCAGTAAAAGTACGTGAACTTGTGGTAGGTATCGGTAAACGCGAACAGATCACATAAACGCGGGGCAACTCACTCGCTTCCAAAGAAACTCTTTGTGCGTTTAAGAACATTGTCCACGAGCATGGCCTGCCCATTCACGACCACTGTGCCACTGGTAGGGTTTATGGAATCACCTTGCCAACGTATTTGGGCAACCTCGGACAGTCTTCCACGATAATTAATACACCATAAGGTGGTCACCGAGCCATTCGTCGTGGTTGCATATGCGGGGCGCCGAGGGGTCTGGTTGACGAAAAGGGTGTCTAGAATGGAGCGTCGGGAAAGAACAAACCTACAGAGTGGCTGTGCCGCATTCATGGTGGCGAGCGGTGGAGGGCTAGAACCATGATGCATTGCGATGCCTTTTTGTAATTTCTAGCAGACGCCCTAAAGCTGAGCCGGCGCTCTGCGTGCACACGTGCACATGTGCCCACACCCGCATGCTGCCGAGGCCCCGGATGTGGTCGGACTTCGCGAACTCCGCTGGCCCTTTCGTGGTCAATCATCTCGCAATTGATTGCGCGGCAAGATCTCCACTGCCGAAATCCACTGAATTGATCGACAGCCTGAGTGACTCGGCACCTCACTGCTCACGGCAAGGAAGCCTAATCACTCCTTCTAGCGCTTCGAGAACCCGGGAACCAAGGCCGCTGAACTTTACCCCATGGTCGGCCAATCACCCAAGGCCGCCGTGACTTCCTTTCTCGATAATTTGGGATATTCTAGGCCTCTTGCCATTGCATCCGTGCGGGTACGCGGCCGTACGCCACTGGCAGGACTAATTGATGAACAGTCATTCGACCCCCGTCTGTAGCCTAGACATCTCCAGAAAAGAACAAAGAAAGGTTATCATTGGGTTCTCACTTCGATGATTCATAGATCAGGTGCTATTCTCAGTTGCAGCCTGCAATGCGCATGTTCACAGATGCTGCCACGGTAATTAACGTCCGAAAAGCGTCTTGAAGCGCGCACACCACGTGGAAGCTCCTTGTATTCTACTTATTACATCTCATGATCTCACCGGTCTCTCTTGTCTCTCGGAGCGTATTCAGTATAAGTGCCTTCGAGGTGGAGCACCGTGAGGGTGCAGCGGTCCTGAGATATAGAAGGCCGGAGACGGCATGCCTTCTGTGGTGCCGTCCGCCGCACTCTACAACATACAGTCTCCCCCTATTTTTTAATGAGGTGAGGTATACACTCGGTCTCCAGATAGTCAAGAAAGTACGTCAGCCACTGGATCCGTCGAAACCTAGGACAAACTGAGCGGCATCAATGTTACCAGGTCAGCCGGCCATCGGTTCCAGACCTCCAACCAGTGGGAGATGTGGGATATCTTGGATGTTTTAAGTAAAGAAGGCGTTCATTGGGAGGCTATGAAAGGTAAGAGACCTTAACTTCACCTCACTAGTAGCTCTCCATCTTCGATCTTTAAACCTTCCGCCGGCCAAATGGATGTCACGGTGCTGAGGACACGTCTCGGATAAGTACCGACACGCTCTGGTAGGCTGACAAGGCGAGGTCCGACCTCGGGCGGACGAGTGTTCCAATTCTACTCCCCGCACGTTAGCAAATTGGGTCCCGTTCAGATATCCCATTCCGATCCAACCCGTCTCCAAGTCTTAGTAGCACCCGAGCCTTCACCATGTGCCACCTATCTCGGGACAATGGTCTTCTAGCTACGAAGAACTCATACCTATGTCGTTCCTACTGTGAAACGTAGGGTAAATGGCTATCTGACATATCTCTTTGGAGCTCGACGTTCGTTCGAAGCTTTAATCGATTGCCGCGGGAGGGGCGGGATCGCATGTGAATTCCCCATACGCACTTATTTTATAACCATTGGGGTTCTTCTTTATAATACCTGACCCCCCTTCCACAATTATTCACGAGCTTCCAAAGAACGAGGGAGATCATCTCAACTCTGAATAATGGTGCAGCGGAATCCAGGTCTTTTACCCGTTGGGATCACCGGTCATTCCCGGGCCCGGCCGGTGCCACCTATGTAGACAGTCAGTCGACAAGGAGTGATTATACCGCCAGAAAGCCTTCACAATGCAATCTCTGGCTGTATCGCCTAAAGTGCATTCTCAAATTCTTATAGATCTTTTGCGAGTACACCTAATGTAATTTACTTTGCGGATGCCCGTCGCAGCACAGCCGGCAGGTCATTCTGGGAATCACCGCACGCTTCAATTTGCCTCATGGTTAGGGTCTCCTCGATCCAGCTAAACATTAGTTTCTCGCAGAGTATATATTACAGTAACCTCGGTACGTTACCTTCTTCAATTGATTGACTTGTAATATTTTAGTATCGCTGTGTATGGAATATGAGTACCGAAGAGCCCGGCCGGATGAACGAAGTAAGCTTCTAATGTTAGAATTACTAAGGCATAACAATGCCCGGGCCAGCCTCAACCTTGCCTTTGGCAAAAGTGTGAATCTCCCCGGCGAGCAAGGCGAGCCTTGCGTCGTACTCGCACCGCATTCTCGAATCAACCTTGCTTATGCCCCGGGGAGTCATCAGAAATTAGCTCCCCGTAATTGATTGGTTGGGTGAACATATTATCAAAAGCCCCCTCTCTTGTGAGATACCAACCAGAGAACCCCGCGAAGTCCGTCGTCATATGGAGTTCGCGAGTTAGCTGTGCAAAACTGTTTTCGACGACTTGCGAGATTTAGACAGGGTTTCAAGATTACCCTGGAAATTAATCCTAACATGTAACCGGGAGACGCCACAATGCGCCATAGGCCAACAAAATGGCGGGATTACAACAATCATGCATCTCTTCAGAGTGGAGAAGAGGAAGCGTGGTGCAATACATGTGGGGTGGCACGTCCACGTGTGAGGAAAGGCCTCAACGTGCCATGAGGCTCGAAGGGCATGTCGGACCGGAGCCTGCTTAAATTAACCAGAAATGGATGGTGTGTCTGGTAGGAATTAGGGGGAAATCAAGTATGCCAGGTCTAACTCTGTCTCCTTCCATGGATTTCTGGGGCTGTCAGCAGACTCGCGATACCAGCTGCATTCTCTTGCCTTCTCTGCCTCTTTTCAAACAGTGCCTGGACAGATTTTGACATATCCTGTATCATTTTCTGCTCGCTGGGTGGTTCCGCGGTGTCGGAGGCAACAAGGGGCAACGAGCCTACGCCGGACTCGCGCAGGAAGTCCACAAAAGTCTGCAATGCATGCTTTAACGCAATAACCTCTCCTATCCACAAATTGTTGACAGCACTGATCAGAGGGAGAGATGTTCCATAAGACCATTGGCCTTACCAGATGCTTGCACTGGACTAGTATTAGGCTGATAAGCTCTTTCACTTCACAAATTCATTTGAGTGAAAGCCCGTCCGACATCAATCACTGACGCACATAGCCTCAATAGCACTCTGGGTTAATTGCTGTATCCGCAAAGTATGTTCTTGAGCAACATGTATATTGTTTTTGAACATATGTGGGGAGTTGAGGTCGATCTGCTGCCCTGACCCAAGCGCCGGTCCCAATCCCCCATAGGCGGTTGGATCTTGAAAATGCATTGGAAGGGTGTTGAGAGGCCCTGGCGGAATATAGAGCGATGAGGAAGAGCTGCCCTGCATAGGAGAGAGGATTGGTTGGTCGGACAACATCAGTGGCAGCTTCGAACCCCGAATTCCTTTTAGGAAGAGTACTGGAGTTTACTAACTTAGAAACCGGGAAGACGGCTAGCCTGCGTGACGGTCTTCGTCACGTCACCATGGTATCTCTTGGCGTAGGTAATAGATTAGATTTAACCTCCATGAGTCATCCATCAGCAATGCTGACACACGTATGAGTATCAGCCTATACAGTATGAGACTCTCATCGCAACACTCCCACTAACTTTATAATTTCTATTGCAGTGGCATACGACGACCTCCACAAGAAAGGAGAAATGGCTTGATGATGTCTTTAATAGATTATTCCCTGCCAAGGCCTATGATGAGGTCCTTTCTAATACGGGACAATCATTCGCCCATACTCAGGTCGTGAAGTCTTTTAGATCACGGCTGGAGCTTTTGGAGAAGCTGTTGGGAGGGATTTATACGCCCAATGCGCCGACATTATGCGTTGGACATTCAACCAACACGTCCACCTTTACCAATTTGTGCTTGTTTAGCATAAATTGGGTGCGTGCGGCAGCTTGAAACGAGACGAGACGACTGGACGATTTGATGATGATCTTGTTCGCATTCCCCAGGGCAACCGCCGACTCTGCGAATGCATTCCGGGCACGTGGTATCCCAGCCACATTCAGAACTATCGAAACCATGGGTATACAGCAGGCGCGAGCATGTGGGGTGTGTTCCCTAAATGAGTTTAGAATGCCGATGGATTAGCGTATGTGCTGTATTTCTTGGGATGCTCTGTTTTTGTTTCTTCCATGACTCGTAGCAAGCAGCTGAACAGCTGTATCACAATATTGACAATACGGGGCTATGTGTGAGTGATCCGTGGGCTATCTCCACAGTAGCCATATTTATGTAACTATTTGATCAGGTTGGGATGCAAGCGGAGGAGCCCGGATCATCAGTCGCAGGGTCTGAGTTGTGTTTAGGCTTCATCATGTCTCGCTCGATTCTAGCGGATGCGGTTGCCCTTATTTGGGGAGACAGGTTTTTGACCATTGAATATACGCGTACGTCCTTCCCCACCTTCGTATTTCTACTGCTTCTGACCTCTAACCTCGCGTCTAGCATTCAATCTCACCTCATGGGGATATCAAGACGTCGAAACGACGGATGATAGCGGATCCCTTGGCGTATGCTTACAAAACTCCTATTCGGCACCCTCCCACGGCAGTATACGCCAAAGTCCATATATGCCCATTTCCCCGTCATTGTCCCGAGCCGCATGCGCGAGAACATTGAAAACGCGCCGGGCATGATCGAGAGGTATGATTGGTCGGCGTTCCTGCTATCATTCCTGTGGAAGGCTTCGAATCTGTAAAGAAAATCGTCACGAGTACAACAAGCCGTATGAAGTACTCGCAGAATGTCTTACCGACAACCACGGGTTTTACTTTGGTGCTAGTGACAGCATCAAGCACAGACGGACTCGTGGCACGGTACGTGTAAATTGTAAGATCGGCGGGTGGATAGTCAACGTGGTGGTATATTTTTGTTATTAGATCCAGAGTCTGCTTTTCACTTCTACAGCTAACTCTGAGCATGCCCGGTACTATTGCGAGATGACCCGAGAACTCTTCGCCGAAAAGTCGTATGCGCCTGCGAGAGCGACAACGAGGACCGTCGACATCGTCCGCGAAGTGCATGGGAGAGAGGATTGGTTGGCCAGACAACTTCAGTGGCTTCAGCTTCGAACCCCGAATTCCTTTTAGGAAGAGTAAACGGAGTTTACTGACTTTTACAGATGCCTTTATCACTTGCTCCTAGTTCCTGGGGCAGCGATACATACAGCTAGCTATCACAGTATACGAGCCTGTCCGTTCGAACCTCTACGGATGGCACCGTCTCGTTACGAATGCCCTAAGCACGGCTCGCACCTAGTTTCCTGATGCTAGTACTTGAGCAGGGGCAGATGTGGACGCAATGGGAGGGACGTATGGTAGTACTATTATAGCTACAGCGTCCGGAGGCCACTCGAAGGTCATACAGTTCCTGCTGGAGGCGGGGGCAGACATAAATGTAGTCGGACATTACAGGCCAGTGGCACCCTCCTTCCTTTGAGTTCGTTTCGCATGCCACTTGCGAAGGGAGCAGATGTGAACATGCAGGTAGGGTTATATGGTACTGCACTACAGGCTGCGGCGTTCAAAGGCCGCTAGGATATCGTCCACCTTCCGGGAGAAGATGTCGACTCAGTGGGCGGGGAACATGTGGCAGTCCACTACATGCAGACTGCGGCATCCCAAGGTCACGCGGAGACAGTTTGGCTGCTGCTGGAGGCAGGAGCAGACCTGAACCTTTGGAAATGCTATGGCACTGTGGTCGAGCGGACATCGTTCAACGGCCTATGGTATACCCTCTGTGCTGTGCTCTCAATTAATTGGCAATGCCTAGAATACCGGTGTACACGCAGCGGTACCAGAGTTTCCGGGAAGGGAAAACAGGCAGGTTCGATATCGCATACTTCGTTTAGCATTGCTTGATAAATAAATGTTCACTGCAAGGAAGATGTATGACCGGTACGTCACGTGCCGGCACGTCGTGCACGGATCCGGAATCCCGGCACCATTACTGTAATGCCCTCCGCCCGTGGAGGATATTGCAAAGGGACCAAAAGGACATGAACAATTGTCTCCTTACGGTAAGTCGCTGCAAGTGTATTTGTAACGCTAACTTCGAGGACGGCTTGTTGTACGGATGAGAAAATCCAGAAGCTATGGGCGTAGTATATAAGCACATTCGTATTCGAATTGGTACTTAGTGCCGATTCTCCGTGTCCCATTCTCCTTCTCCACGCGATCACCGTGTGATCAGCCGTCTTCCTCCTCAGTGTCCTATCACCATTTTGCAGGAGGTGAGTACACCTGAGACTGATGATCTAAGTACTATGTAACCGTGTCAATAGGGTGGTCCAGCTTTAAATTGCCCATGCTCAGTTCAGGCATACCGTTACAAGGCATGGTACACGCTCCGAAGCGAGTCGGTGCATACGCCCGTCCCCAGGGCTCGAGGCCTTTCTCTTGAACGTGTCCTGAACCGCCCCAACCTCTCGTACATGTCCCTCACGCCAGACTTGGGGCATGAACGTTGAGTAATCCTCATCTTACAGTATCGATACGATATAGCCTCTAACACACTTATCCCTGCTTAATGCAACCAATATCGCTATGCTGTCGCTTCCGCGTACTAGATTAGAATATCATTCGTGAAGCAGTGCACTCTTCAAGTCGGAGATGCTTGCCGCTGACCATTAATTTGTATTGATTACACTGATATTTTGTGCAGTGTAAGTATAGTGAGTCTCTAAGTTGCATATCATCTTATTTGGTGCTTAAATGTGCATTTTGCAGAGACAGTACGATGCTTGACGTACGCTATGCTAGATGCATAGCCTGGAGTCTTCGGTACCCGGAGGCGACGATCTCTAACTGCCTATGCAAAGTTCATACACGTTCGGGCAGTAAATCAGAAGTTATTTTTAACAGCGGCGCTACCGAAGCTATGCTACGAGCGCGTCGCTTGATAAAAGCGCTTCAAGATGTTTCAAGGCTTGAGAAACTTCCATCTCACGCAGGGGTTGATTGAATAATCATGCAGACAGCCACGATCCACCGAGCGTGGCTGACTTATACAGAGTCAGACTTGCTTGTTACAAGGAGTGTAAGTATATTCACACTAACATACCTGCGGCAGGGAACTAGCAATGTTGGGTCATGGCTTGCCACTATGGTAATCCCTCTATTGACCTATGTCACGTCTGCAAGTCAGTATAATCGATCATCATTCACAGGCAACCTGCCCCTTTGGATAATTATGACAAAATCAAGATAGGTGATGTTGGCTACATTCGACAAGGTCGATTTCATCTCCTCTTCAGCGCCTCGATGCCGCAGGGGGGTCGGATACTAGGCGAAGATGTTCCCCTGGACTTTGTGCCCTTTGAACCCGGTCCTACTGCCAAAGATCAGCCTCGTGGACCTGGTGCACTTCATGCCAGATATATTAAGCAGATAGGAGCAGCGTTCAATATTTCGGCTAATGCGTACGTTCTTTCAATTAGTTGACAATTGCACGTTGAGCATGAAAATCAACCAACGTAGAACGTGCATTGACGCTGGGACAACATTTAACTTCAAGACATCAAGTACAAAAGGCGCAATCTTAATGACGAAATACCAGACTTTCTGCGAAGACGCTGAAAGATGGGGACGGTTCGAGGATTACATGAGGCAACATTACCAGTCTTGGCATGATCATGCAAACAAGCTTGGTCATAGGGTGAAGCTTGAGGATATTCTGTTTATAACCGGACACGACATGACTCGTGACTTTGACATGGTGGCTTTCTCTTCCGACTCGAAAGAAGCTGGCATTAAATTTTCTGCTGGTATACCTGGGGTGGGCTCTGCCACAACAGCGGCTTGGGGCACATGGGATTCTTCCATCTCTGTGTCTCGTAATTTTGGTCCTCAACCTCGAGACCCGCCTGGGGATCTTCAACTACTAACATATAACACTCATCCTATGGATTCATTCCCAAAATACAACCAGTGCGTCTTTCTGCGAGGCTACCGCATCAAGAGGCGAGCACGCATCGTTCCCAGAGTGATACGAGCGGCTGCCGGCCCCCATGACCTTGGTTCGGGACACCGGTCTGATAAAGAAGACTTACAGGCGGAGTGGAATAGTAGCAGCTCAGATTCATATTCTGAGATTCTGATGGATCCTGACCCTCCAGTTTGTCATATCACAATCCCCCTTTCATCAAAGCTGACTTCATTGAAGTTTGTTGATCCTTTAACGCCATTTTTTGACTATATCTTTGATGTCAATCTTCCTTTGTGTTGTCTGAACAGGGGCGAAGCTAATTCTTAGACACAGAACTCAAGTGCTGAAATTGCTATTATGCATGACTTCAACCTTTCTGACCTTCTTCAGGTATTCGCTTGCTAAATCTCATCGATGATCTCCTAATGAGTCTTGGTCCAAGGAAACTGGAGCAACCCAGGCCACAGATACAGAGAGTATTGTCTCTAGATTATCTCCTCAGATGATCAACATTGGAATGCATGGAAGTGTGTGACAGCCCAGACGCATTGTTATGTCGCCTTCATCTGACAGCTTCTAGTGGCTTCCATATGTCCTAGACAGTGAGCGTTACAACAAACATGTCATACTACGTTTATCCTGACCGCCGTGTAGAACGGGCGCGCGAGACTCTGGCAAACCATCTGATGCATCACACCAGTTAACTTTCGCTTATCCTGATACTCAAGGAAGGGTTACACATCAGTCTGCATCTGAGGTCCCCGGCCTGCCGCCTGGCCATGCGTCTAGTGAAGACACGGCGCAAAGGTACCAGTGCGATCTGTGCGGCGATTGGTTCCACGGATCCAATGCCTTACATGTACGTGATTAACGTCTTCCGGTTATCTGCCTGATTGTGCCATTTTGTAGATCCATGTGCGATCACACAAAGAGGAACAACGTAAGATTTGTTGTCTCGTGTAAGCTATTCTTATTGATTTGTCTCCCAGACTTCACTTGCAGTCATCCCGGATGCAACAAAGCGTTTACAGTGGCGTCCAGCCTCGAGCACCACCAAGATACCCACATGGCCGATCACAAGTTACCAAGCCCCGTCGACAGCGACGAAGACTACTGGTCCGAAACGCATTCTGGTCAATCCAATATCTCTGTACCTGCTCTTCGATTGTATACCTGACTACATCTAGTTCATACAGACTTACCTCGCCCACCATCCACATTTTTGGTTCCCCTCGTGAACTCCATGCCGTCCAAAAGTTCCCCAGGTCTTAAAAACTTCGCTTACCGCGAGGCTGACGGCAGCTGCAACAACCCCCTGATACCCGAACTCGGGGCCGCCCACAAACCTTATGCGCGCTTAGTCGCATCCTCGCATGTCGCGCCCCTGTCAACGCTCCCAGACCCTGGCTTAGTTTTTGACATGCTCCTCAAACGCGACCGACAGGTCGAGAATTCGACCGGGATTTCTTCTTTGTTCTTCGCCTTTGCGAACCTCATCGCTCATACGCTCTTCCGCACGAACAGCAACGACAGGAGCATAAACGATACGTCTAGCTATTTGGACCTTAGTCCGCTGTATGGCGTGGATCATATAGAACAAAATAAGGTGCGGAGGTTTGATGGGACAGGGCAACTCTGGGATGATGTGTTCGCCGACATGAGGCTCCTGGGTATGCCTCCCTCAGTTGCTGCGCTCTTGATTGTGTTCAATCGTAACCACAACGTACGCCTTTCGTACTGTTAGTCCTGAACCTCCGCACTCACTCCGCATCTTTCAGTTTGTCGCTACTCGCATTCTCAACATCAACGAACGAGGAACATATCTGACCAATCCATTTCCCGCTGACAATGACAAGCTAAGGGGACAAGATGATGAAATCTTTAATAGGGCGAGACTCGTTAATTGGTGCGTTTGATGTCCTTGTGGATTAACTTAATATTGAAGTCGCATTTATCCTATAGCGGTGCATTTATGCAGGCAATAGCCGTATCTACTAATGGATTTATTATAACGCTTATCTCACCTATGATTGCAGGTGGTCATGCATGACTATGTTGGGTGCATCCTGCGTATGGCTCCCGACCTGTCCCCATGGCATCTCAAGCCGTTAGGCGTGGGTAGTATATTCAACCTGCATCCATCAGCAATGCTGAGGCACGTATGTATCGCAGCCTATACGAGACTCTCATCACAACATTTTCCCACGAGGCAGGGGCAATGTCTGCGCTGTAGAATCCAGCTTGCTGCACCGAGTTAGCACTTTACCGCCGTCCGAGCGCTGTTCGTTCTGACGCTCACCCTATAATTTCTTCTACAGTGGCATGCGACGACCTCTACAAAAGAGGAGAAATGGCTTGATGATATCTGGAAAAGATTATTCCCAAATAAGACATATGATGAGGTGACTTGTTTCTAATCCGAGTCAGCCAGCCGCCCATACTCAGGTCGTGAAACCATTTAGATCACGGCTAGAGATTTTGCCGAAGCTGTTGGGAGGGATTTATATTCCCAAGGTACCATTGTTAGGGTTTGGACATTCAACCGGCACGTCCATCTTTACCAATTTGTTGCTGGTTCAATACTAAGTGGAGTGCATGTGCCAGCTTAAGACGAGACGAGACGACTGGACGATTTGATGATGGTGATCTTGCTCGCATTCTCCAGGGTGCGACTGCCGACTCTGCGAATGCATTCCGGGCACGTGGTATCCCAGCCGCGTTTAAAATCCTCGAGACCATGAGTGTACAGCAGGCGCGAGCATGCGGTGTGTGTTCGCTGAATGAGTTCAGGTCTTTCCTCGGCTTGAAGCGTGCGTGCGAGCTGTTGTGAAGAACTTAGATGTTGTTGACGGTGTCCTCGCTCAGCATATACAAGCTTCAAGGAGTGGAATTCCAATGATGAAATTAGTGTTTGTGCTGTATTTCTTGGGATGATCTGCTTTTCGCTCATCCGTGACTTGTAGCAAGCAGCTGAACAGTTGTATCACAACATTGACAATATGGAGCTATATGTGCGTGATCCGTGGGTTATCTCCACAGCAGTCATATTTATGTAACTATTTGATCAGGTTGGGGTGCAAGCAGAGGAGCACAGACCATCAATCCCAGGGTCTGGATTGTGTTCAGGCTTCACCATGTCTCGCTCGATTCTAGCGGATGCGGTTGCTCTTATTCGAGGAGACAGGTTTTTGACCGTTGAATACACGCGTACGTTCTTCCCCATCGTATTTCCACTGCTCCTGACCTCTAACCTCGCGTCTAGCATTCAATCTCACCTCATGGGGATATCAAGACGTCGAAACGACGGATGATAGCGGATCCCTTGGCGGTATGCTTACAAAACTCCTCTTCCGCACCCTCCCACGGCATTATACGCCAAAGTCCATATATGCCCATTCCCCCTTCATTGTCCCGAGTCGCATGCGCGAGAACGTTGAAAACGCGCCGGGAATGATCGAGAGGTATGATTGGTCGGAGCCCCACGGCGTTCCTGCTATCATTCCTGTGGAAGGTTTCGAGTCTGTAAAGAAAATCGTCACGAATACAACAACATTCTTTGCGCCGTATGAAGCACTCGCAGAATGTCTCACCGACAACCACGGGTTTTACTTTGGTGCTAGTGACAGCATCAAGCACAGACGGACTCGTGGCACGGTACGTGTAAATTGTAAGATCAGCGGGTGGATAGTCAATGTGGTGGTATATTTTTGTTATTAGATCCAGAGTCTGCTTTTCACTTCTACAGCTAACTCTGAGCATGCCCGGTACTATTACGAGATGACCCGAGAACTCTTCGCCGAAAAGTCGTATGCACCTGCGAGAGCGACCACGAGGACCGTCGACATCGTCCGCGAAGTCCTCAATATCGTGCCCTTATATTGGGTCACGACGCGTGTTGTATGTCCCAGCTTTCCAGGAGTTTCTCGTCGTGGGGACTAACTCCTATCACAGGTGGGATTACCACTCCGGACGAAGGAAAAACCCAACGGTAAATATTCCGAACAGGAGCTATATGGTTACTTCGCCATCTTGTTTACGTGAATACGTTTCATCTGTGTCACCGTCTATAGTGCTGACATTGAGTTACGGACAAGATACATCTACCGCAATAATGAGCCTGTGAATGCGTGGTTCCTGGACTACCATTCTCGCAAGGCAGCGAAATCCCTGTTAGATGACATAACAGCGAAAATCAGCGAGGCGACGTCTGTCGTGGGTGTTTCTGACGTTTTCCTGTCGCCGGTGCCTAACTGGCAGGATATAGTTCTCTTCCACTCGAGGGATTATTGGCAGGTTTCTTGGTCAGCACACCCGCGACAATGGCAAACATGAGGTCGAGGATGCTCTCTATAAAATGCTCAACAGCAGACATGGCGAATTGGACGATGATGGGGACATTGTGTACAACCTCTTTGGCATTGCGATCAACTCCGTCGCCAATTGGGCTCATGGTACGATCCTCGTCGCGACGCAGCATTCTTTCCTGATCTGTCTGACATAGCCATGACCCACGTCGTTAATTTTTATCTGGACGCTTCACGGAAGAATGATAAGGCTACCATTGTTTCCTTAGCTAGACGTCCTGTCAGCGACGAAACGGAAAACCTGTTGATAGGATATGTGCAAGAGGCGCTACGTATGTACAATTCCTTGGGGTGTAAGCCTAATCTGACTGATTATTGACCAGGTCTTGATCCTCCTGCGAGTCTTCAATGCTCCACTGCATGACTCAAGTTTGAAAGGCTGATGATACTTGAGACAGGTCGCAAGTGTGCTCAGAGAAGCCCACGCGAATACCAATGCACTGACAACGGAACTGGCAGGCGGCGAGAGGGTCTCTGTTAATTTGGCTGCAGCTCTCGTGGATGTAGGCCCTCGCTGCTTTAATTGCTTTCTCGATTGTCTTATGTGCTGGCTGCAGGAGGGCCAGCCAGGAGGCGATGCTTTGGCTGTGAATCCAAAACGACCGCAAACTGAGCTGTCCTTCGTACCGGGAGCGCACTCGTTCGTATACTAGCTGCACACACAGCAGTCCATCTTAACTCTGAATCTAGATCACTGGACCAGGAATTCTCGAGCAAGACAATGGCGCATGTCCTTCGTGCGGTGTTCGGCCAAATAAATTTGAGGAGGGCGCCTGGTGCGCCTGGACAGCTGACTCGGTAAGGAGATATCTCCTGTCCATGACTGACCATGAATAACAACTTCCCGTAGCTTCACCGAAAACGTACACGGCATTCCTCAAAAAATGTATATTGATAGCAAAGGGCAATCGACGTCGTGGCCGTGTTCAATGCATGTTCAGGTGCGTGTTACTTTCTAAAGACAGATGATGACATGTTGACATGGATGTATTTCAGTTTGATATATAAGAATCCGCGAAACGGGATCCCGGGAATCAAGTTGAACATATAACAGACGGAATAACTTCTGTATTTCTGTTTATGAATGAGAACAAATGTCAGATAATGCTTAACGATTTTCTCCAAGCCTTTCATTGCTACGGATTTCGGAACATTCTCTTGGCTACCGCATCACTTGTGAAAGGTCCGAGGAAACTCACTCGAACTGCTTGGTAGGAGGGTTCTTGAAGGACTTGTGTCCTTGGCCCAAAAAGTATTAGCATACGCTATCGAATCATGGATGAGGACATCTCTTAGATTTATTTTGAG
This sequence comes from Gautieria morchelliformis, assembly GCA_015179125.1. Taxonomy (NCBI): domain Eukaryota; kingdom Fungi; phylum Basidiomycota; class Agaricomycetes; order Gomphales; family Gomphaceae; genus Gautieria; species Gautieria morchelliformis. The sequence continues at coordinate 91,761 of WHVA01000061.1, read as the reverse complement.
CTCGATACTAGTACTTATTAAATCGATACTTGTGTTGACTTTTAATTTGGGTATTGGTTAGATACCATCGTTATCCTATCATACACGAATACGTAACATTCCACCTTCCCCTTCATTCGTTCAACTCTGACCGGCCTACAGAACTTACAACCGCGGTGGAGTTGACGGCAAATATGTCCTCACAAAATTAATGCATACTCTTGGCAATCCCACTGATGGACGCGGAGACAAAAAGCTACTTGGTTGTGTTCACCCGTGAATCTGCCTTTTCATAGGGCAGAAATGAATCCTTAGCCCGGTCGAATTCGCGCTCGATGAGATGAATGTGATCTGGGCTCCTGGCTGTTATGTCGCATAAGAAAGAACTGGGGCCGGTGAGGACACCCTAAACGGAAGCAAAGTATAGTCAGCCAATGCGAGAAGAATGCTTATCCCAAATATACCTTAATATAGTCGCCGAGGTCAATCTTGATGGGGATGTTTGTGGACGGGTCCACAGCTTCAGCGAAGTTGAAGCCCCACAATAAGTTCATCGTGTTGAGATACTGCAGATATAATAATGTTTGAGACGAGGATACGCTTGACCGCCAGTACTTACGATAGAATTCTGAGCAAAATGTATGCCAGGACAGAGCCTCTAGCGGTTTTTAATAAGAACTTGGAGGCGGCGACTGATAATATAAGGATTATTTTACTCTACCGCTTCCAAAAACTAAGTTGTGCCGTCGTCCGAAGTCGTCAACATGGTCTTTGGTTCCGTATTCCGAGGTCAAGAAGCGATCTGGATTAAATACCTCAGGGTCTTGGTAGACTCCCTCGTCGTGGGACATCCCCCCTTGGTGGTCCCATTAGTTATTTCCTGAGAATGATGCATAACTTATCGACGCACATATGTTCATAAAAACTATTGTTCTTTCAGGAATGACATATCCATTGATCTGCAGGCACGATATCAGCCACATATCCTTGTAAATATATTAAACAAATATCACCTTTTCTTCGGCAAGTAATGCATGAGGAAGTGCCAGTGGTGCCACGGGGCGAAACCGGTGAGTCTAATATCACTTCATGAGGATTTTTCCTCATGCAAATAGTTCCTAAAACTTCACCTCCTTCACAATGGCTTGGACGTATGGCAAATTTTTCATGTCGTCCAATCTGGGGGCGCGGTCTGACCCAATCACGCGGTCGATCTCCTCGTGGGCTTTCCTCTGAACTTCGGGGAAGACCACGAGAGCTTGTATCAAACTCTGTAGAAACAACGACGTCGTTTCTGAACCACCCTCGAGAAGGGCGCCACCGAGATATCTTATATCCGAGAAAATTACTGGACCTGGTCCGCGTCAGATAAATATGAAGCGTACCCAGACAACTCTCGGTTCATAGAGAACTTCTCGCCCTTATCTATAATTTCCTCCATGCAGCAGCCGTTGCGTCTGCCTTCCCGAATACGGGTTTCACATTGATCGAGGAGTCCGAAGTATAATTTACGTTGCAGAGAACGGACGTCCCGACAAAGCGTCTTCCACGACGCCCACCGTTCTGGTATATGCCGGAGGAAGGGAAGAAGGTCCACAGGAGGATGGGCACCGGGTTCCATGGCAATCTGCCACAATTCCATGACATGGTAGAATTCTGTTATGACCGAGGACTCATAAGTAGGACAGCGAATTCCAAACATTAACGATGTTATCACAGAAGTAGAAAATCGCTTGATATGTGTGTAAAATTTCTTTGCGGGTGGTAAGTTCTGAGCGGCTTGAAAATGGTTTTTATAATACCATACCTCAGGTCGCGTGAGTATATCATGCATGAGTTGCGTAGCTTCTGCCTGTTGGATCGGCAGGTGTCTCTCGCATGCCTTGTGGGTCAATAAATTATGGACAGTGCGTCTCAGCGGCTTCCAATGCGCATCTGAGAGAGATTAATATGGATGTCACATGGCATCGGTAAGCTTATCGAATAATTACCGTATCTTGAGAGAGCGATATTCATCCCTCCAGTGATTAGCTCAGCCATGTAGTTTGGCGGTCGATCAGGACTGGAGGCGCTGCGCTTGTCCATCAATTCTCTCACAAGCCGAGGACTTGTGAGCACGATAGCTGTATTGGGGCCAAGCTTAATCTGAGAATGCTACTTTGTCAGCAGGGGCATAGCTGGACCTCCTCGACTCACAGAGTAGATGCCGCCATATATTTTTGCCCACTCGGTCAACCTCAAGCCATAGGAGATCAGTGATCCGTTCATTCTTCAGAATAAAACAACACGAACTCACTTAATGTGCAACAATGTCCTCGGTAAAAGGTGAATGTTTCCAATGATCGGTAGGGTGGGAGGGCCAGGAGGTAAGTGGCTATCTCTACTGCCAATATTTTTCAACATTGAGAGAAGCCAGTACAAAGGTGCCATGAGAATGACAACGACATCGAGTGCATCCAAATAGAATTTGTTGGTCCAAAGCATAGTGCAATTTGAAGGGCGCCAGTCTTGGGGACCAGCAGTAGCTGCCAATACGAGACAGAGGACCGGATGGACGAGCAGACTTTATACCAAAGATGGGGTGAGATTGGAGAACCACCATGGCTTCCGAGGATCGGTTTGGAGTTTATGCCTATGTGATGCCATCCGCACACATACTGGCACCAACCACCTGAAGCCACAACTTTGTAATTTGGACCACTTCCAGAAAAGAACGCTTTGTCAATCACATGGATGAAGGATCACTGGGCACGTGTAAAGACCACATCGAAGGCAACCTTTATTCATACTGAAGGATGATGAAATAACCACCTGATGCTACAGTAACTTGGATAACCCCGACTCGCGGTATCCGAACCTGCCAGCTGGGCCTTGTTCTTTTCCTGAAACCCTGGACAAAGAAGTATGTCTTACGAGATGGTATAAACTATGATGCAAATAATGTGCGTGTTTATTTTGATTATGCTTGACAGTTGCAAGGTCCGAGATGGTCACTATAAGCCTATATACGTGGCGCTGACCAGCTAAGGGGTTTCTTAACTTTGCTAAAGCCGGTCTGCTCCTGGAGCCATGCTCATAAATTGCCATTTTCATCGACTTCTTTCCCTTCTTTCGTCTAGCTCCGCTCGCTGAGTGCCCGATTACTTTTACAATGGGCTTTCCCCCCACCTTCCTGCCAATAACGTCCTCCCAGCATTAGCGGCCTTCTACGAAAGCTGTCCTGTCTATCTTCAGAATTTACATCGTGCTTTCCCAAGGTATGCCACTATTATGCTGCCCAGCCAACTGTCCTTTATTTATTAGCGGATTCCTTATTATACCACCCTTTGCCCACTGCACGTAAAGGCACAGAGGTGCCCACGGCATCCATCTTGTTGCCTGGATCTATTGTCTATCATGGAGCCGATTCGCCGGACTATTCTCAGAGCAGCGCTCCCCTTTGTTTCTCGACATCTATTTCCAGTGGACCCTGTGCTGGTCGGCTGTCTAGATCACCTTTTGAGTTAGCTTCTCTTCGGTATCTTGTGATTTATTGGTTCTTATCTTCGTGTTCGTTCCCTGGACATGTAATGTTTCACCTCGAAGAAGCGTCAACAGTAACAAGGTCAGGTCTACTACATCGAACCATCCTACGGCCACAGCTTTACCTCAGTGAGGTCTTTGACAAGGAAGTAACTTGCCCCTGCCTATTCATTTCTCATAGCACGTATCACAAATTGAAATATTCACTAGTTAACAGAACACCATGGTGGTCAAGCAAAATCAACGTATCAGGATCAAGCCAGAGGGTTCACGGGCAACATCCGGTGAACCCTGCGCCCTTCCAATTCCCTGCTATATTGCAGGGATCAACCCCTCTAGGTATATGCTATTCGCCCCTACGGTATAGCCTGTTGTGCTATTGTTATGAAGTTCTCACGGGAGAGACGTGTATGATGCTTACGAGATGCTGCTCTCAAGAGCTTTTGATCTGCTGAACTACGAAACCGAGCGTTTCGAGGAGTTCAGTGCTATGTGGGCTCCTCACTACTCTGCGGAGAGGGGTGGACAGCGCCAAGAGATAAGTATTTTTGGCAAAGTAAGTAAACTTACAGTATGCGGTCACTCTTCCGGTGTTATGTGGGCACTATAGAAGCCTGCCCTTCAGAAGCAGGCACGGTATCCTCGGTACCGTTCGCTTCAGACAGGCTGATGATTTTTGGCTGATATAGGCTGCTCAGTCTGAGTATGGGTTCCTAGTCTCAAGACCCTCCTCTGTGGCAGTGCAGCTCAACATTGCTGTAGCTGCTGTCTCATTTCTCTCCGCGAGTCAGGGAAACTATCAGGAGTACCGGGCTATTATATCACAGGGGCAATACCCCGCTAGCGGCAAGCCAAGACGAAGTAAGGGCAGGGACTTGTACTGTAGGGGAAATAACTTTCACACTCCACAGCATTTTGTTAACAGGCACTGAGATAACACCACGGCAATTGTTAAGAACGATATGCATTTGTTCACTGTCTGGCAATATTTCATGCATCGTACGTGCCTGGCTTCAGTAAAGCCCGGCAATCACCGGATCTAGCCCCAACGGGAAATTGATACCAAAAAATATATATATCGTGGATTACTCGTTGGTGATCGTGAGGATATCATAGGAATCGTCTTTGCGATCGTGGTCGATGTCATATTAATAACCAGAACAAGTGGGATAGTAGGGAAAAAGGGGGAGTAATAGTGGTTGAAAGAAGGGATTCAAGTGCATCTATAATAGCCACCATTTTCCCGGAGAAAACGAAAGAAAGAGAGGTGTATTAATACCGAACGTAGACAACACCGTCTGAATGTGATCGCCCTCGGGAGGGTCTATAGCCACTCTCGCGATCCAATGATCTAGAATGTGACTTAGAGTTAGATTTGTATGATGATCGGGAGGTGTCACGGGGATGCTGGCTGGAGGATTTTGTAGGTGTAGTGCGCCAATCTAGGCCGAATATACGGCGCAGAAATGGCTGCTTTTTGGTAGAGGGTGCCCGTGGCTGGAGCGTGATGGTGGGCGTGGAATGATAGGCGTCGTGTGATCCATAATGTCGGGAGTCGTGCGATCGCTAGGGGAAAAAATTAAACAAAGAATCAGGATGGGCACCCATCATGTGTATGTCCTACGTTATAACATACCGAAGCATCTGCTCTGTTTGGGCTGGTCGAGACAACTCTATACTGGGGCGTCGACTGCACACGGTGTGGGGAAGCACGGCTGGTGCTATTATTCCTAGCGGGATGTGTCGAGGACGGCATATAATACGTCTGGGTTGCCCGAGGCTGTGCGTACGAATATGCAAACGGCTGTGGCTGGGAAGGAATATATCTTGAATCAGAAAAAGAGTTGTGCCTGGGCCTTGAGGGTGGGGCGACATAAGTCGGCTGACGGTCTCGATGATGCGCCTGCGCTGACAAGGGTCGTCGTTCGAGATAAGTGGGCTGTGGATGTGTACCTCGAGCAAAGGGAACCGAACGATGTCGAGTGCCAGTGTAGCGGGAGGCATACGGATTAGAAACTGAGGATTCTGGGTATACGGTGGAAACGGTATCATCAGGCAGGCCGGCAGGCGTCGCCGGGGGCGGGGGCGCGTTAGCATTCTCCTCCAGCCATTTTGCAATTGTTGCGGGTCGCATCTCGTAAATGTGACGGGTGGTGGTGGGCAGAGGGAGGAGCTGCCTGTGTGGAGTCGCTTTGCAGCGGTGTGCACCAGCGGAAGTATTTAAGGATTTTTCAGGGCGGAGCTAGCCGGTCTCCCACGATGGTACGGGTAACTAGCCGGTGCAAGCCGTCGATGACCCTGGGCTCGGCATCTCGTCGGCATTACTCTCCAAACCAAGCGGAGCCTTAACTGTGGCTATGCCGGCTGGTCTCTCCTCATGGTTTCCACAAGTCGACCGACGAGGTGATGATAGAAGCCATGCATGCCGCAACGGCGTAGCGCACCAGTTTCGAGAGAAGGTTTAACGGGTCGAGCTTTAACTGATCATTATGCCTCTCGATGGAAGCTCGTGCTTATCGTGGCACCCTGAATTGCCGCAGAAGCGAGAACACACTCAACTCATCCCCGAATATCGTAGCGAATTGACATCCCAGCTCTCTGACCACTGCAATATCTCTCATTAATGCACATTTCTCGAATCCAGCTCTCCCCCAAAGAGAGTACGGACCAGGGGGCACAGAACACGCCTTGGCCTCATGGTGTCGCACAAGTACTAGGACAACGCAGTCCTGTTGCACGACACGCAGTGGAGAGACGATTGTCGCCCCTAATTGATGCATGTCGTGGACAGGCTTTGAAACCTTCGCAGCCTGAGCTATAGTGGTCACCTGTTGCCTAATCCCATCTTACTCTAGGTAACGGTAGACTGGCTCGTCGAACAGAACGCTCTTTTCATAGAGACACGATAAGCATTGGCCTCACTTGATGACTACATGCATGTTCCCCGCGCGTTCTGCGGTATGATCTCTTATTCACGTTTCATGCAGTGTCTTGATCACTTTCACATACACTTCTCAGGCTGAGGTTTCTTCATTTGACACGATATTACTACGTCCCAGATATCCTTGGTGGATGTCATTTCAGGTATCAGTTGGCCAGGACCGACGCTTGCATCATTCACATTACACTCCCAGCGCTAGCATGTGCTCCCTCCGAGGGCATGCCGTGACGCGGGAGCGGCGGGCTGCACGAAACCCGGATTCGGAACTTCTCGTCACGTAGCATACCGCATAGGCACCCGAGTTTATCCTCTGGCATTCGAGTTCCTCAAAACCGATGATACAGTGATTAGGATGTCTGTGAAATGTATATCACAATTTCGTGACCGACGCCCTCGGTGTATATAGTGAACAGCTATGGGTACAATCGTGCATACAACTAGGTCGTCGACAGCCCGTTTCATGACAGTAGTTTTTTGTAAAACGGACGAGGTGAACGCGGCTTGGGATTCGGGGTGCGGTACCGATATGGCTTATTTGTTTGAGAGTCCCCCCATTCCACACTGTCCAGGAGCCGTCCAATTAGCCCTCGCTTCTTGGGTGGCGAGAACTGTGGCATGTAAGGAGGATATGCCAGATCAGACTCTATTTTCTGATGCAAATAGAAATAACGTACCACAAAATCTACATGTTGCCCAGATGGTGCTCGGATGAACGAAGGACTCTCTGCATCCCTCGCACGGATTGGCACAGGGATCAGAACATGTGCACCTCTCTGCAAAGGCAAGTTGGGCGATGATGCTGTGTGTCTGCGTCTTGGACTGGGCTTCGATGCCCGCGCAGAGAGTGCCGGGAGGGGGCGACTCGAGCGGACCGGTTGCGTCTGTGTTGTGTGGCGCCGTGCAGGTGCCGGACGAGCAGAGACACGGGGTGTTGGAGTACTCTGTGCACGGCGCGGGGAAGACGGTACCTGTGCTTTAAGTGGTTTGGGTGGCGTACCAGGTGCTTTCCCAGACTGTCCAGTACGACGAGCGGGAGACGAGGGGTGCCGAGTGGGTGAAGAAGGCATTTAGGAAACAGCCAGCTAATATGCGTATTATATCGGAAACCAGAGCAACGCAAGGATAAGTATGGGGCGGTGGGCAGAGTGCCCTTCGCTGCGAGGCGACGCCGAAATTAACCAGTGCCTCATTCGCCATGTCACGTGAGCTCATCCCGCACGAGGCTCGCTAAAAAGTATCCTTAGCCACGCAATATTTCTTCCAACGTCGGGGAAAACCCTCACTTGTGCGAGGAATCCGAGGATATGTTCTGCTTCAAGTTTTCTCTTTAGGTACCACTTAAAATTTGGATCACTTATATAATGCCAGTTCACCCATTGCATATTGTACTGCATGTCAATAGCTCATCCACCTGATTGAAAGGACTATCTGTTGATATTCCCGCATTTGCGAGCGGCATCGAGTGACCGCGCAATGCGTAGCTTACAAATACGCAGTAGTTTACATGTATTTACTCATCCGTTCGTAACCCGCCACAACACCAAGTCGGTGCTGTCCCTTTCCCTTACGTCCTCTCTCCCCGAAATCCTAACACAAACAGATCACAACTCTGCCTAGGCGCTGCCCGCTGAAAGTCGCACCTACCGAACATGTGCCACGCCTAATGAAAGCATGCCAAACCCGTCGAAAGTCGCACCTATCGAAAGTGCGCCACGCCTAGTGAAAGTGTGCTGAACCATTGACCGTATTTGTGCCTACCGAAAGCACACAGTCTGAGCCTACCGAAAGCTCCCCCCCTCCCCCCACACTCTTTTTACACCTACCGAAAGTGTATTGACCTGGCCTCGTGCGCCATGCCCGACTTGAACTTCGAGAACTTCGAGAAACCCAACTGGCGCTACATGATGGACACTCTACTCGTTGAAAAGGGCCTGTGGAATGTTGGTGGTGGCACGGAGACCCAACCCACTGGATCCCTGAACTCAAAAGCCATCTGTGCGTTCATGAAAAAGCAACAGCTTGCCCGCATGAAGATCATCCTTAACATCGACAATCCCAGCTTCCGCACACGCGCTATGATGACCCAAAGGAGATTTGGGAGAGCCTGGAGAAGGTCCACCGGGCCCGTGGATTTGCCACGCGCCTTTCACTCCGCCGCCGTTTTCTTTACATGCGCAAGCGTGACGACCAGCCAATGGTCTCATGGATCTCTGATGTCAAGAACGCTGCCTTCCAGCTTGAAGCTGCTGGAGTTAGCATCATAGATGAGGATGTCATTCTTGCACTCACTGAAGGGCTCCCAGAATCGTTCTCCACCTTCATCGTCGCACTCGACAGCATTCCGGCTGATGATCTCACCCTCGACATCGTTATCACTCGCCTATTGAATGAGGAGGTGCGCCAAATCCAAGCAGCCAAGTCAGAGACTGAGCGAATGGAGGGCGCACTCGCGGCTGTTGCCAAGAAGAAGAGGCCCGTAGAGGAAATTACCTGCTACAACTGCGACGGTAAGGGCCACTACCAGTCCGATTGTCCTTCTGCGAGGCATGGCACGGCCAATGTAGCAGATGCTGGAGTAGAGGATGACGAGGGCTTTGCGCTCTAGGCTTCAGGAGGTGCCTCGGACTCTCTCCCGCTCAAGGAGGTGTGTTGATATTCCCAGATTTGCGAGTGGCATCGAGTGACGTATCTTACAAATACGCAGTAGTTTACATGTATTTACTCATCCGTTCGTAACCCGCCACAATACCAAGTCGGTGCTGTCCCTTTCCCTTTTTCGTCCTCTCTCCCCAAAATCCCAACACTATCTGTACTTGAGAAAATTTGTTTTGGACGTCATGTCTCAATGGCTCAGACTCACAAGAGCCGGAGAAGTTCTGACTAGCCCAGCAGAAGATATCCGAGTTGGAGAACATCACTGAAGTGAAGGGTCGAGATTATCGTAGATATTGCAGAGGTTCTCCAAGGCAGTATTTGGCTGAACGGATTGCGGGCCCTGCACAATGCCTGTGGCGAGGATAGAACATGAGGGACGACATGAATCAATTTCTTCTTACCAGCGGGTTCAGCGAATCCCCTACATAATCATGATGAATGAAGGGGGGATCCTCTACTAACGTATGACATACCCGAATACCAGTTGAGGTGACAGCTAACATTGGCCCCATATATGCAAAAGCACCTTTAGCTTAAACTCCTCGAACTAGATTCCTCCACTGGGGGTGAGGGCTGGAGGGTTCGGCATTGGTCGCCCCAGCATAATGGAGAATAGCATATGTGTCAGTACTGTTGACTAGGCAAGGAACCAACCGCAAGTCAGCTGAGAATTCAGGACAGAACTGTCTTCTATTTAGAAAAACATGATAAATCAGTAGGTGCTGAGAAAACACGCTGTACAAACTACTCACGGTAATTATCTATCGTCTGGATGGCCGTGAGGTGTTCAAGCACAGTCGGTTTTTACGGAAACCGAAAACACTATTACAACACTCACGACGATGCTGTAACGTTGTCTGGCAAGAATAAGGATAGCGTCCACGGTGTACGGTTTTCATTCATGAGAGACACTTGAGCGGAATCATGAGTCTAATGACCGGAACATCAGATTAAATGAAAGACCGACCATCGGTCTCGATAACTGTCACTGAATGATTCGAGACTGGAAAAATTAAACACTCCTGTCAGATGAAGTGTCAAGACAAGTACATCCGAGGATGTTCTCACCCGCCGAAGCGGACAAACTGACGAGAAGGAAAAGGTATTGTCTACCACTGTGGATAGTGGAACCATTGAAAACATATAGGCCAACCCACTGGATTTCAATTTTCATGGCTTCTGCCACTGAAACAGCACCCAATGAAAAACCCACTGAAAAATTTTCAGTAAATATGTTCACTGAAATTATCACTGAAGTATTTTAGGTGGTTTAGGCATTGAAAATTTCAATGATATTTTAATGACATTTCAGTGTAAAATTTACATGCCCAACCTCATGAAATTTCAGTGAACAAGGCATGGGAACTCCAGGATATAGTCACAGAAAAAAAAGGAAGTAACACCAATGAAAAGTCCACAAAAACTTGACTGAAAATCCGTGCGGTCGGCTGGGAAAATAATGGATGAGGAACACTGGATGTCATTGAGTCGGTAGGTGAAATTCCGTGACTGGGCATTGAATATAGGGGAGAGAGGATGTGATAATGGCACTGAAAACACCATGGTAAGGAAATGAAAATCAACTGAAACCTCACAATGCTCACCATGTTCCTAAATGGCGTCTTGCTTGCTGTCCTCAAACACCGTCCGCACATAGTCCCCGCTGCGATCCACAATCCCCCATTGTTTGTTACTCACATAGACCCGGCCCACAATGCACAGGATTGCATTGAGATTGATGAACGCCGGTGGGTGCATTGTTGAATATGACACTACTTCCCGAGCGGCATCTCCGCCAAGCGGCTCGCTCTTGCACATTTGCACGAGTCCCAGGATGTATGTAGCAGGGTGCTCCAGTCCAATTGTGCGTGAAGCTGGCAGTGTACAAACCACAATGAAATCAAGCTGCCCATAGAATAATTGAGTGATGTATTCTGGGATGCGCCGTTGATGGCGGGCATTTTTATCTATGAGAAGACTATACTGTTATGACATTAGTATAGCAACTAAGTATCAAATAAACTAAATTTACCTTCATAAAAGAATTGTCTCGTGCATCTGAGGGTAGGATCCGTTTCCCTCAGATCGCGTCACCCTGTGAGGGCAACACTAATGACGAAGCCACAACCTAAAGATACTCAAGGAGATAGTGGCCGATACAAGGACAATAACCAACTGTGTAGTGGGTATCCTCAGTTTATAAGTCTACCAACGATAGATACATGGGGACTTGCCTGTGTAGTGGGTATCCTCAGAGATCAAGCTGAGGAAATGCCACCACACTGGCTACAGTCTTATAGCGCTGGCAAGGTTTATATAATAGGGGAGGTGGAAACTTGTAGAAGGTTGTGGAAGCTCGTGGAAGATGATAGAAACTCGTAGAAGGTTACGGAAACTGACGGAAGGTGACGGAAACTGATGGAAGGTTATGGAAACTGACCGAAGGTTATGGAAACTGATGGAAGGTGACAGAAACTCATGGAAGGAAATAGAAACTTGTGGAAGGAAACACATGAACCCTGACATCACCCCCCTCTCAATGCTTGTCGTCCCGACAAGCACAGCTGCCACCTAGCCCCCAACATCCACCGAGACATCGTTTCCAAGTATGCCACAGGTGGGACCAACATTGGCTAGATGCATGTGGTGAACCACACTCCAGCTCACTGGACATATCAGGTTGAGGCAGGCTTATTGAATCACGGCCTTCATGGATGAGGCTTGGCACACCCTGGTGTGCGTACACCTTCTTCAGCATTCGGTCAAGCTCACCATCCCAGGCTTTATCTGATCGTGGACGTCTCTCAGGATTCCCATTGGCCTTTCTGAGTGGTAGCCGCTTTTGATTGCTGGTTTCAAGGACTGAATTGAGTTAGCTGGGTGACTAGAATGAAAATGTGAACACTGTATCGCACCTTTCCATTCTGAGGCCGATCCGTTTGAGACTTGCAATTTAGCCGCAAGAAGGTGAGTGCAATATTTACCAGTTTGCACCCATGCCTCACATGTGCAGCTTGGTGCCAGAAGGTTGACATTGAAAGCCCCCGGCACTTTGGAATCACTGCACAGACCTCTAATTTAGGGCATGAGCACTCAGAAGAATATGATCCCACTCACGGTAACGCCATAACATGAAAACGGTGGGGTGATCCTAGCTGATGCACGAGACCTGTATCCCACAGTTGATGTGCCTCATAGTTCAAGTCCATGAGGTGGCGAGGCTCGTGGCGAGGGGTAGAAGCCCAGTACTTGTAGTAGGGAAAAAATTCGTTCAAAATAACGGCTGCTAGATGATCAATGCTGCCACAAACATGTCAATGATGAGTGCCATTATATACACTCGATCTCACCGTTTATTCTTGCGGTTGTCAAGAAATACCGAGTTGAACACTCAAAAACCCCGTTCAACCCAGTTATTGACATTCCAGGTACCATCACGAGTCTGTCCAGAGGGGAGCCCTATATCGGTGAAATGCTCTGAGTTACCATACACAGTAAGCTCATTATTATCATATCCCATATGTATGTTTAAACCCTCACCTATCCACTCCTCGGTGAACCAGTTGCGATTGAAGTATTCATGAACCCATGCCCATTGCTGGCTGCAGGCTGCCTCAGTTAATGCCGACTTTCCCCTTTTGCACCTCCCTGGCTTCTCAGAGGCTTCGGATGGCAAGCTGTCAGAGTCTGCATGTGAATCCACCCCAGAAGCAGGCACAGTAATCTCGTCACTTTGCAACATGGTTAAATTTTCAACCTGTGCTAGGAAAGTGTCCGTTGCAACTGGCCAAGCATCCTATGTTCGACAGCGCTGGAGGGCACGGAAAAATATCAAAATCTCATATTTGATCTCCTGGGAAATCCTGGGACACCTGCTCTTCGGCTGGTCATTGTAAGGGCAACCCTGGCTAGTTGTGGAGATCACACTACCACACAACTGACAAGGGGAAATCCAAAGTCTGTATAAATGAACAGAGCATACAAGAGAGGGGATTCTCACCTGACAAGGGGAAATCCAAAGAGAAAAGTCTAAGGACCCCCAATGTCAGCGAGCCCGTATTATACTACGCTGCGCAGCCAGGGACAACACTTGGCACCCGCCATCAACCCTGCACCTCCCTGACCCTTGATCGACCCTTGATGTCACCTATTACGCGAGTCGCTTGATTTCCGACACTGTTCCGAGGGTGGAACTCGGAAATTGGAGTGGAACTGGGAAGGCGAACAGAACTGGTGGAAGTTCTCCCAGAAGCGGAATCATTTCCGAGAGCGGAGGCGGAGATGGAATCGGAATCGGAAGCGGAGTCGGAAATGGAGTCGGAACTGGAAATGGAGTCGGAACTGGAAATGGAAAACAGGGTGTCCCCTGACAGAAGGACTTCTAGCTACCTACTTTATACTATGGTAGAACAATGGGAGATAAACTACAATAGGCACATAGGACAATAAAACAGTGGAACAATGAGACTGCGCATATATTGTCACAATGGGGTGACACGGGGTGACGCGGTTTGCCCCTGGCTTACACGTTTACCTCCTTCATTAACTAGCTCTGTAATGGATTTATTGGTCAGTTTATATTGGAGGTATCTAGGTCAGAGATGTACCACACATAACCGCCGTGGCCTTGACACCCACGAGCCTCAACCGTTAAGAGACCAGGTTATGCAAATGCCGTGACCAAACTAGGTTTTTTGGATTGGCATCTTCGTGTGACCCAGATTGCCAGATGGTGACCCGGATCAGGTGATCGGCATAAGTCTCAAGCTGTTTCATGGGATTATTAGAATCATTAATACCATAATTACTACATAAAACCAAAAGATAATACCACAAGTTTGACTAGACTCGGGCATTGCTTCCAACGGGTTGTACAATGTGGGGGATGTGAAGAGCGTAGATCTTCGGGATCAGACTTGGTCCCAGAATCAGAGGTCTGGGAAGATAAGGCACATGCTCCTTGGCACCTGTATTCAAACTGGAGAACGACCCTCCTTTGCAGAATTGCTGCCTGACGTCCCTGGAGTGAAAGTCCCGAGGTTTCATTCCACAATAGGATGAAGGGCTATGCCCTGACATCCACGGGTGTGTTGCTGGGATGTCCGAACCACGACTGGACAACAGCAGCAGAAGTGGTGAGTCTGTAGGGATTATAATCATTGTACTGTGCAGAACGAAATAATAGCAACATAATTTCATTAAGCTGCGCATATATAATCTATCGGGAAGACAACTCACCTGGGCATCAAACCAATCCGGGAGTTTAGTGGTGAGTACCTGACCTATGTCCTTCCATACTGGGGCCATGTCAGGGGACACCCTGTTTTCCATTTCCAGTTCCGACACCACACTCAGTTCCGACTCCATTTCCGACTCCACTTCCAGTTCCGATTCCATCTCCACCTCCGCTTTCGGAAATGATTCCGCTTCTGGGAGAACTCCCACCAGTTCTGTTCGCCTTGCCAGTTCCACTCCAATTTCCGACTTCCACTCTCGGAACAGTGTCGGAAATCAAGCGACTCACGTAATAGGTGGCATCAAGGGTCGATCAAGGGTCAGGGTGGTCAAGGAGATGCAGGGTTGATGGCGGGTGCCAAGTGTTGTCCCCAGTGCGTTAGGCGCAACAAACTGTGGACGGTCGGTGGTTAAACAAAGGTGGAGGTATGCATGGACATCCCATACCTGAGAAAAGGCACCGGAATTGGGCCATGTTTAGTGTCACTGTGCGCTGATCAAGAGGCTGACAATTTTGCTGGGGTGTGCTCGATCCGGGCAACAAAACGAGCCCGCACTCGTATTTTTTGGTAGAGTACACAGCGAGCTACATAAAGTTGAGACAGGAATGCATTGTGGATGAGACAAAAATATCTTTGACGCGGGACCAAAATGCTTCCGCGTTGAGACAAAAGCCCCAACGAGCCTGTGACAACCAGGCCAGGCTGTTTGGCGGAGACAGAATTGCTTTCCCACGAGACATTATTATGCCTTGCGAATCCAAAAGTGATTACTGTAATTTGATTGATGGGTCAGCACTTATCCCCGATTCGTGCAATCAGGTCTAGCAGCCCCTAACCTTTATTAATACTATTAATCGTACAACCAACCTGTTGGAATTTCGGGGAGAGAGGACGTAAGGGAAGGGGACAGCACCGACTTGGTGTTGTGACGGGTTACAAACGGATGGGACAAATACATGTAAACTACCATATTTGTCAGTCACGGCTCGGCGACTTGGTTTGCCGATGACTCGACACCGCTCGCAAACCCAGAAATATCAACACAACCCCCCTCCCTCTCGGGATGGGCAAATATCCTCCACAGGACATATTATGTAATCTGATGGACGTTTACTTTTCATCGGCATGACTAAGCAATTCTCATTGTTCAGAACCGTTCCGTGAAATCACATTGCGATCCTCACTGTGAATACTACGTCCGCTTCCGAACGCGCAGTAACGGATATTATCACAGCTACCCTGTAAATCTAGCGCAGTTGCAGCCTGCTACCACGACGTTATGCGCATCAGTGGGGCTTCGTCTGAGCCAGACCCTCAGGTGGTAGACTATAGCCCTCCTCCTGATCATTAAATCAGAAGTTCCTCTCACTCATCGATGCATTCGGACCTGGTGGTCGACTCTTGTAGCAGTATTAATACATTACCCACAATGACTGCCCTCAGGGGTATCCCCTCCACCCAGTCGACTTTTATACCTCTCGACACCATGATTGGTTAACTCTGCGAGGACACGCTAACTGCTGCGATGGCACCCGCTTCATATGATTTCTCAGGCATCGTATCCACCGCGGACCAGAGCGAGGCAATTTACCTACCATTGAAATCACTCAACGTTCATATCTTTATTGCGGACGTCTCTGCACGCGTCATGCTATCCCAACTGTACCAGTACCATGGATCTGATACACTGTCCGAGACATACTACGTCTTTCCAGTACCGGCGAACGCCGCAGTATGCAGCTTTGAGATGAAGTCCACCAATGGGGCCCGGCTCAAAGGAGTCGTAAAAGAGCTCTCCCAAGCGAAAGAAGAGTATCAGGAAGCTCTCAGCAAAGGATGGTTGACTGGTCTTCTCGAGCAGTTTCGCCAAGACGGTATGAGTCATTCTCCCAATATGACAACCACCTCCGGACATTTTGGACAAAGGGCTGACCGTTTTCGTTGTGTCTAGTGTTTGTTGTGTCCATAGGCTCGATGCCACCGAAAACCGACGTTACAGTTTTGCTTTCAGTGAGCTGCCCTTTTCTTACCCTAACAAGTCGCCTTATGTGTTCTATTCAGTATGTTGTAGACCTGTCCGGCGATGATCAAATTGACACTGTTCGGTTCCAGCTCTCAACGCATGTTCGCGCTCGCTCTGGTGCACCAGTGAACTCCGCCGTGTATCATGACTCAATCCCCAGCGGGCCCCTGAGCATCACTGTCGACATAGAGATGCCCGGTGACATTCTTGATGTCACATCGTGGAACCACAACCCGCTTATTGATCTGCCAGTCCCGGGCGCGAGTCACTCTGGCCATTGTGTCCGTAAACAGTTTGATTCAGAAGATTTCGACTTCGGGCAAGATTTTTTGTTAACTGTGCATGCCCTCGGACTCGGTAGGCCCCGTTGCTTCGTAGAGCGCTTGTCTCACGAGGAGAACTCGTTACGTTCCGTTGTTGGTCCAACGGCGGCTTTTGCATTGACCATCGTCCCTCGGTTTGACATGAAGGTACGACTGGCACAGGAATATATATTTTTGATTGATAGGTCCTCAAGCATGCGTGGATCTAATATCGACATGGCGAAACAAGCATTGGAACTGCTGTTGAATCAGCTACCATCCACCAACTCGATGTTCAATATATACAGCTTCGGGTGGGCCTTTCAATCGATATGGCAAAAGAGTATGCCGTGCACGCATGCCACTCTCCTTGAGGCGGTATGATACCTCTACCCCCCAAGCCTTAACTTTATGGCTTGATGTTTACACTTTACAGACGGGTCACATAAATAACATGCGTGCAGACATGGGGCCGGGGACTGAGTTACTTAAAGCACTAAGTCACATTTTCCTCCACAGGAGAGAAAATATGCCCACGGGCATATTTGTGCTTACGGACGGCGAAGTGAGTTGTCAAAAATTATGGGCTATACATCTACTGAAGGGTCTTATCGAGGTCTATGATCCTGACAAGACGATCAAGCATGTCCGCCAAGCTGTCTCGAAAGGGTCCCAGTCTGGCGCGCCTCTGCGCGTATTTGCGCTCGGAATCGGTAGTGGCGCATCTACAGCGTTATGTCAGGGACTTGCCGCAGCTGGCGATGGATCACACCTGATGACAGTGGAAGGTGGACCCTTGGCAATCAAAGCCAAGCAGTTGGTTAGCTCTATGCAGACCCCCCAAGTGAGCGACATCAGTATTGACTGGGGTGCTCTCAATCTAGGTAAGTGCATACTGTATCCTGAAATTGTCTTATTCGTATTTCTTATGGACCATGTTATTATTCCGTAAGTTCCATACCGAATGCCAGCCCTGTTACCAGGGATGAGGCTCCTCGTCACAGACATTCTTCCTGGCGAACAGGTGCCCACAGAAGTAACCCTCAATTTGCGCATGGTAGACGGAACCCTTTGCGATTACAAAGTGCCTGTTGAACCAATATCTCATCATATTCCATCAAGTTTAACAGATGCGTTAGGGGGGGTTGCAGAGATCCCTCCGCTAATTCATACAATGAACGCACACAGGTTCATCCAGGACGTTGAGGTAGACGAGACGCCATTCCTCAAGAGGCTGGGAAAGGTTACAGTGAGTCCCGAAACCAAACGAGACATCGTGAAGAGACACATCGTCGAGCTTGGTACACGGTATCAGATAGCAAGTTCGCATACAGCGTTCATTGCCGTTGCAGCTCCCAATCCGCCAGTGAAGCCGCCCAAGCAGAATAGGAGCAGCAATCGTGGGGGTTCACGGTCTGCCAAAAAATCTGGAAAAAAATCTGCGACGTCTGCGGCGAGCGCTCACTCGACGCCCTCGAAAGGTTCTTCTTCGAACCCCGAGACAAGTAGCAAATCCGACGACGAAGGTTCAAAGACACCCCGCGGAAAAGCTAAGTCGAACCCATCTACGACGCACAAGGGTAGTCCGGCTTCTCAACAATCCTCGAAAGGATCGAGAAATCTCCCAACACACGCATCCACGGGCAAAAAGGGTTCAATCAGTGGCACGTCCCAGAGCCCCGCTAGTGGGATGCCCGAGGCCTTTAATCCCCAAACCCACGCCTCCACCGGGAAAACGGGTTCAAGCAGTGTCACATCCCAGAGCCCCACTAGTGGGATGCGCGGGACCTTTAGACAGTCCCCTGATCGAGAACCAACAGGGCCCGGGCTGTTCGACCTTTTTGTCCACAAGCCTTCCCCAGAATCGGTCCCTGCGGCTGAAGTCATCTGTGTCCCCGACCCCAAGGGAGGCGATCCGACGGTTTTTGTAGCTCCACCTCTACCTCGGTATACGCATATCACCACGATCGCCAATTCGTGGCTGAAAACCTTCAAGTCATTTATATTCTCGAAAAATCCAACAGGAGGACCAAGACCCCGCCCCAAGCGACCTGCTTCGGCGTTCCAAACGAAGCAGGTACAATCCATCCCAGTGGGCGTGTTGACGGTTGCTAGGCTGCAATCGTTCAGCGGCTCCTTCTCTGGAATATCAGGGGAGCTGTCGTCGCTTGTGGATATTCCCGAGCCGCAGCTCCGTGGCATGGCGCCTCCGGCGATGGCATACGGCGCAGACAACGACTCCGTATGGGCGACAGCGATCGCAGTTGCGTACTGCAGGAAAAGACTCTCCCGACACGTAGCCTTGTGGGAAGATATGGCGGAAAAGGCGCATGATTTCGGCGCCAAGGTGTGTGGGAGCGGCGATGCGTTCCAAAATATTGTCCAAGAGGCTCTCAAACTTTTCCAGGTCTAGATATGGGTAGACACATCTCACAAATACTCTCGTAAACACTATTACATACCCGTTTCGAATTATGGACATGCATAAGTCCCCTGCAGTACTTGTTGAGGTAGAGGACGACAAGCGAAGAACCCCATATTCCAATGCGATCCAATGGACCTAACAAGGCAAGTATCGGCCGAAGTAAGAAGGCCATACCTGCCTATAAGTCATTCGAAACCAACTGCTAGTGATTAACCAGATCCGAAAGGGCTCGAGTGGTATACTTCAACGTGCTGGAACGGAAAATTCTACATGGGTTGAGAGATGCTCTATTATGCGGCGCATGGCTAAACACCCCCTTGGTCCAACTACATAGCATATATATTGTATAGACAGCCTACTAGTAGTATACTATGGAACAGTGACTTTAGCAATAATAATATCACATTAAACAAAACATTGTTATTATTACTACTAGCAGTAGCAGATTACCCTACTAGCTTATGCTACTAAATGATTAATCCACACTCATGTAGAACTAGTACCAGTCATATGCACGGCCACCCTTCCAACCTCCTTTTGCCTTTCTTGCCAGGTTCCTGTGACATAACCTCGCCAGTAGTACGCCATAGATGGAGGATGCGCTCAACCACACGTTTTGACATGTTCAGATTGAGCGCGATTTCATCGATCTTCTTCTCCCACATGAACCATTGATATATTACTCGTTTTCGAAGGTCTTCAGAGTAGGTTTGATGCTGCCGTTGGTGTTCAGGCAGAAAGCGCGGCATATGGTACAAGTACAAGATAGCACGACCTAATAATGTCACTTGATATCCCATTTCGGTCCCCGACATACCTTTTGTGTCCCCTTGTTTTACCACTAGTGTCCCTGAAAAATTGCTTTTAGGTCAAGTCCACTATTCTATTTCTGTCCCTGTGCAACTCCAATTCTGTCACACTGTGGATGAGTTTCTGTCACGCCGTTATCACATTTCTGTCCCGACTTTTAGCTGCTACCCAGCCGCTGCGTTGAATTCTATATATGTGGGCTCGGTCTCATCCCTAAAACCAGGAGGGTTCGGGATAATTGTCAGATCCTAGGTAGGTGACTGTCAAGATTGGTTTTTAGGCGTTAATATCGTGTATTAGTGAACACAGTGAATGCCTGAATGACTTGTGCGAATAAGTATGCCGTTCGGCGAATAGGTGAACCAATAAATGTTCACAAGATAAGAGGGCTGCCCGAGCGGAGCTCGCCCTATCTACAGTCGTAGCGAAGTAGCCTGTGGCACTTGACGATGTAACGTGCAAGGTGTCATGGAAGGGTTGTCTAAGTAGCGACAATCCCTTCGCCGTCAGCACAGAAAATAGTTCGAAGGCTAAGGTAACGAAGATGAGGTATGAGAACTCACCAGTGATGCGTAAGTCCTCTTCTGGTTGAAGATAGAAATCTCCAGGAGAAGGCTCAAAACAATGATCACAGTGAGGTCAAGTTTGCACAAGATGGACGACGTATGATAATTGAACTGGAGAATATACATGCGAATGTAAACTACTTATATCGAATGCTCGTAAGGCATCAGCAAATAGGAAAGAGGCCATTGTGAGTCAGGGTTGGATAGGGGTGCACAGTCATGATACTAAGTAGATGGAATAAACATACAATAGAGTGAGGGAAGAGTGCAACATGAAACGACGGAGAGTAAAGGTGGCGAAGGCACTTGTGTCCAAAACCATGTCTTGGGACCCGCATACATGCTACCCTGCACGGACTCTTCGTCTACTGGGTTGATCCCGCACGACCTATGGAAGGGACACCCTGCGAACACACTTTGGCCATACGAACACCCACAGGGGTTAGATTAAGAAGATGATGGGGTTAGTGATGAACCATCATGCCGGGTAAATGGTGTCGATAGTATTTGATGGCGTGCCTGCTGGCGAAATGCGCGAGCAGCAAATAGCTGTTTGGAGAAATGCGAGGAAGGGCGAACGGAGATGACATAGGGGAGAAGTGGCGAAAGGGGAAATGGGGATAACAAGATCCAGGAAATACACAAGTCACGACAGTCCGATCATAGGAACACCATCGAAAGAGGGTCGAGCAGAGGAGGTGATAGGCCCAGCGATGACTGCCAAGTCAGTCCAAGGACGTCAATTGTGCTTCGACGGCATGGCTATGGTAAATGGCACGAACAGTGAGGATCGGTTGCCGAACATGGCAAGGGCGATCGGAACGAACACGAAGGTGGAGTGAGAAATGGGAGAGCATCTGAGTATGGGAAATAAACGCGTCATGACAGTGACCTGGTTGGTGAGTAAATTAGCTATTTCTCAATACTTTGATCTCAGAGTTGCATCACTCTAATTGTGACCAAAAGACCTTCGATCCAACCCAAGAATTTTCGTAAGCAAATCCGATTGTTCTCAGGCCTGAATTTTCGGCCATCCCTGCCCTGGCATGTTTCTCTCTGATGATGTCATGGGCCTCCCCGCGGCAACGTCCGCCAGGAGGCAACGCATGGCCTTATCAATAGCTGGAGGCCGTCAAAGTGTTTTCCAAGGTGAGTACCCTCTCGCATCATCCTAATTGCACCAGAGGCTCATTTTGTCTGTAGCTGTGTTGGCGGCCTATATGGACGCACTAGAAAACGAAGTGTACAGCCTCAAATGCAGGCGTGAGTCATCCTTGTGGGACAGTGTAAGAGAAGACACCATTTCCGTGTCTTCTGAAGATCACGATGATCGAGTTCGTACAATGTCCACACGCAAAATTTCACACCAGCAGGCTCCACGTAAAACTCCTCCCCCAAACGACAGTACCACCAAAGTCATGGCGGAACTCGAGCCTGCGGATCTCCCCCCACTGCCTCCGTCCCCAATACCGTCAGCAGTCTCGCAAATAGTTTCTACGATTGGATGTGATACAACTGCCTTAGTGCAAGATGTCAGGCAGCACCAACGAAGCATGGCAGTCAAGTGTCACCGACTGCTCAAAAATACTCAGGGGGTATGTTAAATCATCTACGCAGTTTTTTGACACGACGACTCAATTTATGTGCTTGTCTACCTTAATTGACCACGCACCATTGATTCCAGCATGTGGACAATGGCTGCATCTTGCATGAGAACAATGGGGTTCACTGTTCATATAACATGTCAGACTGCATTTCATCTTTCTCTCCAGAACTAAGAACCGTGCTCAGATGTCCCAGAGAGAACGAGGGCGCAGAGGGCCAGGGCGCCCTGCGCTGAAACAGTATCCATGTGGACGTCAGTCAAGACTGAAATCCACTGAAATCCCAGCTTCTCCTCAGTCTTCTACTCTGACACCCTGTGAAGTTCAATCAATGGACAAATAGTAATACTAAATTGACATGGCCATCGAACCCCTGCCATAATATATTATGCACAACCATGCAAGATAGAAGCTGCAAACATGAATCACAGGTACTCAGTGGTGTTGTTTATCACAGCGAGAATATAATAAATAGTTCTGGTTGTATTGTTGTCTGTGCCACCGTGCACGTGACCCACCAACGGTCAGGAAAGTGTCACGACCTCCTGGTACGTACAATGGAGGTATCATGGTTTGGACATCTTTCTGAGTATCTACAGGCTCATAGCTTCCAAACAAGACCTGGTTGATAGAATTTGAGCCAGTGTGAAAGGAGCTACTAATACTCTCGACAGTCTGTCTATTGCACAGGACATGTTGGCGACCGAAATGCGATATGTAATGTCATGTGAATCATGTGATGTGTTGCGTGTAGTCCACACAAGATGGGAGGTCAAGGCAAGTATAAACTTGTGTCTGCTTATTATATATTTTATTACATGTACATGTATTACACTCTCTCAATTAGAATTTTTGCTTTATAGAAAGCTAAAAGACTGGGAAACTATGCAGCCCCCCACTTCCCTTATACACTAGTTGTTAGTGTTCAAGAACTTTATACATGCAAGGCCTTACTTTCTAAATGCACACCCTTACTTTATTTGAGCCTGCTACCTCCCAGATTGATGCTATTTGGGGTCACAATGATGCATATAGGCTCAAGTTTCCAAAAATTCAATATTTCATAATAAGCTACAATTTTTTATATGAAATTGTATATAAATATACAGGAAAAACTATCTACCAAAATTAATGTCTTATTCTTCAACGGTTGACGAGCTACAGTGCGATCTTTGCAGGCGGCGTCGCGTGGCATGAATTTCATACTCCGCCTTGTGTACCCGAAACAGCTGTAATTCGAATGACTTACTTATGCAGGTATGGCCTTCTTACTTCAGCCGGTGCTTGTTTACGTCCACCTTGGATCCCATTGGGATATGTGGTCCTTCACCTCAACAAGTCTTATAGGCAAGAAATGTTGCGCGCAGGACTGAGTTCGAAGGGAAAAGTGATAGGATTACTATCTGCTCAGTGAGTATCTAACAGTATGTACCTGAGTTCGAAGGGAAAAGTGATAGGGTTTCCCTTCGAACTCAGACTACTATATTGGTCGACTGCGTCACGTGACCTCGCACGAGCAACACACCCCCCTGACATGGTCAACCTCAGAAGAGTCCCATGGCTCATCTATGCCGCCACTGACTCGCGAGGCAGCGCTTTGGTCAGCAGATCCGCTGGCATATTATTCGTGGGTACGTAGCCGATCTGAATGACTTTATGAGCGACTTTCTCTTGCAGCCAGAAGTACCGGATATCCAGGTGTTTCATGCGTCCATGATGTTCAGGATTTTTGGCAACAGAGAGAGCAGACTGGTTGTCAATGAATAGGTGAGACGGTCCTTTGACTTTTGCGTTAAGCTCATCTAATAGGCTCTGTAACCAGATGATTTCGGTTCCTGCCAGGACCGATGCAACGAATTCAGCCTCGGTTGTGGACAAGGTAACGATATTCTGCAATTTGCTGGCCCAGCTAATGGCTCCGGTTCCGATCTTTGTGAGGAATCCGGAGGTCGACTGACCATTGTCCGGGTTTCCTCCGTGGTCAGCGTCAGTCCATGTTTGGAATGACCTGGCTGATAGATCGGGCGCGTACGTGAGTGCTAGGTCGATTGTCCCTTGTAGGTAGCACAAGAGAAGTTTTACTGCCGTCCAGTGCGTCGGGCCTGGGTTTGAGTTAAATCGTGCGAGGCATCCGACAGCGTAAGCGATATCCGGGCGAGTTGCGATAGCTAGGTAATTCAGCGCTCCAACCGCATTTAGGTAGGGCACATGCTTCATTTCCTCCATCTCTTCCGGTGTTGATGGTTGCATGGCAGAGCTCAAATTCGGACCTGGGGCCATAGGTGTGAATACGGGTCGGCAATCCAACATCTGGAACCGATCAAGGAGTTCTTGAATATACTGCTTTTGTGAGAGCCTTAGCGTTTTCTGTGCGTGATCATACTCCACTTCTACGCCTAGTAGCGACGTTGTCGGGCCCAGATCCTTCAATTTGAAGATTTCGCTTAGTTTGCTTTTGACCAGGTCCAGTTCCGGCTTCGAGTCCGATACTAGGGTTAAATCATCGACGAAAATGGGTATGATGACCTTGGTGGTATCGCTCATCCAGATATAGACGCTTGGCGCAGATTGGAGCCGCTTGAATCCCATGCTCTCCAACGCAGTCCCAAATCGTTCGTACCACAATCTTCCACTCTGCTTTAGTCCGTACAGTCCTCTCTTCAGTCTACATACCCAGTCTGATCCCCCTTGATGATAGCCCTCCGGTTGCTGCATATATATTTTTGCGTCATCGTCAAGTACTCCATTCAGGTAAGCGTTCGATATGTCTACTGATTCGATGTGTGCTCCCTGAAGCGCTCCCTGAGCTAATATTGTGTGCAGGGCTGCCCATCGTGTGGTAGGAGCGAAGACTTCATCATAGTCAATCCCTGGTCATTGAGTATATCCCTTTGCTACCAGACGGCTCTTGTATTTATCTAGAGAGCCATCTGAATGGAGCTTGATTCGGAAGACCCACCGAGAGCCAATGGCTTTCTCTCCAGGCGGTAGTTTTACCAGTTCCCACGTCCCATTGTCCAGGAGGGCTTGGATTTCTGCATCTGTTGAGTTCTTCCACATTGGTGCATCGGAGGGTCGCATTGCTTCGGCGAATGTTTTAGGTACGCGATCATCCTTTATTGTCGAATTCAGTGCTGCTCTGATAATGCACGGTGAAATCATGTTTGTATCAGTGGTGTCTGATCCATCATAGATGAATTCTAGGGCCTGAATGACTGAAGCGTTGGCTGCTGCACCCCCCTCAGGGCCTGGCTCGTCATGATCGGGAGGGGGTTGAGGTCGGAGGAAGGGGTCGTGGAGGTGACGGTAATCGATGCGGGCGGTTGCCCTACTGGAGCGGCAGGGTGGTGGGTTAGGGTCGGCTGGTGGGTCAGGGTCAGCTGGAGGGTCAGGGTCAGCTGGTGGGTCAGGGATGGCTGGAGGAGGATTTGGAGCGGCTGGTGGGTCAGGTACAGCCTGTGGGCCGGGATTCGCAGGGAGTACAGCATCTTGGTCTGGCTGTCTTTCTGGTGGAGCTGCAATCTGGTCGGGAAGTAAAGTGGGTGGTAGAGATGATTCAATGGCATTTCTAGTCATGGTGAGGCCTGGGAATTCGGATTCATCGAAGATGACATCTCGAGATATGAGGATACATTTTGTGATAGGGTCCAAGCAGCGCCAACCCTTATAACCGTCCTCAAAACCAAGGTAAATGCATTTGCGAGATCTGGGTTGCAGTCCTGTTCTCTCATCCTTTGCACGTGGACATAGGCAGTGCATCCAAAAGTATGTAGCATCCCGAGGTTTGGTTTGTAGCCAAACCAGGCCTCATATGGGGTTTTGTCTACAAGTGCGGAGGTTGGAGTGGCGTTGACGATCCGAACCAATATTTTCAGGGCTTCTCCCCACATCGATGCTGGTAGATGGGCTTGCTGTAGTAGTGCGACCGTCCCTTCAATGAGGGTTCGATTCGTCCGTTCTGAGATCCTGTTCTGCTGTGGTGTGCCCTTCGTAGTACATTCGTGAAGTATACCTCGGTGCTGGAAATGCTGGTCCCACTTATGACCTATATATTCCCCGCCTTTGTCGTCTCTGAAACGCTTCACTCTCAAGTTTAACTGGTTTTCCGCTAGTGCTTCGAAGGCTCGGTAGGCATCGAATGCCTCATCCTTTGTCTTCAGGAGATAAACAGCCCTGTACCTCATGCAATCGTCCGTGAAAGTGATCCAGTATCGGTATCCTGATGGTGTGCGGACTGGGAGAGGCCTGTGTACGTCTGAGACAACGAGATCGAGCGGGTTGGATGCTCGGCTATCACTCCTCTTTGGAAATGGGTTGCGGTGTCGCTTTGCAGCAATACACGGTTCACAGATATGGGGAATGGTCGCATCTGAATTTAAATGTATTCCGTCGACCATGCCACTCTCTAAAAGCTTCTCCAGCCGCGCCTGTCCGATGTGTGCTAGTCGTCTGTGCAATAATGGTCGGTCTACAATGGGTGAAGAGGTGGTAAGAGCCAGTTCTTGATTTGGGATTGTGTTCCCAGTTAAGAATCCCGTCCCGTTCCGTACTGTGGCACAGAAGCGCAGTTCGTTATCCTGGATGAATGATATGCGGCTGTTCACAATGCAGATGGTGAAGTTATGGTGTGTGGTAAGGTGGAGGACCGCGAGTAGGTTGTTCTGTAGCGCAGGTATGTGTAGAACTTGCGAGAACAAGATACTTTGCGCCGCTTTCCCATCAATGATGGGAGAAAATAGTACCTGCCCTCACCCGGCTGAGTACACTATTTCATTCGTTGCCAGCCGGATAGGTACTCTGTAGTGCTCATAATTCCGTAGCCAATGACGGTGAGGGGTCATGTGGCTAGTGGCCCCTGTGTCCGTGTTCCAACACAGGTCGGCGTCTCCACTGGTTGGTGATGAGCGCAAGGGTCGTAGATTCGCATTTCTGGCGAGCTCCTCTGTGGTACCACCTGACATGCTCTCTTTCACTCGCTTCGCATTCTGCCTCCTCGGCAATCGTGTTTCCTCATTTCTTCGTGTTGGTTTGAGGCATGGGTGAGCGAGCCGGCATTTTTCCGCTGAGTGGCCTTGTCTTCTGCATACTGTGCATGCTGTAGTATTCCATTTTTCTCTGGACGTGGGTGGTGCTGCTGCTGGTGACGTGAGGGACGCTTGTCGCTTCAGGTTTTCGTTTCCTGTGGCGACAGTGTTTCGATTGAGGTTGCTACTCTTTAGCTTTTTCCA
Organism: Gautieria morchelliformis; assembly: GCA_015179125.1. Lineage (NCBI taxonomy): Eukaryota > Fungi > Basidiomycota > Agaricomycetes > Gomphales > Gomphaceae > Gautieria > Gautieria morchelliformis. The sequence goes on along the minus strand of WHVA01000061.1, from coordinate 64,469 downwards.
CATTTCAATGGGATTTTCCATGATGTTCTCGACCTGGGCGTATTGTGTCGGAGCGAGGGATTCGAGTATGATGCCAGCGGCCTCCTCCCTCTTCAGGAGCCATTTCTTGGCTTCTCTTGCGTCCATCGGCCTTTCGAGGTCTTCGGTGACTATTTGCCATGCGTCTACTGTTACGAGTTTCTCCTGCATTTCAGTTGCCCAGGTATCGTAATTCGTGCCCGTAAGTTTGACGCTTTTCGCGCGACCTTCAGTTTCCGATTTGGGCATACTGAGATTTTTTTCTTCGATCATAGCGCGGGGCCCATAACCTGTTGCGCGCAGGACTGAGTTCGAAGGGAAAAGTGATAGGATTACTATCTGCTCAGTGAGTATCTAACAGTACGTACCTGAGTTCGAAGGGAAAAGTGATGGGTTTCCCTTCGAACTCAGATTACTATATTGGTCGACTGCGTCACGTGACCTCGCACGAGCAACAAGAAATGCTAGTGCGGGGGACTTATGCACGTCCAGGCCACACTATTCGAAGCGGCCAACCCATGTAAAATTTTCCGTTCCAGCACGTTGAAGTATACCACTCGAGCCATTCGGGATCTGGGATCTGGTTAATCATTAGCACTTGGTTTCGAATCGGAATGACTTATAGGCAGGTATGGCCTTCTTATTTCGGCCTATGCTTGCCTTGTGTAGGTCAACATTGGATCGCACTGGGATATGTGGTCCTTCACTGGTCACTTGGTGACCTCTACCTCAACAAGTCCTATCGGCAAGAAAATGCTAGCGCGGTGAAGTTATGGATGTCTAGGCCATAATTCGAAACGGGGTATGTAATAATATATATGAGAGTGTGTGAGGTGTCTACGCATACCTAGGACTGGAAAAGCTTGAGAGCCTCCTGGACAATATTTTGGAACGCATCGCCGCTCCCACACACCCTGGCGCCGAAATCCTGCGCTTTCTCCGCCATATCTTCCCACAAGGCAACGTGTCGCGAGAGTCTTTTCCTGCAGTACGCAACTGCGACCGCTGTCGCCCATACGGAGTCATTGTCTGCCCCATATGCCATCGGGGGCGCCATGCTACGGAGCTGCGCCTCGGGGATACCCACAAGCGACGACAGCTCCCCTGATATTCCAGAGAAGGAGCCGTCGAATGGTGATTGTAACCTGGCAACCGTCAACACTCCCGCTGGGGTGGACTGCACATGCTGCGCTTGGAACGCCGAAGCAGGTCCCTTGGAGAGCGGTCTCGGTGCTCCTGGTGGATTTTTCGAGAATATAAATGACTTGAGGGTTTTCAGCCACGAATTGGCGATCGTGCTGATTTGGGTATACCGGGGTAGAGGTGGAGCTATGAAAACCGTCGGATCCCCCCCAGGGGGTCGGGGACACAGATCACATCCGCCGTGGGCACCGATTCCGGGGAAGGCTTGTGGACAAAAAAGTCGAACAGCCCGGGCCCTGTTGGTTCTCCGTCAGGGGACTGTCTAAAGGCCCCGGGCATCCCACTAGTGGGGCTCTGGGACGTGACACTACTTGAACCCTTTTTCCCCGAGGAGGCGTGTGTTGGGGGATTAAAGGCCCCGGGCATCCCGCTAGTGGGACTCTGGGACGTGCCACTGCTTGAGCCCTTTTTCCCAGTGGAGGCATGTGTTGGGGGATTAAAGGCCCCGGGCATCCCACTAGCGGGGCTCTGGGAAGTGCCACTGGTTGACCCCCTTTTCCCCGTGGAGGCGTGTGTTGGGGAATTTCTCGATCCTTTCGACGGGTGTTGAGAAGCCGGACTACCCTTGTGCGGCGTAGATGCGTTCGACTTGGCTTTTCCGCGGGGTGTCTTTGAGCCTTCGTCGTCGGATTTGCTACCTGTCTCGGGGGTAGAGCCCTGCTTCCCGCCCTGTGACTTGGCGCTGTGAGAGTTGTTATTCCGTGTGGAGCCATTCCCTTGCGTGGAGCCATTCCCTCGCGTGGGGCCATTCCCTTGCTTGGAGCCATTCCCTTGCGTGGAGCCATTCCCTTGCGCGGGGCCATTCCCTTGCGTGGAGCCATTCCCTTTCGCGGAGCCATTCCCTTGCGTGGGCGTTGAGTGAGCGCTCGCCGCAGACGTCGCTGATTTTTTGCTATCAGGTTTTTTGTCGGGCCATGAACCCCTACGATTGCTGCTCCTATTCTGCCTGGGCGGCTTCACTGGCGGATTGGGAGCTGCAACTGCGATGAACGCTGTGTGCGAACTTGCTATCTGATACCGTGTACCATACTCGACGATGTGCCTCTTCACGATGTCTCGTTTGGTTTCGGGACTCGCTGTAACCATTCCCTGGTGCTCGAGGAATCGCGTCTCGTCTACCTCAACGTCCTGGATGAACCAGTGTGCGTACATTGTATGAATTAGCGGCGGAATCTCTGCAACCCCCCCTAATGCATCGGTTAAACTTGATGGAATGTGCTGCGATAGTGGTTCAACAGGCACTTTGTACTTGCAAAGGGTTCCGTCTACCATGCGCAAATTGAGGGTTACTTCTGCGGGCACCTGGTCACCAGGAAGAATGTCCGTGTAGAGGAGCCTCATCCCTGGTACCAGGGGTGGAATTCGGTATGGAACTTATGGAATAATAACGTGCCCCGTAAGAAATACGAATAAGACTCAGGATAGAGTATGCACTTACCTAGATTGAGAGCACCCCAGTCAATACTGATGTCGCTCACTTGGGGGGTCTGCATAGAGCTAACCAACCGCTTGGCTTTGATTGCCAAGGGTTCGCGATCCACTGTCATCAGGTGTGATCCATTGCCAACCGTGGCAAGTCCCTGACATAACGCTGTAGATGCGCCACTGCCGATTCCGAGCGCAAATACGCGCAGAGGAGCCGCGCCAGACTGGGACGCATTCGAGACAGCTTGGCGGACATGCTCGATTGTCATGATAGGATCATAGACCTTGAAAGACGCTTCAGTAGATGTATAGCCCATGATTTTTAAGAACTAACCTCCCCATCCGTAAGCACAAATATGCAGGTGGGCCTATTTCGTCTCCTCTGTAGGAAAATGTGTCTTAGTGCACCAAGTAACTCAGTCCCCCCCATGTCAGCGTCCATGCGATTTATATGACCCGTCTGTGAAGCGTAAACATCAAGCCGACCATAAAGCTAAGGCTGGAAATAAGGTATCATACCGCCTCAAGGAGAGTGGCAGGCGTGTATGGCATACTCTCTTGCCATATTGATTGAAAGGACGACCCGAAGCTGTATATATTGAACATCGAGTCGGTGGGTGGTAGCTCATTCAAGAGCAGTTCCAATGCTTGTTTCGCCATGAGGATATTAGATCCACTCATGCTTCCGGACCTATCAATCAAAAATATATATTCCTGTGCCAGTCGTACCTTCATGTCAAACCGAGGGACGATGGTCAATGCAAAAGCCGCCGTTGGACCAACAACGGAACGTAACGAGTTCTCCTCGTGAGACAAGCGCTCTACGAAGCAACGGGGCCTCCCGAGTCCGAGGGCATGCACAGTTAGCAAGAAATCTTGCCCGAAGTCGAAATCTTCTGAATCAAACTGTTTACGGACACAATGGCCAGAGTGACTCGCGCCCGGGACTGGCAGATCAATAATGGGGTTGTGGTTCCACGATGTGACATCAAGAATGTCACCGGGCATCTCTATGTCGACAGTGATGCTCAGGGGCCCGCTGGGGGTGGAGTCATGATACACGGCGGAGTTCACTGGTGCACCATAGCGGGCGCGAACATGCGTTGAGAGCTGGAACCGAACAGTGTCAATTTGATCATCGTCGGACAGGCTTACAACATACTGAATAGAACACATAAGGCGACTTGTTAGGGTAAGAAAAGGGCAGCTCACTGAAAGCAAAACTGTAACGTCGGTTTTCGGTGGCATCGAGCCTATGGACACAACAAACACTAGACACAACGAAAACGGTCAGCCCTTTGTCCAAAATGTCCGGAGGTGGTTGTCATATTGGGAGAAGGACTCATACCGTCTTGGCGAAACTGCTCGAGAAGACCAGTCAACCATCCTTTGCTGAGAGCTTCCTGATACTCTTCTTTCGCTTGGGAGAGCTCTTTTACGACTCCTTTGAGGCGGACCCCATTGGTGGATTTCATCTCGAAGCTGCATACTGCGGCGTTTGCCGGTACTGGAAAGACGTAGTATGTCTCGGACAGTGTATTAGCTCCGTGATACTGGTACAGCTGGGATAGCGTGACGCGGGCAGAAACGTCCGCAATAAAGATATGAACGTTGAGCGATTTCAGCGGTAGGTAAATTGCCTCGCTCTGGTCCGCGGTGGATACGATGCCTGAGAAATCATATGAAGCGGGTGCCATCGCAGCAGTTAGCGTGTCCTCGCAGAGTTAACCAATCATGGCGTCCACAGCTCGAGAGGTATAAAAGTCGACTGGGTGGAGGGGATACCCCTGAGGGCAGTCATTGTGGGTAATGTATTAATACTGCTACAAGAGTCGACCACCAGGTCCGAATGCATCGATGAGTGAGAGGAACTTCTGATTTAATGATCAGGAGGAGGGCTATAGTCTATAACCTGAGGGTCTGGCTACGAAGCCCCATGCGCATAACGTCGTGGTAGCAGGCTGCAACTGCGCTAGATTTACAGGGCAGCCGTGATAATGTCCGTTACTGCGCGTTCGGAAACTTAGAAGCGGACGTAATATTCCAGTGAGCATCGCAATGTGATTATACACGGAACGATCCTGAACAGTGCTAATTGCTTAGTCATGCCGCTTGTGAAAAGTAAAAAGTGAGTGGCTTCGAACACCTAGCTGACTCAGCAGCTGACCAGTCCAGACCATCGGCTGCCCCAGTTATTCGGTGGAAATACAAAACTCCTCATCATTCCATTGAGCGTCGCCTCGTCCCGTCGGTGGCCCTCTCCCTTGTCAGGTGCCAGCCTGGCACTACTTTATATATAGCAATACTAACTCTTGAAGTAAGTAATAGATTCCTTGGATTGACGTTGCTCAAGTCCGCTCATTCCTCCGGTAGAAAGGAGGACCGAGTCCTATGGCCTCTAGTCCGATGTTTAACGGCGTTCTTCAAATTGGCTATTCATTGTTGAAAGGTAATTTTGTTTCTTGGTATACCAGCTCTCTGGATATCGCTCATTCATTTGTACAGCTAGGTGGTAGACCTTGTTCTGCGTTCTGTGCTCTCCATTGGCTCGTCTGCTATGCCCCCTCCGCCGCTGTTCCCTTCGCCGCTGCTCCCTTCGCCACTGCTTCCTTCCCTGGCTCCTGACACTTGGCTCTCAGCTTCGGCCTCAGGCGCGCTACCACCACAGCCGCCTTCTCATAATATAAGTTATATTCTTTGATCTGCAGTCATGCAGCAATGATTGCTTACCATTTTCTTCTGTAATTTCCACAGATCAACAGGATTCCGTCCTCGTCTGCTATGCCCCCTCCGCCGCTGTTCCCTTCGCCGCTGCTTCCTTCCCTGGTTCCTGACACTCGGCTCTCAGCTTCGGCCTCAGGTGCGCTACCACCACAGCCGCCTTCTCATAGTGTAAGTTATATTCTTTGATCTGCAGTCCTGCAGCAATGATTACTTACGATTTTCTTCTGTAATTTCCACAGATCAACAGGATTCCGTCCTCGTCTGCTATGCCCCCTCCGCCGCCACTCCCTTCGCTGGCTCCTGACACTCAGCTCTCAGCTTTGGCCCCAGGTGCGCTACCAACACAGCCGCCTTCTCCCAGCGTAAGTTATATTCTTTGATCTGCAGAGCCACCATGATTGCTTACCATTTTCTTCGGTAATTTCCACAGACCAACAGGATTCCACCTGCACCACATAAACCAATGATGCAACGTGGAGGCCATGTTACGGTGAGCTGTCTTAAGATTTATATTAACTCGTACTCATCCTCGATTCATGAACATACAGGTTCATATTAAAATGCTCCATTTAGATGCGACACAGACCAAACAGATTCAACAACACTACGATGCGGCCACAAATTTCCATCGACTTTTCTCTGATGAGCTGCACTCGCAGCAAGAGGCCTCGTGTATGTTGCAAGCTCAACGACTGGACCTTCGGAATATGGATGATCTTGGAAATGGTTGGAGTAAGAGGTGGAGTAAGCACCATGGAAAAGGACTGAACGTGTATACTCGCATGCTGCTACAGTGGTAGGAAACATTTAATAGATAGATTGAAATAAATACTTACTCCATTCCCTTCCAAAGTCAATGTGGCACAAGTACAGATGCACGAAAAACTAAAGATGACCAGCAACAAATGGCAAAAGGCCTTCCTATAAATGAAAAACTGTGGCTTCGAAAGACCCCGTACGACCATACTGGATGCCTTGCTCATCTCGACATCACATATCGTATGTCGGACTATCATGTGCGACGAATCACTGGTGTCTTGTCACATAATGATAGCTGTTTGGTCCGAAAGATGATGCGACTCCCAGCCATTCCATTGCATGACCATGTATGGCAGGTTGCTCTGCAGCAGATGATGGGTGGTGCCAGGTGAGTCTTATCATGAATTAGATATGGAATGGGATTTCAAGGCTGTTTTTTAGTATTACATCAATCCAAGCTCGCAATGTTGAACTTTGCCATGCAAAAATGTATAGCGACCAGGCCACCCATGATCCTCGAACCATGAATGTTCGTTACGAGATCCTGCCAAGCGATAGCTGTCGACTCTATCGCAAATACTCAAGAATGCATGGAATTGATGTCTCAGAGCATCCACAGTATAATCTTGATAATTGGCTTAACCCAGAGTCTACTGCCTACAAACCTGAGCTGGCAGGAGCAGTGTTTGATTATCAAGCCAGGGTGGAAAAGGATGGCCGCCTTCGCATATGCATTCAGACTGCTGAAATGAAAGATGCTGCATGGAAATATGCACATCAGGGTCAGCTCATTCTGGATGGTACTTTTGGTATTTGCGACCGGCGGGTGCTCCTATTTATTGCCCTCGGCATTGATGAAGGAAAAAAGGGGGTTCCTTTGGCTTTTTTTCTGTTTTCAGCCCCTACAGGAAACAAAGCCACGCATGCTGGCTATGATACAACTATTCTTGTTGAAGTTTTGACAGCATGGAAAAATTCCCTTGGTTCTCAAAATGGTGTGCCGTTTACACCCTGTGTGGCTATTACCGACACAGACATGAAGGAGTGTGGTGCTCTTGCACACACATGGCCAGACATTTGGCTCATATTGTGCAAGTTTCATGTCCGTCAGTGCTGGACGAATCAGCGCAAGAAAATGCTCCACATGGGAAAAACATCTAATTTCCCAAAACAGCAAGTTAAAGGTCGGCTTCAAGCCTTGGAAAAATTGTGAGCTAATATATATTACATCTACTACTATATATTCTAACCCAGTGGCCCAGACTTATTCTCTCAGTTGATCATGAAGCAGCTCAGCAGCTAATAACTGAAGAACAGGCTGCATTGAGTAACCTTGCACAGTTGCCTGAGATGGCTGCGGGTGCAATGGCTGGCCTTGCATACCTTGATTATATGACAAACACTTGGATGCCGTATTCCCTCTGGAAGGGATGGTCACACAAAGGCCATCTGGAGGCTTCACGTATCTTGAAGATCCCAATAGAGGGTGTTATACCAACAACTAATCATCTCGAAGCATTCAATGCTGTACTCAAACGCAAATACATACACCAATGGCAGCGAGCAGGCAAACGCCTGCGGTTTGATCTCTTTGTTTATCTTCTTATTACACAGATATTACCTGGAATTTTCACACGCCGCTGCTTACAACGCACCTACTATTCTTGGCTTTCAACACGATTTGCTGCTGAAGCTGGGGGGATAGACCTTGTGGCTGCAATGAGTCTGAAGTTGAAGGAAGCCAGTCTGAGGACGATGAGTGCAGTATTACAAATGAAACGGTGAGGATAATTTTACTTGATGTGGTTGCTGGCATTGAACATTATGGGCAGCAGAACACTACGAACTATGAAGCGATCCGCCACCAAATTGAAGATAAAATTGATCATACAGTGCGCAATGTGCTTCCACAACTGCATGGCATGGTCTCCCTTCTGGACGATGCAGGTCTTCTGGCTGAGACACTGTCATCCAATGCTAACCTCTGTGAGCTCCGAGATACCTGTGCAAAGTTGGAGGTCCGCTTGAGTCGTATTATGGGCAAAGAAAAAGAAATACACCCCACTCTTGTTCCAGCAGTTAATCTCATGAGCCAGCCTGGCCATTCAAGCAATGTGCGCAAATTAGACTTCCCTTAGCTCCTGACCATATGTTGATCTATTCACAGGTATTTGGTCAGGCTTCTAGGGCACTAGCCAGGCCTGAGAAACGGACACTGCTCCCACCCTCTCCTGAACGCAAGCAACGCCGGAAGACATCATATGCAGAGCGGTAAACACACATGGAAAACATGGGGAACAGTCAATTTGAGGCCATTCAACTGGGCTCAGAGGAAAGGGACGTCAACTGAAGATGGTAGTGGAGACTAGGTGAGAGACAATGCTGCCTGGGTGTATGGTGATAAGGCAACAGGATTGATACCTTCTCTTAATGTAATACAATCTTGATTTCTTGAGAAAATCTTCAAGTTTTAACAATGTTGAACACCATGTTCCAAATGATATACCACAGGAATGTATCTAAGAAGAACAGGACCAAGTCCATGAGATACATGATTGTCAATGTAAATGCGGCCTGGTTTCTACACAGCACATTGCCAAAGTACTAGTCATTGCAGCCCTGTATTTTCATGCCGACCATGACACTGATGGGATCACAGAATGACAGGGTGAGGAAGAAGTATGATTCAGTGAATTTGCACCCAAAAATAAGGACCCAGAGCATAATGGAATGATCTGCGTGAGATCACAATGAGCATCATATCATTGTCCCCAAAAAGGGAAAAGGAAAAAAAAAAAAAAAAAAAAAAAAAAAAACAGGAAAAGGAAACGGACTGCGTACCATAGGCTGCCCGCTGGCCTGTATTCACGTTAACCCCCCCTTCCCGTCGGCCTGCATCTTAATACAGGTCAGGACCTCCATGAGATTCTCATTGGCACTGTACCTGGCGTTCAGCACGCCCCATGATGAGACGGAGATGTTGCCGCTGTTGGCGAGGTGTCTGAGGAGTGGTGGTTTGGAGATGGTGAGCGAGGTGGCGTTGGAGTTGAGTATTTATGTGAGGGCAAAGTAGGCCGGATAGTCAAGGTCGCTGTCCAAGAAATCTGTGTTGCAGTCAAAATCAATGCGGTGTTCTCCAGGTCATGGGTAGTAGCTTACCCTGGACTTCACCAACAGTCCACACGCCAGCACTCCATTCAAAACCCGGATCGCAACGCCCCTGCATCGTATTTAGACCGCACCCACACCGACTCGCTTGCGAACTCACGTTCTATGATATCATACGTTAATTCACTCAACTCGGTTCTTCTCCACCCTATCCTAACGCCACGATTTGCACTCTCGTGCATGGACGACCTGCTATCCGGCCTGGGAAAACTCGCTGCAGAGGCACCCGGTGCCACGCCATCCGCCTCGCCGCACCCAGCGACTCCTCACCCTATCCTAATGCCACGATTTGCACTCTCGTGCACGGACGACCTGCTATCCGGCCTGGGAAAACTCGCCGCAGAGGCACCCGGTGCCACGCCATCTGCCTCGCCGCACCCAGCAACCCCTCACCTCGCACGTCTTCCTATCCAGACACACATCTTGGAGAACACTGCGGAAATACTCCTGACTGCATCGCTATTCCCCGCCCACGCATCCTACGCAGCCGTGTACGACGATTTCGGCTTGCTGGGGCCGACGACGATCCTCGCGCACGGGTGCCATTTATCTGACACGGAACTCGCGCTGGTCAAGAAGGTGGGCGCGGGGATCAGCCATTGCTTCAACCTACGCTCTGGCGTCGCAAGAGTGGGGGAGTGGATCGATGAGGGCGTCAAGGTAGCAGCATCGTTCCCTTCATCATCAGACACCAAAAGTCCTTCCAAACCTATCATACTTAATAAGACGAAGAATAATTAAGAAGGTTCAGATTCTCACCGTGCTTCACTGTGTCGAACCTGACCACATCTACACTATATTTTTGCACGGTTTGATTGATCATGGAGTACATCCCAGTAATCACATCTTCATTTTCGGTGTTGAGGTCCACAAGGGCCACGTTGGCATCGCCGAGGGAGCACTGCTCAACATCTGTTTGTGATTTCGTCAATTAGAGCCATATGGCCAAGAGAAATACACGGATATGAAGCGCACCTGGTTGTTAAAGTCCGTTCGGCCATGTGGTTGATGACGACGTGCAGGAGATACATCCCTCTGTCGTGCAGAGCCTTTGAGAGAGCATTGAGCTGTCATTAACGTCGTGAGCCGACACTATACGCAGGGGCCAAGCAGGAACTGCGTACACTAGTCTCGTCGCCTTAGTGGGTATTGAGTGCCGTGATATCCTGGCTCCAATACCTTCGGCAGTAGTTAGCTAGGCTGAGAGCAGTAATGGCAGCTGAAGCTGCGCACCCGTGATACTTGATTTTGATTTATCCTCCCGTAAAACATTTCCCTTTACATGTCCTTGCGACCAAGGTTAGTGAGATTTTGCGTTGTTCACTGCAAGGGTGAGATACTCAATGTGTTTGTCCAGCAAGAGGTTGAACCTGCCCTAAATCTGAAGTGCTGAAACCAAGGAAAGGTGTTTGAGACTGACTCTGTAGACTCCGCGATCCCTGCAAGGACCTTCGCAGCACGAGGGACCAGTCTGTGTTGATGTAGTATTGCCACAATAAGTTAGGCGTATAATTCCAAGAAAAGTCGTTCTGTTATTTAGTAGCTACTCTCGATATACATCAAGAAAGTTGAGAAATAGCTACGGGGAGAGTCTATGGCACACAATCACGAACGCATGTCAGGATATGCCCACATTGGGCATTTCGGCCCATGTACATAGTGCAGGGCTTCCTTAGTAAAGAATTGATAACAGTTACACATGTCAAACGCTCTCCAAAATGTTTCTGAACTGATACCTTTGTTAGAGCGAAGGTTTTGAAACGCCTCCTCCAACTGAGAGCCCCGCAGTGGCGGCACATGTCGATTGTATGTGAACGCTGTATGTGCATCAGGCGGCTCCCAGAGGCACGCTGTGTCACCGTGCCTTCGGTCTCCTTGGACAAATGTAGATAAGTGTCAGTCGAAGAAAGCTTAATTGAAAATATACATACCTGGCATTATAGTGACACTGTCAGTTAGATAGCTTAGGTTTCTTTTGGAACGTGGGGTAGTCTCTATAGCTCCTGTATCACCGTTGTACATGGGTGGCGACTGGTAGCCAGAATCGAGTTAGTCGTAGTGTGAAATGCTGCAAGCTGGTTCGACGGCGGCATATCCAACGACGATGCCGGAACTGTAGGTCCTTTTGAGGCTGGATATTTGCTGGAGTGTGACGGGAGTGGAAGATCTGGGATAGTAAACATTGAGGTTGAGGGGGTCGTGGAGTGCAATGGTAAGGACGAGTGCAATGGTAAGGGAAGGTCTGGAATGGAGAGCGCCGAGCTAGCCGTGGATGGTGTTCCCAAATGTGGACTGACAATAAACGGGTCATCAGCACTCGCAGTGGGAATTTGGCCTTCATTTTTATCCCCGAGTCCCTCTTGCTTTGTTTGACAACTATAAACCACCGCACTGAGTAGCATAGAAACACGATACAATGATGTAATTACTTACCCCCACTGAAGCCTCCTCGTCTTTGCCGGTGATATTGATGGTATGGAGGTGGTGGTTTTATCGGCGAGGGCGAGCTAGTACAAGATGCTACGAGGCATGAGAACCAACAAAGGGAGACAAGAAGAATGCTTACTGCTCAGGATTTGGGAGGAACGAAGGAGGCCATATCTATCGAAGTCCAGGAGACCTAGCATGACTGTTAAGTATCACCTGTCGTATTAAGCTAAAATAATCGAGAAAATACCTGGACCGGTCTCGGTGTCTGGTCTTGCAGCGTACACTTCCACTGGTAAACCAGGGTTATCGCTAATGAAGTCTGTCAGGCAGACTGACAAAAGTTAGTGTAGAAAAAAGATGTAGATTGAATGACTCACTCCATGTACCGCAGCCTTGCCACTTCTGTGCACAGGCGGCAGCAACCTTACTGCGATATTGGCCGGTTTGGACCACCCAGATGTGGTAGTAGTGGCGGGTATCCGGGTCTGTCTCCTGTGTGGCGCACGGGCACTCCGGCAGTTCGAGACAAAGCGTTTCGAAGGCCTGTGGCAATTCGTGAGGGGTGTATATCTGATTATCAGCATGGCAAGGCCTGTAGCCATATCCTTATTAATCGTAGTTAAAATTCAATCTGGTGGGCAACGTACCAATTATAAACCTTTTCGCCGTTTCGCGTCCACGTTAGCATCATCTTGGCCATGCGTATACGTTCGCGATAAGGTCCAAAAGTCTCTAACCGAAGGGTGGTGACCTCGTCCAGGTCAGGAAGAGAGGGTGTAGAGGAGTGCGACGAGCGAGGGGAGAATGAACCGGGCGATGAGTCCAAGACATTGAGGGAAGCACGAGCACCAGCAGCAGCAGCAGGAGCATATTTGGGTGTACCAGGATACATGGGGAACGAGCTAGCTGTACCCACTCGTCCCAGGTGCGCTCTATTTATCTTTGTGAGCCCTCCGAAATAAGAAAAAAAATATTGTTTGACACTTACTTCAACCCATCATCGGAGAACACTAGATGTATGTGAGCAAGATTTAGAATAAGAGTATTGAGCTCGACTCTACGGGCCATAGAGTCGAGCCTTGCTAAATAGTTAACACAAAGGGGACACGCAAGCGGCGTCCCAATGTGGGACGAGATGGTGTCTTACTGGGGCAGCCGATGGTCTGGCCTGGTCAGCTGCTGCGTCAGCTGGGTGTTCGGGCTTCAAAATCCCACCTAAGATAGAAGTCATCTTAAACTGGCACCCCTTACATAAGCTGAGCACAGTCCAACGGCGAGCTCAATAACACTCGAAGGCAAACACTTTTTGCCAAATGGCTTCCTAGAGTCTCTTTGGGACATGTCTACCTACAATCCTTAGGAGAGACTTAGGATATATCTATATTTATTGAGGAGATATATAGCATCCAAAATGTGACATAGAAAAAATACCAAATTATTTTTCTGATGTCCTAGAATGATTTCCTGCAATTTCGGTTTTTGGACCGATGGAATTTGGCGGTCACGTGATAGGTCACGTGACCTATTTGTCAGCCTTTCGAACCTTTGGACGACGCACGGAAAAAGCTTCAAACCACTCTGGGGCCTTGCTACACATTTCTACTGCTTAAATCAGGGTTTAGGTAGGTACAACCTTACACTAGGTGAGTTCCACTGCAGGCCGCTTGCTTAGTCGTCACTTTGACCGCCCGGCAGGTTGTGCTTGACCCCATTCACACATTCAGGCCTCAGGGATTGCGGCTGTCTAGATGATGTCCCCTTTGTACAGATTCAGAGGTGTGTGAGAATTGTTTCCTATCAGCAGATTCTAACTCCTCAACAGGGATGCTAATAGGTTGGCCTGATTTATAGATGCCTACAAAAAAGGGTTGAATGGGGCACAAGCTGTCTGGGAAAACCGTAAATACCATGCCCATCATACTTTACCTCCAAACATTATGTCTGAGTTGGACAAGGAATTCATGTAATATAATTCAATGTCACTAATTATATTATAGAACATGTGATTGCACCAAGGTGCCTTCTGAAAGGGGAAAAAAAAAAAAAAAAAATCCCCAAGGCGAGGATTTGGCGCATCACGTGACCTAAGCGCCCGCTTACATAAAGGTGCCAGTTTAAGATGACTTCTATCTTATGTGCGCTGCGGATTAAGCCAGACCTTCGGGTGCTCCAGCAACTTGGCCCAAATACCAAAATTCTACATAACCAACGTCAAATCCCCCTAATGTTTCCTGTCCTGCGTTCTGCCTGCGCCGCCGCTCGCCCTGCCCGCCTCTCACGACCGAAACCCCTAGGCTCACGCTATTTCTCCAAGTCACACACATTTTCCCGACTCCGCGTCGAGTCCCGGTTTTCACCCGCCGTGGTGGTCATCGGCCTGATCCCCATCTTCACGTTTGCCCTGGGCACCTGGCAAGTGCGCCGTCGGCGCTGGAAGCTCGACCTCATCGAGCAGCTCAACGACCAGGCGGACCGTGCGCCCCTCGCGCTCCCCGAGTTTGTCAAGTGCGCACCGTTCGTTGCTTGGTCGCCGCTGCGCTGCTGCTGAACCGTAACCGTGCTCGCTGCCGGCATTGAAGCCTGGACATTCTCCCTGAGTTCGACTTCCGCAAGTTCGTGGCCACGGGTGAATGGGACCATGCGCGTGCGATCCTTGTGGGTCCGAAGACACGCGAGGGTACGCTGGGCTACCAGGTTGTCACGCCCTTGATTCGTCAGGACGGGTCGACGATCCTTGTCGACCGGGGGTTTGTCGCAAAGGAATACGTGTCCCCCGATCGTCAAGTGCGACTCTATGACCAGCCGAAAGGAGCCGTGAAGGTCCTCGGCATGCTGAGAACCCAGCTGCAAAAGAAGAACCCTTTTACGCCTGAGAACAAGCCTGAAAGGGGTGAGTGGTATTGGCCCGACGTCGAGGGTATGAAAGAATGGCTTGGGGGCGACGAGAAAAACGTACAGGGTGCGTTCTTGGAAGAGATATTCGGTAAGTATACGCTTTCTTCCCTGAATACCTTAACACGTTCACTTCAGACGGAAACACGGGAGAAATTTCCGATCGTATGTCCAAAGGCATACCGGTCGGACGTCCAGGCCACATTGAGTTGCGCAACATGCATGCCACATATGCTCTTACTTGGTCGGTAACTTCGTCCTGTTTCAGCGGCCACCAATTTACCATCCCCCAGGTACTCACTTTCCGCTGCTACGGCTTTCATGTTCCTTGCGCTCGTGCGAAAACGGAAACCGCTATCAACGTTTCGTTAATTAGGTGCAGAGTTGACAATGTGTGTCGTAATGACGTGAATGTCCAGAATAATAGCAAGAATTACTATATCCTCATCAAGGCGTTCATATCGCCACTAGGCCAACGCCATTGCTACAACACCGGCTACTACCACAGCTATTCCAGCCATTGCAACGTGCGACGCTACGCCGTCGTTCGATCGAGCAGCTGAGGGAGCGGTGGCCGTCGCATTCGCTATGAAGCTGTCCCATGCGGCAACAGTTGCACTCGGCCAGAGGGTAGACCCCAAGGTTGTTCCGGAACCAGTAAATATGGGGTTGGTCTCGCCAGGAAGTATGCCACCGGCAAGTGGGTGGCTGACACCCACAGTGCTGTTGTTCACGACGCTTCCATTGGTGTTTGAGCCTAGAATGAACTCTCGCACGAAGGTCAGAGCCTGTGATACATAAGTGTCAGGATGGTGTTTGTAAAGAAAGGGAACATAGGCGAGTACTTACTCGTGCAGGTTGCCACTGCGGGACGAGATGGCCGGCATTATCAAAAAGAACAAAGGTTAGGTTTCGTTCCTGGTGAACGATACCGGCGAAGGCCCCATCGTCACCAAACCAAGCTGTCGAAGGCCGTTGCGTAAATCCTTGAATGCCGCCAAAGCTCGTATTTTGAATGGTGGCTAGAGACCTCATAGACGTGAGCGCTGGAAAATCAAAAGTCGTAGAAAAAATGCGCCGCACTTTCAGTGCCTAGGTGTGCAACAAGGAAGTCGTCATTCCCTGAATAAATAACCCATGAGATATCCATTTTGCTGCTGTTCGTGGCGAGGTCCGTTAAGAAAGCACCGGGTCTAATGACGTATCTCGTGAAACAGTTTCCCGATGGCAATTGAGACAAATTCTTACTCGATACCTGATTATCTCCATGAGTATCAAATGCTACTTGAAGGCAGTGGCGTACTTACTCGGGTCACCGAATTGGTTAGTACCAGCTATACATACCCAACACAATGGATTCAATAATATTATCAGCAGACTGGTGCATACACTCACGGGTTAGGAAATTAGTCTCGTTATTCTCGAAGGGGTAATTAAAACTCGACGACCAATTCTTGCTCGTCGGCGCGTGCAGCGCCGCACGCGTGGCGGGATCTACGGGACGCAGATTGAATGCTTGCGACAAGGCTACACGGCTAGACATACCATTTAGGAAGAAGGTCCCATTCTGCGGCGCCTCGGGGTCCAACGCGTCAGGTATGTCGTATACGTCGAAGCCAGGGTCCGTGCTAGTCGAGTCATTGATCGCTGGGCACGGATGCTTTGTTAAAAGAGCCTATAGGGTGTGAAGAAGGTCAGGCCACGTACACCATGGTTTGGTGAAGTTGACGGCATAATCCAATAGTTCAAAGAGCAGGAAGCACTGATAGAACGGATCGATCGTGCCATTAGGACGTTGCGAAAGATCACGCTTCCAGGCTTCTCTCTTTTGCGCTCGTACTGCGAGGTCGCGTTTGCTCAAGCTGGAAGGTGACTCTGGCGCCCGAGCGAAGGCAGAGCGGAAGGCCTCTTTAGTAAGGGCCCTGGGGGTACGAGCGGCACCCTGAAACAGGCCCGAGCCGCTGGAGATCTGGTTGGGGCGCAGGGGCGGGAACGGCGCGGCCTGGGGATAGGTGAGGTTCAGGTCGTAACCGCAGAGATGACGTCTACGCAAACAAAGCCAATGGGTGATAATCTTAGAAAATGAAAGGAAGGACCGACTGTTCTTTGAAGTAGTTGTATACCGCCGGGTCATAGTCTATGAGCTGTGGGTATGTCTCCAGGATGCTGAGCTGTCAAGGAATGTCATAAACACCATCTTCGCGGGCGGAGACGAGAGCATACCACCGGGGAATCTTCGAACACCGGTTCGGAGCCAATGGCACCGTCTGAAAGAGTTCAATAGACGTCTCCAAACGGTGACTAAGAATGCACCTCCTATAGCAATTTTGACAAGGTGTACAGGTGGATTCGGCGTATTGAAATATGTCTTGGTGATATATGGGATATATGTCCCTGCCTTCTCTTGAGCAGAGCCTGGTGGCGAAGAGGACGGACATACCGGCATAACTCTGTGGAAGGCAATTAGTATGGGCAGCAAATGATTCACATGGGTGCTAACCTCGCCTGTGAGATACAAGGGTCGTTTGGCAAGGCTGGGGAAGACTTGGACCAAGTTGGACAAGAAGCCGAGAAAATCCTCTCCCATCTGGTCTTCGGAGAAAATATAGCCCTGGCTGTCGGCGGTCGAGAAGCCTGTTCCGACCTGGGCAGAGATGTAAGGCTAGATTGGCACGAGAGAAGGTAGTACGGACCGGCTGATCGATCCAAAATCTATGAAGATGGTGTGAGCGCACGAGAAGGCGGTGAAGGGGTCGGTGACCTACGTGTCTGCTAGGCTGTTCCAACCAAAGTCGTTCTTCACGAGGGACAGATCATCGGCGACATGCAATGGACCGTTCTGGCAGGCAAGATAAGAGTCTAGGACGGGCTGTGCAAGTGTGGTAAAAGCTACCTCGAATAACATGCCAAGCATGCTGGATGATCCAGGACCTGGTGCAACGAAAATGTTATGGACTTGATTGATAGTGAGGGTAGATGACTAACCTCCATTAAGCCAAATCATCCAAGGCCTGATTCCGGAAAACATGGGATGAGACATAAAAGAAGCATAGGGAGGAAGAAACAGACTCGGTGGTATTCGCATTCGGATCACCAGTCAAGGAGCCATTTGATTTTTCAAAACCCCAAAAGAACAAGGTGTTGTTAGGATGACCCTGGCGATTGACGGGAATATTGCCAGCAAAGCTTCGCTCCAGGGAGAAAGTCATGTTAGGAAGTTGATCTTTGACCAGGAAGTCTAGGGTGGGGAATGTTAAATTGGTGGAGAGAAGGTGGGGGCATGAAACATACAGTCCTGCCATGCCTTGCTGTCGGTGAAGTTGGCATTTGTGTTGGGAATGCCTGGATAGTTGTGAGGGAAGGTGTTCGGAGGGGATTGACTTTGAGCGTGAGCGACGGCCAAGGCGGCGAGGGCGAGGAACCAGCGGGGGCCCATCATGACTACCGCTAGGCAAGGTGAGCGGCGCCGCCATATAAATACGTTATGCACTCCATCTCCACTAGTGGCGGTTCGACATCACGTGTTCTGCTTCGCGTTGCTTTTCAAGGATGCAGTAATTGTGACTCGTACCGCCGGATCCGCATTTCATTCCAAATACGGGCCGCCGGCCCTTCACGACCGTGCGTCCCTGCTCCCTTAAGCAGGATGCCGTTTCCGCAGCGAGTACCGGGACATCGCCCAACTGAGGCGAATTTCGCGGCCATCCCGCCGAGGCCGAGCGCTCACCCAGATTTGCGCTAATTGCTGTTTTTGACGCGGGGCCCGAAAAGGAAATGGTCGCACATGGTCGCTGCCTGTACCTGCATGAGCAGCTTTCACTACTACGTTTATCAACTTGGCATTCGCAGCAACTCTCTAATACCCGGGCCGGACATGCATACCCATGGCCATATGCGTCCGGGTGTCCACGTCTTTGATTTACTCGCCGCTCACTGGTGGTCTCAGCCCCTTCAGTCACCCGAGCTGCATTTCCACTTCTCCCGCCTTTTCACGTTGCATCACAGCGATCTTTAAGCAAATGGTTTAGGAGCTCGAGCGGACATAAACGCTTTGTGCCGTCAGCGGCTCTCAGCGTGCATACATGACGTAGAACGCGGTATGGACATCAACGGCGTCGACGGGGTGGTCTTCGGAGGTATGCATATATATCAGACAAGTCCAATTGAATTTAAGCGATCCGGTTGCGCAAGCCTGTACGTGTGAGTACTTTATAAGGTCGGCCCTCTTTCTGCATTATACTTAACATGCTGGTGGTATGACAAGCTGGCTGCTACGTGCTAGCGCCATTCTTAGACAGCGTAGGATGTCGCAAGAAAATTACGTGAGTTATCTCGCCTATTGTTGAAGCCTCGCCAATTCTATGTCTAATACACGTATTCAATACTCAAATTCCCACATCCCAGGTAATGCTAGAACCTATGTGCTCATCCCGCCCCACCAATCTCAGGAATCGTGGATCCATAGGACTAGGAGCATCGAATGCACAGAGGCTATTACACCAAATCACAGACGCAATTAACTGGCTTCTAGTGCTCTGAGCAGGACGAGAAAAAATGCTCATGTGCAACCCTCGACCTCCTACACCAAGAGCATCTAATCAATCTCAATTCCCCTGCCGTGCATTGCCTAGGGGTATTTTCTCGCTTGACACGCTTTTGACCAGTGGCGCGAATAGCGGTGAGACCTGAGTTCCCGGAGCCTCTTCTCTCTTTCTGTTTCCTGTGCATAGCTTTCTTCCTGTCACTCCCCCCGCGCCTGCCTCTCTTGAGCACACACAGCGTTTCTCTCGCTCTCGTCTCTCCCTTAAGAAATTCTCCCCTCTCTCTGCTTCTCTCTTCGATACTGTTCCTCATGCACCCGCCCCTCATCTCAATTTTTTCCTCTCGCCCCTGCCTCTGTCTTTCAAGCCTCGCTCCCGCCTCATTTGCTCTCGACACCTCGCCTCTTTTTCAAGTCTTTCTTCATGTTCCTGCCTTTTCTGACCAAGCTGCTCTTCTCGGCCCCGCCCCCCCGTTTCATACTTTGCTTTATGCGCCTGCCATGTGGGGTAGGATTACCAACTTCGAGCTTCATCGGTAAGCTATCCTTGTTACCATCTTGGGATGCAGCCTCAGGGGGATCTCGACACTTTAAATTACTCGGACGAGGTGCTATTCCTTCAGCTTGCAGATGGACTGTCCCCAAGTTACTAAAGAGTTCGCTCAGGCGGGAGAGGAGCAAGACTCACCAATTGGCCTGTATCGGAACAGGAAGCTATGCCAAGGTTTCCCGTCCTCTCACAGTCATTCACAGAAAAATGCAGTGTGCCGATGCTACCTAGCATAGTAGTCACGAAACGGCGTGCAGGCCGACCATCGTATCACCAATCTTTAAAGGCTGATCTAATAGCCCCACTGTATCTTCTTTCTTTGGAATATCCACTTTCTTTTACATCTTTCACCTGATAATGGATGGCCTTGATGGTACCGAACTCCTCATTGTTCCAATACCCCCCGCGTGTCACACGTGTCTCCCAAGTCCCCGTTGACCCAATGTTAGATTGATCGGAGATACTTAGGTATGTTCACTGCACAACACGCTCACCAGTCACGTCTACCGTCGAAAACTCAACTTTCTTTCTAGTTGATTCATCATTCGTCGCTTCAACCCCCCACCGACCGTCTGACTTCTCACCGGATACACAACCGTGCGTAAGCACACCGTTGATGAGAATCATCGTAAGAAGTTGAACATTTGCATGTTCTAGCTAAATGCTGAATGTCTATCCGTGTGTCAGAAGATGACTCGGTCGATGAGCCGTGCGGATCTCAAACGCTACCTTTCCGACCCGACCATTCATCTCAATCCAACATTGCGCCTTAGGCTCTGACGATGGTTCCGACCGGTCAGACGTGCCAGTTGTTTGTTAGATGGAGAAGATAAAAACAACGAGAATTGTATTGAAAAGTAAAGGCGACGAGCAATCTAGATGATCAGAAGCATGTGGGTGGGAAACTATGCTCCTTGCTATCTTGCCGCATCAGTCCTGACCAGAAACGCGTCTGTTTTAATCCTGTTCCGGTGTAGATGAAACAAGACTTCCTGGCAGAAGCACTTCGAGCCAAAACTCTGACAGTAAAACTCTGACAGTTGGTCATCACCTCCATCGATGGGAATGAATGAAGCCATTTGAACCTTGTTTCGTAAGTACAAGTGAGCGCCACTCGCCCTCAGGGACGTTCCATCAAGGACCTCGCCATCGGAAGGCTAGGGGTTATGCTTTTCTTCGCCAGAGGTGTCTCTCTTCCGCCTATTCCTACGAGGGGAAAATTGGGACAAGAGATCTTGATGCCTTTGCTCTCGCTGCGCTTTCGCTTGTGCATACCGCTCCTCGAGCTTCTTGCGCTTCCTTTCCCGCTGCTGCTTCTCTTTCACATGTGTTCCCTCCCGCTGCTGCCCCTCTGTCTCGCACTGTTTTTCTTGCTCTCCGCTCCTTTTCTCAAACTTTTCCTCTCGCTCCCGCTTCTTCTTCTCAAAATTCTCTTGTCGCTCTCGCCTCTCCCGGTCAAATTTCTCCAGTCGCGCACGCCTCTCTCACTCAAACGTCTCCTCTTCTATCTGTCTCTCTTTGTCAAAGGCTTCCTCTTGCTCCTGCCTCTCCTTTTCGTATTTCTCCTCTTGGTCTCTCGCTTCTGCTTGAAGTCTTCCCGTGAGCGCTTGCTTCTTCTTCTGAAGCTCTTCTTCCTCATTCCGATATTCCTGCTCGTACTGTTTTTCCTGTTCCTGCCATATCTCCCGTCGACGTTCAAGTTGGATGTCATCAAGCGCCCTATGCTCTTCTTCCTGGTCATACTGTCAGTTTAGCTTCTGCTATGCACCATGCAAGCAGTTACGGACCTCACGCTTAATTGACTCCACGAAGTCAGCTTCATCTTCAGATGCAGAGTCCTCAGACTGGGTTATAGAATGTCTGCGCTTGAGACTACCGGGTAAACGTGCAATCCTTTCAGCCTGCAGGTAATCTAGACCAAGAGTTACAGACGAGCTTGTGGAAATTAATAACTCACCTATTGATCTATATCGGAACAGAAAGGTATACCAAGGTTTCTTGACATCTATAGGGGTATATGCATATTTTTCGTGGTCACCTGTTATCAGTCCCGCATCTCGTAGACTGCATAGCATGGTCAGAAAATATCAGAGAGAGGTAAATACTCAAATACTCACCAGACGGCATGCATGCCAATTAGCTTTTTCATTTTGTGAAGCATCAGAGGCTGGTCTAATGCATCCACAGTGTATTTTCTGATTTTCCCATTTGTAGTTTTTACTACATCTTTCACTCGATAGTGGGTGACCTTGATGGTACCGCAGTCCTTAATATTCTTATCCCCACTGGTGCTACTAGTACACGCGTCTTTTCGTTCGGATCATATGCACGTCACTAGAATGAGAGATACTTAGATGTGATCCGTGCACAGTAGATTCACTAGTCGCGTCTACCGTCGAAAATTCAAATTTCTTCCCAGTTTGTCCATCATTCGTCGCTTCAACTGCCCACCAACCGTCTGACCTCTCATTGGATACAGAACGGTGCACAAGCACACCGTTGATGAGAATCATGGTAAGAAGTTGAACATTTGCACGTTCCACCTTAATGCTGAAAGTCTAGCGGTGTGTTAAAAAGTGCAGACGAGCGTATAGATGATATCAAAAGTTACCTTTCCGACCTCTGAGGCGATCCAACACGTCTCAAAGATTGATCCGTCCTTTTCGTACTTCTCCTCGCAATACTTGGGTAGTCTCCGACCATTCATCTCAATCCAACATTGCACCTTAGGCTCTGACGATATTCCCGACTGGTCAGCCATGCATGGTTTGTAGATACTTAGAAGGTAAAGACAACGAGAATTGTATTGAAAAGTAAAGGCGCGAGCAATCGGGCGTCCGATCGTGCGAACTTGCCTTCGTACACCCCCGCAGCGGACTCCTGTTAGTTTGCGAGCTTCGACAAGGACCTTGGCAACTTTAGACCCTTACATCGCAGCATACGTTGAGCATCGCATTTGCACTTTCAGAACGGCCTCCTGAGTCCTGCCTTCGGAGTTGGAACTATACGCAGTCACTCGTGAGAACTAAACTCCCTTTTGGGGTGCTCGACAACGTAAACCATCTCGTTCCCTCTGTAAAGAGCACGTTATAACTTACCCTATCGCCATGTAAATTCCTTGCATTAACCATGCGTCGTTTCGCTCACAGTCCACGCCCTACCTCTCCTAGGTACGCTTCGGGAAGACCCCGCTATGACATCGACGGCGAAGAGGTGCATTATCCGACCCGACCAGTGGACAAGGACAAGGCTGAACAGGAACTCACCATTAATATAAAGAAGGCGACCAGTCCAGAAGAGACTGCCCCCAAGCAGAAGCATGTCAGAAGTGAGCTCGCTCATCGTGCTAAGGCCGAGACCTGCATTGACTCGCCGATTTGTAGAATGTATCGTATACACATGGGATTATCACTCGTCGATATCTATTTGGCAAGGTCTCCGTGTGCAGCCCATATTGTCCGATGAGGTGCAGACATTCAAGGCCCTCATCACGGTGCATAAGCTTCTGCAAGAAGGCCACCCAATTGTGCGTTTCAGCTGCTTTCCTTTGCCCCAATTCATAGATATTGAGTGGATGACAGACACTGAAAGAGGCGCATGGCCAGACGGGCTGGTTGGAGACATGTGCACGGACTATAGGTCACGACAGCGCAAAAGGTTTTAGACTTGTTCGCTGCGCAGAGCGTCTCGCTGATGAGTCCAAACAGGTTACGGAGCATTAATCCGGACCTATGTTTCCTTCATTCTCGCAAAACTACGGTACCACCGGCACCGTCCCGAGTTCAATGGCCTCTTCGAATACGAGGAGTATGTCAGTTTGAAAGGGATTGACGATCCAAATGAAGGGTTTGTCAAACGTTCGTTATGGCCGCACCGCAATCCAAACTCCATCCTAGATATGAGACTATATCGGACCTCATGGGTCTCCAAGACCAAATCGAATCCTTCCAGCGTATCATCTTCTCTCATTTCCGACATTCTACTAACAATGAATGCCGAATCTCTGCCCTTGTCCCTCTGGTCAAAGAGAGTTACAATATTTATCGATTTATTACTAGCATGTTGCGTGCCATGCACCGAAGTAAGCAAGCAAACAGGTGTAGCTTACCGAACCTGTTAATAAGGCTTTCTAGGAACGGATTCGGCCGAAGCGCTTGAGCCTCTGCGGGGACGATACACTGCTCAACATCACATGCTACGAAAGTTCTATTATGAATGCTCCAATCTCAAGTATCTTACTGGTCTAATCAATGTTCCAAAGCTCGGACAGGACCCGCCCAACCTATCTGACAGCGGCGCCGCACCGGATCTCCCTGCTCGCCCCGATAAAAACCTCCAGGTGAAATCGCCGCCTCCAACAGCACCTACACCTACACCGACGGCTGCCGAAGTGTCTGAGCAGGCCCGTATCCTCGCCCAATACGAGGCTCAGCAAGCGCAACTTACGGCGCAGCGTGAGGCAGATGAGCGAGCGAGGCAGGAGAGAGAACAGGCTCAGCAGCAAGAGTACGAGGAGCTACAACGGCAACAAGCAGAGCGGGAACGGCTCGCGCAGGAGCAACTAATGCAGAGCCAGATGCAAGCGTGGAATGACCAGGCTGCGGCACAAGCAAACGAATTGCAGCGCCAGATGTTGGCAATGCAGGGTCAGTATGAGCGGGATCAGCTCCTGCTGGAACAGTATGATCGAGTGAGTGAAAGACTAGGCGCCCCAGAGCCATTCATTGACGTTATATCATAGAGAGTCAAAGGCCTCGAGGGCGAGTTGGCGTCCATCAATGCTAATGTCGGATCCCAGCTCATGTCCAAGGATGACCTGATCAAGCAATTGCAAGATCAAGTCACACTCTGGCGGAACAAGTACGAAGCGCTCGCAAAACTTTACAGCCAGCTACGCACGGAGCATCTTGACATGCTGAGCAAGTATAAGCAGATGCAACTGAAAGCCAACTCTGCCAGCGAGGCCATTGACAAGATGGAGAAGATGGAACGTGATGTTAAGGCGAAGAATTTGGAGTTGGCGGGTATGATCAAAGAACGTGACCGAGCAAGATTCGATGTGGACCGTCAGAAGTCGGTGAGTTGTCCTATTACTGTCCACCCCGTGCATATTGGCTTAGCTTCCATGCAAGAACCACAAAGATGAAATTGATAGGCTACGGCGTGAATTGGACTTCGCGAATGAACGCGCGGAAGATGCTAGCATGAGTAAGAGCGAGCAGGTATCTTCAATGATGGCGAAGTACAACCGTCAGCTCAATGAGTTGGAGGATTCGTTGCGGGTTTGTGTCGATTATGACATTCTTGACAGCTTTATCATTTACCAATCTTATACTAGGCCAAGCAAATCCAAATTGATGATCTGCTTACGAAGCTGGACCATTCGGCTGGTGATCTGGAACGGCTTCGTGACGAGAAGGATCAGGAGATCCTCATCCTGCAAGAGGGTATGGATAGCACTATCCAGCAAATGTCCGATTTGCAGCAGGTCAGTGCTGCCTGCGTGTTTGTGCAAGAATGTCAACTTAGCTTCTTTTAAAGACGCAAGGTCTCACCGATCAGGCTACCAATGCCCAGATCGACACTTTGATTTTGGATAACCGCAAAAAGCTCCATGAAATCATTGGTATGTACACCTATGTTGTTGCTAACGTTTGTGCTGATCCAATATTCCTCTTTTCTAGATTCGATTCTGCAAAGCTGTGTTCAGAAAGTCGATGATGCCATCTACGAGCTCGAATCGCCGACGCAGGCCGGTAACCTGAACTCGACACCGGAATACACGCTTTCAATGATTGAAAAGGCCATGAACAACGCGAACGAATTCGCGACCACATTTACGTTGTACATTGGTCAAGAACCTGGAGGCGAGCACGTAGAGGTGATCAAGGGGGCTAATGAATTTGCTCAGGCACTCGCAGAGGTTCTCACCAACGCTAAAGGGATCACCCGTCTCACTAGCGGTGATGACGCCTCAGACAGGCTTGTCGCAGTAGCAAAAGCGGCTGGCGATGTTGCGTTGCGATTCTTCCTCAACTTGCAATCGTATAAACTCGAGCTGGTGCCTCTCAGCCAACGGAAGGAGATCGCGCTACGGAACAACGTCGAAGCCCGTGGTGCTTTAAGCAAGCTATCGGATGTCGTTGATGCTCTTGTGCCCAAGAACAAGGGCGGTACGTTGGCAAAGGCCAATGGTGACATTGGCGATATTGTCGAGCAGGAGATGCTTGGCGCTGCACGCGCAATTGAAGCTGCGACTCAGCGGTTGAAGGATATGATGTCGCGGCCACGAGACACGTCTAGGTTCAACGCTGTCGACGTGCAGGTGCACGACACGATCTTGGCTTCTGCACTCGCAATTGCGAATGCCATTGCCCGCCTCATCCGGGCTGCTACAGATTCTCAGCAGGAGATCGTGGCCCAAGGAAAAGGGTCGAGTTCAACGCAGCAGTTCTACAAGCGGAACAACCGGTGGACCGAGGGGCTGATTTCTGCG
Source organism: Gautieria morchelliformis (assembly GCA_015179125.1). Lineage (NCBI taxonomy): Eukaryota > Fungi > Basidiomycota > Agaricomycetes > Gomphales > Gomphaceae > Gautieria > Gautieria morchelliformis. The sequence continues at coordinate 38,264 of WHVA01000061.1, read as the reverse complement.
GCGAAGGCCGTAGCATTCGCCACCAATCTGCTCATCGAGAGCGCGGATGGTGTCTTATCGGGCACTCACACCTTGGAGCAACTCATTGTGGCGTCGAACGAAGTGGCGGCAGCCACGGCACAGCTTGTTGCTGCATCACGTGTCAAGGCTTCGCTGATGTCGAAGACGCAGGAACGGCTAGAACTTGCAGCAAAAGCCGTCACGGAGGCGTGCAAGGCGCTCGTGCGGCAGGTGAAGGAAATCACAGCGAAGCAAATCGACGCCGAGCAGACCGATTACAGCACATTAGGTGTGCACGAATTCAAGGTCCGGGAGATGGAGCAGCAGGTGGAGATCCTCAAGCTGGAGAAGGAACTCGGCGCAGCGCGACACAGATTGGGTCAAATGAGACGTGATGCCTATCATACAGACCAAACGGACTAGAGCTGGTACCCAGTACAATTTATTTTTCAAACTCCTGATTAACTACACATTTGTAATGTAAAGGCGGAAAGCGTATCGTTGTGAGTTTACGTGATTATGAGAAATGGGTATTGGTGACCAAAATAGATACAAGCGACGATTCGACCGGTAATGAAATGTGAAAGGACTGAATCTGAAGGGTATGGTAACATCAGCGACTATATATGACGACAGAAAACAAGGCGGCAACTCCTCTACACTACTGCATGAACGAGTCCATCGAGCTAACTGATTCACGAATTGTTTCGATAGAGTTCATCCCGCGCGAGAGCTCGAGAAAGCTGTCTCGCTCGTATTCCTCGCGCTCAGTAGGATCTGGCACATCAATCGTGACACTCTGTCTTGACGTTGTCATGTCCAGGAATGAGGGTTTCCTCTGGACCAACGCTCCCTTCGGAGGCATGGTGGCAGAGGACACCGAGGGTGCCCCGTGAAGCGGAGGGGGCGGCGGCAGTGCAGAAGAAGCAACTTGCTGGGATGGGCGCGAGATCGTCCGCTGTCGGCGCGGCGGTGGCGGCGACAGGCTCGTATGCGAATCCGGCGGCACAGCAGGCCCAAACGACAACTCGAGAGGCGGCCCACGTGCGCGACTAAAGCTCGGCGTCGAGCTGGCTTTGGACAAGAGGGACGCACTACGCGGCAGCATCGAGCTCGAAGTCGGCGCAGGCGATGAGCCCTCACCGCCGGACGACTGGATAGGAGCCCTCGACGACGCAAGCGATGTGTGTGAGCCATTTGACTCCTGCGACCCCCAGCTGCTCTTCGTTGTGCGCAGTCCATTCCTACTCTCGTTCTCCCGCTCCCATTTGGCGCCGAGCCGCAGTAGCTCTGCAGGCGGAACGATGTGCTGCGCAACGTCAAGCATAGTGGATGGCGACGCTGAGGAGGACGCCGACGGCGGCTCGGAACCCGCACCCCGATCGTCATACCACGAGGAGGAAGGCAAAGCCGGCCCAGAACTACTCGCGCTGCCATGTCTGGGACTGGCAGCGCTCGCGGGAACGCTGGTATCGACATTGTCGAGTTCTTGCTTGCGCTCCCGGTCACGTTGACGATCGTGCCTGTTAGTGCCAAACAGTTTGCGTCTCGGACTCGGGGTCACGCCCGAATCCTTCCCAGGGCTGTTGTGCTTGCTTGTGCCCACGGGGGGCGGTGGTAGTGGTGGCATATCTTGTGGTGGGGGCAATGGGGGAGAACGCAGCGGCAGCAAAGGCGGGGATCGGGCGTGATCCCCCGCCCTGGCAGATGGGTCCAGCGAGCTATAGCTGTTATGGTGCCTCAGTGAGGGTTGCGGATAAGTGGGGGCACGCAGGGACGTATTATGAAAAGATCGTTGCTTTCGGAGCGTCCTTCCGGCATCCGAGGTAGGTGACGTCACAGATAAGGTACGGTCCCGCTTCATCATGTTGACTGGAGGAGACGGAAGAGGTCGCGTCCCCGGAAAGACAGCTTTAGGCGGGTTGGGCGGATTATCGTTCCTTGGAGAGGTTGGGGTCGGCGTGGGCACGTGAACGTTGCTATCTCCCGATGGCGTTGGATTTCTATTACGCCGGGGGGCTACGTGATCTGCTGGGACACCGGGTACGGGTAGAGTCTCATTCAGGAGACTGGGGTAGCCATCTGCACCTACAACAGGGGGATCCTGGGGAGATGGGCGATTGTCAAAAGACAACGAAGAAAGAGACGATGCAAATGATATCGAGGAAGCCGTAGTACCAGAGCGGGAGCGCAAGGGGCGTTCTTCCGTCGACGGAGGCAATAATGAACTAGGGTTGGCCAGTGTGGGTGTTGGGGGAAGCCCAGTTGTAGGTGGCGGTCGAGGGTTCGTGCGTACACCATATATAGATGTTGGCATTGTCTGGATCGAAGCAGGAGATGCTCTACCCAGCGACGGGATAGCAACCTGGGGCTCGTCCACAGGAGAACCGGAGCTAAAGGATAGATGCGAAGGGGACGTCAATGACGACGGAGAGGTGTGGACAGATGAGGACGTTGATGGACGACGGGTATGTGTACGAGTGCTGTCAGTGACGTACTGTTTCGAGATGGACGAGGAAGAATGGGTCCGTTGATGCAACTGCAAAGACCCTTTCTCCCTGGCCGGCGGCGACGGAGGCCACGGCAATGTAGGCTTACTGCTCTTAGATTGTCGAAGAGTCACTGCGCCAGAGAATCCTCTGACGGTCTTCGAGTTGTCTCTGGGGGCAGCACGATGTGCAGACAAAGGCTTGGAATGCGGTTCGGAGTGATCTGACGTTGCCCATGGTGGTTCAACAGCTCGAAGCGACTGATACGCCTCTGATGCATCGGTCGAAGTGCTTATCGGGAGTTAGACATGTAGGGCATATGAAAAATAGAAAGCGACACACCTCGCTCTCGATGGCAACGTCGTACTGCGCGCCCTGCTATCCTTTTTTGAAGCGTCGCCCATCGGCAGGCGTGTGCTGGTCTTGGGAGTTTTACCGTCTATCTTCTGCAGAAACCTTCTGAGACTCTTGTCAGAGTGAGCAGATGACCTGCGCTCGTCGAGGTGTATCGCGGAAGCGAACGGGTCGGGGAGATCTGTGAGAGTCATCAATGAATGCTGGTAAGAGGTGCGCGAGCTGGGGCTTGATGGGATGTCAGCGGGAGTGAGAGGGCCATCCGTGGAAGTCCTAGAAGCCCCGGAGCCGGAAGAAGCGATACCATGGGAAAGTCTCGGGTTTGTGGAGGAGTGGGGCGTCCCCCACTCCCTGTGAGTGCTTGGCTTCGGAGTAGGTAGGGAGCGAATCTGGGAAGGGGGGTCTGAAAGGTCGACGTGCTGCTGTCTCTTTGATTTGGAGCCGAAGCCGATGACAGCGGCGAGGTTGAACCTGGACGACTTTGGGGTGAAAGCGTTGGAAGACGTAGCGTTTGGGGTCGTGACGGAATTCATCAAGGAGGGTTTGGTACCGGAGACAGTGTGTGGACGGCTGCGAGGTCCGTCGTATAAGTTTATGGTTGGTGGCAAGGATGAGGGCTCCTTGCTGGGGGACAGACGAGGCCACCAGTGTTTGGTGTTGGAAGAAGGAGGCGCGAGAGCCATGGCCATGTAAGGCAAGTAATGATTGATGTAATGCAACCGAACCAGACAGATCCTGAATAGGACGTGACCACACCGGTCTCTGTCACCCAAACGTAGATAAAAGCAAAGAGGGAGGAGGGAGGAAGAGCAAGAGGCGAAATAGATATATACGAGGGAATGAATGGAAGGGTCTCCAGCAAGCGGTCAGGTCGCGATACGAAATTTCATTAGGCGCGCATTTCGCTAGCAATGGAACAGGTTCGACACCCGGAACATGGACAATTATACTAATTATACATGCAATTGTTTTATTTTTTCAGGCGGGGAGGAAGGCGGAAGCAAAAGGCGGACCTGAGCTATAAGCTCGAGTGATGTTACAGGTATGGCGTTGGGGATGGGACGAGACGCTCGAGAACTCGAACATCGGTGATCAAGAACCTAAGTGACTCACAGGCGTCATTGATATGCGGGGCGTATACAAACATGTGTGTGGTCCGTGGTGCTCTGTGGTAGGCTGGCTGAATTCGGCAATGATCATGTGGCGTCGGCGACCGCTCGACACGAGAGCCTCCTGAGGCACGTTCGCGATCCTGCTACCAGAATCGGGCCGCGCCTGGATGGTGCGCCACATGCTACGTCGAGTCAGTCAGAGAGACTGGACAGACGTGCGACGTCGCGGGGAACACATCACATGTACGTCTCTGGCGACGGGCGGGCTGCCAGTCACAGAGCGGCAGGCTGATCCTTCCTCACCAAAGACCAGGGACGACGTCTACACCACGCGATAGCCGAGATCTCCAGCGTTGATGGGAAACAGGTGCCCAAAGCAGCCATGGACGGATAGTCTTGCATCCGGATGCTCCGGATGTGCATCTGCTCTGTTGTAGACATGCTGTGTCGGTCGATAGACGCCATTAGCTGGTCGTCAGAGCCAATAGAAACTACCCTAAAACTCACACCATCTCCAAGCAATTAACTGCGAATCCCACACGGGGCCAGTTTATTATAAACCCAGTGCCAACTTGCCGCTGATAGACGAGTTGATACCCTGGCGACGGCTGTCGGCTGTTTCAGCTTCAACAGTTTTCTCTGGGCGGCACCGGCATTCTTGCCGTAGGGAACATGGCAAGGTTACAAATAAGTTGCGAGAACTGGAGAAAGCTTTGAACCAGATAGGATTCGAGCAGTGTGGCAAGCGTCCGTGCTGGCTTTGGTCACGTGATGAAATCGCGGACTCCAACTTCCCGCCTTCCATGGTCCTCGTGCCGAGAAGCTTCATTATTGGCTTCAATCCCATTAATCCTGCGGACCCGTGGGGCCATCCTTCAGCCAAAATTCGCGCCAAATGAAAGCCTATCACAAGTCGACGAGCCAGTTTGGAACAACACTACTACCAGTGACGAGCTAGCGGTTGCCCTCTCCTCCGACTTTGGCGAGAGGCTTATGATCTCGGGAAGCACCCCATATCTGCCAATATATAAGCATTGGCTTCTTTGCCTCTATTACGCTTCCCACAAGCAGCCGGCAGTCAGCGTCACTACGAAGGGCCATAGCCCATTGTACTCCAGATTTTACACCCCGCCCATCAGCTGATCAATGATCAGCCTCCAGCATTCCTGCTCCAAAACCGCACTGCGAGCCACGAGCCGGCTCCGTTATCCAGACGCGGACTGGATAGACACGTTTATGACTACAGCTCGACAAGGGGGAATTACAAGTCCGGTGGTCGGCCACCTCCCACTGGTACAAGGGCCACACAATTTGGCACGCTCGCACGGACCAGGCACTGCCGGCGATTCTCGCGGTTCTCGCGATTCTCGCATGTATTACCCAACCTCCTGACTTACCCACAGTGCACCGGATCACCAACTGTCATTCGCCGCAGACCTGCAGTGAGTTATACGAAATATAACCAACATTTCCTACTCCGTGGACTTAATTTAGCGTCCCCTTGCCGAAGAAGAGCAGTCTGATTCTCGTCCGCGGAAAAGATCGCGTCGATCAATTAATGACGGACTAATTTATCTATCACAATGGCTGCTCAGTTGTCCTCAGGCATCGTTTTCATCGTCTTTTCCCAGGCCGCCTTCACCTGGATCATGAATACAGGATAGGTCATACAGATTGCTGTTGCCCCCCGTCCTCTATCCTCTCACTGGCATAGTCTAAGCCCGCCAGACCCTCTGGGGCTTGCTCCCCACAATCTCTAGACTCTTTGTTCGGTACTAGGCGCGTCCTTGTCATATCTCGCTAACCTGAACCTTGATACTATCTTTGACCAGGATATTTAAACACCTGGAATGATCCGCTGTACAGTTTGTCCTATGTATTAAAATTGCCGTCAGCGCAAATCGTCTCCATGGTGACGAAAGAGCATGAGCGAAAGAGAGCGTACTCGACCCTGAGTTCCCATCGCTATCCCCCTTATCATCCTCTATCTTGGCGTCACTGTCTACCCTGCCAGCCGGGGTATCTCCTGTCGGTGCACTTCCTCTAGGCAAGGGCTGGTTGAACGACTGGTTGGACCCATTCATATAGTCTTCAGGGATAAATTCGGGAATATACGATTGCACGCGAAACCGTGCGTGTCGAAACCAAGTGGAACGACTGACTTGCTTCCCGCCTCGACAGTATCTCTCACAGTTGCATAAAATACGTGTTCTGGTCGGTGCCTCCGCGGCCATGATGAAACAAGGCCGAATTTTGGAGCAAGCTCAAGGGTGCGTACTGTAAAAACCCATATCAACAAGCTAGAGTTTTATACGTGCGTCTCTAAGGTTCTGTCCACTCTCCGGAAAAGGAACAATTTTTCCTGATATGCAACCCAGACCCTTCTAACACCACTGTAACTTCTCATTCAGGTTTAATTGTGTCCTGAGCGTCCAGATATCAAATTGATCTCTGAGATCCGCGCTCTCGTTATATAAAGATATACTTGTGTTGTCCTCAGTGCTGTATAACAAGCTATGGAAATCGTGTAATTAGAGAGGGGCAAGGTACGACACTCTCAGGAAAAGCTGCGGGAAAACAATTTATCCTACAGCTGTATTTTTTAGGCCTACATGTGCGGAGAATAAAGACTCACCTACTAATGAATAATCGTAACCGTCTTGGTGTCGAGTAGTTTTATCCAAACTTGTCCTTCAACTGATTTTGTACTCGCTTGAGTGTTGTGTCAGTGGTGACGCGTATGAGTCACGTGCCCAACCTCAAATGTTAGGTCTGCTTGCCTGCTGGCGCGACAAGGCTGACTTTGGCGTAAGTACTCGCAGGATCATCTTGGGCATCTCAGCGGATTTTCCGGCGTTAACAACACGCTCGGAAAGCATAGCATTGCCTTGAGATTGCAAGGCCCCTACGCTTTCCCAAGAATCGATATCGTCATGGCCATCCTCTCCTCACCAATTTTTCAATATATCTCATCAACCCCTCCAGCAACGCGCTCGTTCGCTGCTCTTCTGCTCCTCCTTTCTGGGACTTACTACTGGCTGCAATGGCGTCAGCCTGAAGTGACTCCCGTATCTTTACACCCGTCGGTCCCCTTCCTTACGCTCATCCCTGGATTGAGTTGGATCTATCCATGGACCTTTCTAACATCGAGCTTCGTCGAGAAGACTGTGTTTGAAGTACGTATCTCTATAGACGCAATAACCTCCCAAGTGCAGCTGGCTGATTTGTCGATGCCAGCTCATCTTCTCCTTGATCTCCTTACCGCTTTCTTTACGGTACCTCGAGCGTCTATGGGGGACTCTTGAAACATTCAAATTCATTGGCACTACTCTCGTCGTATCTAACGTGGTCGCTTTTATTGTCAGCTGGGTTGAATATCTAGTCCTGGGCTCAGAGTTTTTCGTGTGCGTAGCCCACTCGAAATTTTCAAACAAAACACGTGGATGCTAATGCTGCCTCTCAATTCAAGTTATGGTTTGGAGTATCATGGTCAAATGGCGCTGCAGACAGGGGTGCTTGTCGCTTTTACTCAGATGATACCAGAGCATCAAGTGCAGCTCTTCGGCGTTCTAAAGATGCGTGTGAAAGTGAATCAATTACCTGTTCACCTCTTCTCTGTACTCAACTCGCCGTTTAGCGTTTGCCTATGATTTACGTCACCTTCTCGACGGCGATGTGTCTCGTTGGTTATCAGGACCCATTCATTCTGATTCAATTCGGATGGCTTGTCTCCTGGACATATCTTCGCTTCTACAAACGTACAGGCGGAGACACCCCAGGAGGTGGGCCTGTAGAGTACGGAGACAGAAGCGAAACCTTCGCTTTCATCTATTGGTTCCCTCCCTTCATACAGTAAGTTCTGTCTCCATGGTTTCTTCTTTCCTCATTCGGAGTATCATATCACATGCTAAGATCGTGTCTCTTGGCAGCTATCCATTATCAATTGCAGTCAACTCAGCCCATGCACTAGCCCTGCGTTTGAGACTTGTTCCACAGCACTCTGGGTCGACGGCAGATCTCGAGGCGGGTGGATATGCACCTTTACCAGGTGGCGCTCGTGCTGAAGCTGAGCGGCGAAGGTTGTACACCTATTCACATACGTGGCAATTGACTGCTTACCCTCGATCTCCAGAGCTATGGCTCTCAAAGCCCTCGACCAGCGCCTGGCCAATCCTGCCCAAAATCCCGGCGCCTCGGTGCCACCCCAATCCTTGCCAAGCGTGTCTTCACATCACCCAACCTTACCCGCCCATGACCCTCCCAGTTCTCATTCACACCCACACCCGCCACCACGACAAAATGGCGCGATGACATCGCCACCGCTTGGACTGTCTGCGGTGCCGCAGCAGGCCAAGCCTGTTTCGCGGGGTGAGGAGCCTGATGGCGATGCAGATGTAGGCGTGGCATTGGAGAAGGGTGTAAGGGGTTCGGCGGGTGGAACCGTTCCGACATAACCCTCCGTTCGTGATGGAAGAGATATGCAAGCGTACTAGCTAGGCAATGCGCACGAGTAGACCTTACTGATGAGTATCATAATATCATGTCTATAAATGGGTATGGGTGTACAATAGCTCGAAACCAGACGGAAAGTATGCTGAATTGAAGAGTGCTGTATACGGGGGCAGACATGTGCAAGCCACGACCTATTAATTATATGCCATCGATTCTAGCTATCGTACATTGTGAAATTAGACTATACAACAATATCGATAATAATAAGTAGTGCATCGACGGCCCTCAGTCCCCTCACTAGTGTTGAACCTAGATCATGTAAACCATTACTCGACGTACAAGCTAGGTCTCGCTGAGTCACAGACTCTCCAACTTGAAAGGCATCACTGGGCAGGTATACAAAATCTCCTCTTATACGTGGAATTCTGCACACGTAATAGTGTTGCACCCTTCGATCTCGCTAGCCTGCGCACACCTGGCATAGTAGAGTTCCCGAAGGTTCAGCAAAAACCGCGCGGTCAAAACCATAGAAAGTCTAGGTCAGAGCCAAATTAATCAGTAGCACAGCAGTCCAATGCGCTAGTTCAACCCACGTGCGCGATGGCTGGTTAGAGACGCCTACGAGTCCTTCCTGGGGCAGAAATCAGTGAGAAGAGTTGTATGCAAGGGGGGGGGGGGGGGGGGTGGTGACGTTACTGGCGCGAGCTGTGTTGGCGTATGGAATTAAATAATTAAATTTAACAGATACGACATGGATACAAATTCATACCCAATAAACCAGGACGTTGATTAACTGTGTGGTAGCCAAAACGCTGATGTAGCTGTGAATGGGAGGACAGACAGAAGTCGTTGAGCATGTTCTTACGTGAAGTATATGCAACCTTGGTGCAGCCACAAATACTTGGGTTAGTAAAAACACCTGGCAGGAGCCTGTGTACATACCGTCTCGGACAATCATATGAGAAAACATCCACGGCGGTACATTTTTCGGCTCTGCACCGATTTCGCAACTGTGAGTATAATCACAGTGGTATCAAATATGAGACCCATCAATGACTGTAGTATGCTCCCTGGATGTTGCTGCATGTGAAGAGAGGTAACTGACAGAAGCAGGGGTGCGTACTGAACGGGGTGTTACGCGTAAGCTGAGCTGAATGTGAACCTGGCTTAAATGTTAGAACCACGAGCTATGGGTATACCAATAAGTGACGAAGGTCGTTCAGTCGCATAAATAGACATACGATTCCGGTCACAGGTATGGATGCGCCTATACAGACAAGGATGAGGAGGACGAGACGGTTTTGTTCCCAAATAGCATATGTGCGCAGCCCCAGGACAACTGAGAGTAGGGACGGTTAGCATACGGATAATATATGCGGAGCACAAGTAACCTGCTATGATGCTCGGGCTAAGAACCAATATCCATGCAATGGGGCGTTTTGTGTCGCGGTGAGCAGGGGACCTTCGAGACATTAGCAAGTGCTCAGCTTCATAGTAGGCCTGGAGGACCGCTCACTGTGGGGAGTATCTGGGTAAGACGTATGTGGAATTCAAGCTGCCTAGACTCACCTTTAGGGCTCTGAGGTCATAATCTATATTGGCCAAAAACGCAACCGGAACGGTAAACCGGGTCAAGAGGTACAAAATCGTTGGGAGAGAGAGGCGTGGAAAAGACAACCGTGTCCAGACGAGGTCTACTTCACGGCCGAACTGGAGAAGGTGATCATAGAATAGTATAGCTGAGATGGAATATGAGCATTCATCAACTATCGGAGGCTCAGTGCCAAAGGTCACCCCAGGACGCGAGCACCGTGTAGAAATAGAGAAGGCTGTCAAATGACGACGTGAGCTGTCACGGTAGTACTGGATAACAGTACTAGCGGCGACGTACTTGTAAAGTTCAGCGGTCTCAGAATTCGCCATCGACTCCAGGGAGACTTAAATCGCTGGACAAGCTCACTCATCATGCCACGGCACACAGTATATAAGCTGGACGTGTCTTGCACCCGCTTCATCGCTTTAGTTCGGAGCTGAACCTTGTTTCATTATACGGTGGCAGTCTGAAACAGGAGGGTCTCTGCTACTAATTAAGATTGGGCTTACTTATTGTGCCTACTTATAGTAATGGCCGCCACGTCTGTCACCATGATTTGGGTTGGGGAGACAGAGCCTGTCAGGACTCGGTATAATATCTGGCAATTTGACTCGGATTGAGTTTACTTTGTAGAGTCCTCCATAGCGGCGCTATGGAGGACTCTCCAAAAAAGGTATATATAATGTTTGGACTAACCTTGAACCCCATCAGGAAATTGATCGGCGGACATGTACTTTAATGGTTTCTACGGGTATCGGACTTTCGTGGACACACCACTGTTAACCCGTTATGGCTCTAACCGCTTAGGTCTCTAGGAAACAACGACGCCCTCCGAGGTTGTTCAACTTTAGGAATAGCATGATCACACATTCCAGACCTGTGCTTCATTAAAGAGGTCATCAGAGGCGGAGCATTGGGAGAAACACGCCAATACCCCCACCAGCGTGTGGCGGGCAGCCAAGCCTGAATGCGTCCACATAGCATGCATTGAAGAAGGCCCGATGCCTTTTATATGCATCTTCTCGATAAGTAGGTTTGGCTCGTGAACACGCTGTGTCCCTGAGAGGATCTCTTCACCGCGCATGAAAAAGTCGTACGAATTTGAGCGCGTCTGTGTTCCAGGGTAAGCATGTATTCTATCCGCGAGGGATGAGGCCTACGGGGTCGTTTGGGTCGGGCATGGTATAGAAAGGACGTAGCTCGAGGGGGAACATGATGAAGTAGTCGGTGTCATATTTTTCCTTGGCAACCCTTTCGAGTCGTTTCTCGTTTTCCGTGCTACGTTGAATTTCATCAGTAAGGGCCCTGTAAGAATGCCATTCCCTTACTTGATGTCGTCCAACACCTCTCTGTCCACCCCGTCGGCTACGAGGAGGTCAACAGCCTCTTTGAATGTCAGCTTGAAGGTTCCCTCAGGACCTTCCCGTCATTTAAATTCATCTGCGTGAAATTGTTTCCCAATCACGTCGATCTCCTTGGGATATCGCTCTTTCAGTCCGCGGAAAATGGACAAGAGCGTCTGATCGATGAGGTCCATAACTTCATGGTACTAGTGGTGTTCCTCAAATGTCATCTCGAGATCGAGGCCAATAAACTCTGTTAAATGACGGTGCGTGTTGGCATTCTCTGCACGAAAGACGGGGCCAATCTCGAAAACGCACTCCATATCAGCAGCGATACACATTTGTTTGGCAGGCTGCGGACTTTGTGCCAGTAAGGCGTCGCCTGCCGTCGGTGTAAGGCTAACGTGCTGCAGTGCGGGTGGATGTTATTTACCTTTAAAATAGCTGACTTTGAAGGCGCTGGCACCAGACTCTGTGGCTGCCCCCTGCAGCTTCGGACTGTGGATCTCCATGAAGCCCTGAGAGCGTAGAAACGAGATGGCTGACTGCACGGTGGAACTAGCCTGGTTCGTTTGTGTCTATATGGCATGTCATTCCAAGACCAGGAGCACATCTTGAGCGACGAATGCATAGATCAAGAACTCGATTGTCTAATCGCGTGTCCAATAACACCTTCTCTTCCTTTTCAAACTCGCTTTCCGGTCATGACGCGTCTTCAATAGAGAACGTCCTGAGGGGAGAAGGTCGTAAATCTATTCAAATGCGTGGCAATTGACTGCTTACCCTCGATCCCCAGAGCTATGGCTCTCAACTGGTCAATCCTACCCAAAATCCCGGCGCTTCGGTGACACCCCAATCCTTGCCAAGCGTGTCTTCACACCACCCTACCTTACCCGCCCATGACCCTCCCAATTCTTATTTACACCCAAACCCGCCACTACGACAAAATGGCGCGATGACATCGCCACCGCTTGGACTGTCTGCGGTGCCGCAGCAGGCCAAGCCTGTTTCGCGGGGTGAGGAGCCTGATGGCGATGCAGATGTAGGCGTGGCATTGGAGAAGGGTGTAAGGGGTTCGGCGGGTGGAACCGTACCGACATAACCCTCCGTTCGTGATGGAAGAGATATGCAAGCGTACTAGCTAGGCAATGCGCACGAGTAGACCTTACTGATGAGTATCATGGTATCATGTCTATAAATGGGTGTACAATAACTCGAAACCAGACGGGAAGTATACTGAATTGAAGAGTGCTGTCTACGAGAGCAGACAAAATGATTGATAAGAGAAGTTATAAAAAATAACATGTATGGCCAATATAATTAGAAGTATTGGTAGTGATCACTATAATATAGAAATAGTATTGTCTATAGTATTGGTATTATTTGAAATATATGAGGATGTATATGATAATATAAATAAAATATATTCTGAATTATATAACGAAGAAGAAAAAAGAATATTCTATCGATTCTAGGTATGGTACACTGTGAAATTAGACTATACAACGACATCGATAATAATAGTGCATCGACTGCCCTCAGTCCCCTCACTAGGGTTGAACCTAGATCATGTAAACCATTACTCGACGTACAAGCTAGGTCTCGCTGAGTCACAGACTCTCCAACTTGAAAGGCATCGCTGGGTAGGTGTACAAAATTTCCCCTTATACGTGGAATTCTGCACACGTAATAGTGTTGTACCCCTCGATCTCGCTAGCCTGCGCACACCTGGCATAGTAAAGTTCCCGAAGGTTCAACAACAACCGCGCGGTCAAAACCATAGAAAGTCTAGGTCAGAGCCAACTTAATCAGTAGCACAGCAGTCCAATGCGCTAGTTCAACCCACGCGCGCGATGGCTGGGTAGAGACGCCTATGAGTCCTTTCTGGGGCAGAAATCAGTGACAAGAGTTGTATGTAAGGCGGGGTGACGTTACCGGCGCGAGCTGTGTTGGCATATGAAATTAAATTTTAACAGGTACGACATGGATACAAATTCATACCCAATAAACCAGGAGGTTGATTAACTGTGTGGTGGCCAAAACGCTGATGTAGCTGTGAATAGGAGAACAGACAGAAGTCGTTGAGCATGTTCTTACGTGAAGTATATGCAACCTTGGTGCAGCCACAAATACTTGGGTTAGTAAAAACACCTGGCAGGAGCCTGTGTACATACCGTCTCGGACAATCACATCTAGGAAACCTCCACGGCGGTACATTTTTCGGCTCTGCACCGATTTCGCAACTGTGAGTATAATCACAGTGGTATCAAATATGAGACCCATCAATGACTGTAGCATGCTCCCTGGATGTTGCTGCATGTGAAGAGAGGTAACTGACAGAAGCAGGGGTGCGTACTGAACGGGGTGTCACGCGTAAGCTGAGCTGAATGTGAACCTGGCTTAAATGTTAGAACCACGAGCTATGGGTATACCAATAAGTGACGAAGGTCGTTCAGTCGCATAAATAGACATACGATTCCGGTCACAGGTATGGATGCGCCTATACAGACAAGGATGAGGAGGACGAGACGGTTTTGTTCCCAAATAGCATATGTGCGCAGCCCCAGGACAACTGAGAGTAGGGACGGTTAGCATACGGATAATATATGCGGAGCACAAGTAACCTGCTATGATGCTCGGGCTAAGAACCAATACCCATGCAACGGGGATTTTTGTGTCGCGGTGAGCAGGAGACCTTCGAGACATTAGCAAATGCTCAACAGCTTCATAGTAGGCCTGGAGGACCGCTCACTGTGGGGAGTATCTGGGTAAGACGTATGTGGAATTCAAGCTGCCTAGACTCACCTTTAGGGCTCTGAGGTCATAATCTATATTGGCCAAATACGCAACCGGAACGGTAAACCGGGTCAAGAGGTACAAAATCGTTGGGAGAGAGAGGCGTGGAAAAGACAACCGTGTCCAGACGAGGTCTACTTCACGGCCGAACTGGAGAAGGTGATCATAGAATAGTATAGCTGAGATGGAATATGAGCATTCATCAACTATCGGAGGCTAAGTGCCAAAGGTCACCCCAGGACGCGAGCACCGCGTAGAAATAGAGAAGGCTGTCAAATGACGACGTGAGCTGTCACGGTAGTACTGGATAACAGTACTAGCGGCGACGTACTTGGAAAGTTCAGCGGTCTCAGAATTCGCCATCGACTCCAGGGAGACTTAAATCGCTGGACAAGCTCACTCATCATGCCACGGCACACAGTATATAAGCTGGACGTGTCTTGCACCCGCTTCATCGCTTTAGTCGGAGCTGAACCTTGTTTCATTATACGGTGGCAGTCTGAAACAGGAGGGTCTCTGTTGCTATGTAAGATTGGGCTTACTTATTGTGCCTACTTATAGTAGTAATGGCCGCCACGTCTGTCATGATTTCGGTTGGGGAGACAGAGCCTGACTCGGTATACTGTAGCCGCACGACCAATGGCTCAATAAATAACGCGTCGCGTCACGGCGCCCTTTGAGCCGAGCCATTTTGGGCGCCTGTAACGCGTCACGGTGGCTTCTGAGCCTTCACCCAGTCGGTTGCGCCACGGTAAGATATATAAGGTGTACTTAATAGCTGCTTTACAGTGGCTTTTATGTGATGCTTCACCCAGAAAAAAATTGCTTTAGAGCTGATTAGGTTGTCTTTTGTACATCCCCTTGCCTCCCGGCCCATCTTCCGCCTCGGTCTGTCTGAGCCATTTTGGGTGTGTCACGCATCACATGGACCCTTGAGCCATTGTCCCGGTGTAGGTTCGGCACAAGCCCCATCTCCGACTCAAAGTTCACGCTCCGCGAGCACCTTCTGGGGCTTGTACCAAGATGCCGCGCTAGGGGGGCCGTCTCCTGCCGCCTCTACCACCAGCCACACTCTCTCTACGGCTTCACTCATTATAACAATCTACTAGACCATATGTCTCTTGAGCTCCCTAGCTATTTATAATTGCTTGATCACTGAACAGCTGTCTTGTATCCCGTTGGGAATAGTGGGGGTGGGCACAATTGCGCTATCTCACTTGTCAACGTGTTACAGACAGCCGCTCATTGATTTTTAAGGACATCTATAGTTGGGAATGTAGGCCAGATATCCTAAAAATCTTTAGCAGCAAATGGGACAGCTCGATCGCTATGATAGCAGTGGTACGAATAAATTGACAGGCACGGTTTCAAACCTTCGGGCAAGGAGAAGAGAAGAGAAACAATAATAGCTCAGAATATGAGACTCGCAGACGACTGATGAGATAGAATATGATGCCAAGCCTGTCCTCTAGAGCATCTTTGCTGTCGCTATTGGTCATGCGTGTTGATTAGTCAGTCTCTAGCAGCTACATAGTAGTTGGAGTTCGAAGGTAGAACTCTATTTGGTGATTCTACCTTCGAACTCAGGTACGTGCGTATTACTTACCCTACGTAGCAATCATAATAACCTATTCGGTGATTCTACCTTCGAACTCAGGTCTTGACAGGTTATGGGCCCCGTGCCTTGATCGAAGGAAAAGAAATCCATCCGGAACTCAACTATCATCGCCCATCATGTCGGACTCAGAGACTGAGAACCGCACGAGAGGCATCAAACTCACGAGCACCAACTACAACACGTGGATGGTTGCGATGCAAGGAAAGTTGATGACCGTCAACGCGTGGCGAATAGTCACAGAAGACTCGAAGAAACCAACCGACACAGCGCTGATAGAAAAGTGGCTATTGAAGAGAGAAGAAGCCACCGGTATTCTACTGAAGTCGTTGTCCCACACACAGTATGTCCACATCGAGGGCGTGATGGACGATCCAGTCGAGATGTGGAAGAAACTAAAAATGGCTCACCGATCCCAAGTGGCGAACAGCCGCTTTCACGTGATACAGAAGCTGCTGAACATACGAAAAGAGGATGCTGAATCCCTTACAGACTACATCACCCGTATAAACACCGCCACGAACGATCTCATAGCTCTAGCACCCAGCGCACTCACCGTCCAGAATATCGTCGACGAAATCGGAATTCACGCGGCCATCGCTGGACTCGACCAAACCGAGTACGGCACATTCACATCATCCCTACTCCTGATCGGCACGCTTGATCGCACCACCGTCTCCACAGCTTTCCGGAACGAGGATATGAAGCATCAAGCGAACTTAGTGTCGTCAGGAACGGCGCTCACCATAACTAGAGGAAAGAAGACCACTGTCCAAATGTGCACGGCATGCAAGAAGCGAGGCCACTTGGCAGGCCAATGCTGGGTCGTCCCTCCAGAGCTTCGACCAGCACGATTGAGACATGATGGAAAGAGTGCAAACCGAGCAAAGGAGAACGCTGAGGAGAATGTATCTGACTCAGTAACACAAGAACTTGCTGGAAACGCAAGTTTGCGGCCCCTACCCTCATCGTCCACCAGCAACAACGCTGACTTACATTGGAACACAGATACAGGCGCCACTAGCCAATGCTGGGTCGTCCATCCAGAGCTTCGACCAGCACGATTGAGACATGATGGAAAGAGTGCAAACCAAGCAAAGGAGAACGCTGAGGAGAATGTATCTGACTCAGTAACACAAGAACTTGCTGGAAACGCAAGTTTGCGGCCCCTACCCTCATTGTCCACCAGCAACAATGCTGACTTACATTGGAACACAGATACAGGCGCCACTAGCCATATGACGCCGCATCGCCATTGGTTCCGTGACTACGAACCATATCGCATACCCATTTGACTGGCAACGAATGAAGTGGTGTACTCAGCGGGAAAGGGCCGAATATTATTCGCACCCATAATAAATGGGAAGGTGGCGCAAAATGTTATCCTCTCAAAAGTCTTACACGTACCTTCTCTCCAAAACAATCTACTCGCTGTTCTGCACCTCACTATACATCATAAATTCACAGTCAGTATTATAAAGGATTGCATCTCGTTCTTCCAAGGGGGGAACCTGCGTTTTTACGCCGCAGTGCGGAATGGCACAGGTTACCTGATAGGAAACACTGTACCCAGCTCAGAACAGGCCCTTGTTGCCTCATCGTTAGAGGATCGCCCACTATGGCACAAACGGCTTGCCCATATTGGATCGGCACGTCTGGAGAGATTGCTAGACCATGACATGGCTCATGGAATAAAAATAAATTCATGCACAAACATACCGACCCTCTGTGAACCATGCATCGCCGCAAAGCAACACCGCGATGCCTTCCCAAAAAGGACTAATAGCCGTGCCTCGAAACCACTCGACCTTATTGTTTCAGATGTACACGGACCACTGCCAGTCCGCACTGCATCTGGGCATCGCTACTGGATAACGTTCACGGACGACCACACGAGATATAGATGGGTATACCTTCTAAGAACGAAGGATGAGGCTTTTGATGCATATTGCGCCTACGAAGCATTTGCCGAGAACCAAACGGGCTCGAGGGTGAGAAGGTTCAGAGACGACAAAGGTGGAGAATACATAGGACAAAAGTGGGACGAACACTTCAAACGCCGAGGTATAATTCACGAGCACACTACGAAAGCCACACCACAACAAAACGGAATCTCAGAGTGCACGAATCGTACTCTCATTGAGGGAACGGTCGCACTGCTACAGCAAGCTCGCCTACCAGCGATGATGTGGGGGGACGCCCTGAAACTATTAGTGCGTATCGTCAACGCCACTCCAACCGCTGCTCTCCCACACATGACACCCTACGAAGCCTGGCATGGTCACAAGCCAGACCTTGGTATGCTCCGCACATTTGGGTGCACCGCCTACGTCCATGTGCAGAAAGGAGACCGAAATGGATTGCAACCAAGGACTCGAAAGTGCATATACCTTGGTTTTGAAACTGGGTACAAGGGCTGGCGCTGCTTTGATCCCATCACAAAACGCACCGTCATATCTCGTGATGTTATCTTCAATGAATCTGAATTCCCAGGCTTATCCACATCAAATCCCACTAACCATGAATATCTCCTGCCTGCGCCCATGCTAACCCCAAGGGAAGCAGCCGTTCCACCAGACGTCACTCAAGATCTGCAAGATCCAAACCCTGCACCTGACCCCCCTAACGAAGGCCTCGAAGACCAACCCGTCCCCAATCCAGATCCACCGCCTCCTATCCCACCAGTCCCAGATCAACCACACTTGCCCGTTGATGAGCCCCGCCGTTCAAGCAGAAATACTACTCAGGTCGACTACCGACATCTCCATGATCCATTCCTCTGACCATGTCCACCACCAGACCATGACTCAGTCCCTGAGGGGGGTGCAGCAGCGATCACGTCCATCATAGAAGCCTTGGAATTTGTCCACGATGACAGCGGCGGCATTTCCCACCAGGAACCATCGAAATAGCCCTGAATGCGACAATCAAAGACGATAGGGTCCCCAAAACCTTTGCAGAAGCGATGCGATGATCTGACAACCAACTGTGGAAAGGGTCAACAGATGCGGAGATCCAAGCACTCCTAAACAATGGGACATGGGAACTCGTGCGGCTGCCACCTGGAGAGAAAGCCATCAGGTCGAGATGGGTGTTCCGAATAAAGCTCCACTCAGATGGATCCCTGGACAAGTACAAGAGCTGTCTAGTCGCAAAAGGGTATACCCAACGACCAGGCATTGATTACGATGAAGTGTTTGCTCCCACAGCAAGATGGGCTGCCTTGCGCACCATACTAGCTCAGGGAGCACTCCAAGGAGTGCACATCGAATCGGTCGACATCTCAAATGCCTATCTCAACGGAATACTGGGTGACGATGCCAATATTTACATGGAACAGCCAGAAGGATATCATCAAGGGGGAAAAGACTGGGTATGCAAACTAAAGAGAGGATTTTACGGGCTTAAACAGAGTGGGAGGCTATGGTACGAGCGACTTGGGGCCGCACTAGAAAGTCTGGGATTCAACCGTCTCCAATCGGATCCGAGCATTTATATCTGGACGAACAATGCTACGAAGATTGCCATTCCAGTCTTTGTCGATGACCTAACTCTAGTATCAAGTTCTAAACCAGATCTAGACCGAATAAAGGGCGAACTTGCCAAGATATTCAAACTAAAGGTTCTGGGAGCAACGACATCACTATTGGGTGTAGAAGTGGATTACGACCGCTCACAGAAGATGCTGAAGCTCTCGCAGAAGTAATATATAAAGAATATTCTGGAACGGTTCCACATGGCAGACTGCCGCCCAGTATTCACACCCATGACTCCTGGACTAAATTTAAGTTCAGCCATGGGACTGTCAACCCCTGAAGAGATAGAGGAGATGCGAAATACACCGTACCTGAACGCAGTTGGCGCATTAAACTATCTTGCGATAGCAACCCGCCCGGACATCGCATACACTGTAGGATGCCTCGCCCGCTTCAACTCAAACCCTGGTCCTGCGCACTGGGCAGCCGTGAAACATCTCCTACGATACTTGCAAGGAACTATAGACATTGCGCTCACCTTTGCCCCTAACAACTCGACTGATGCATTCCAAACGTGGGCGGACGCCGACCATAGGGGGAATCCCGACAACGGCAGATCAACCTCCGGATTCCTAGCCAAAGTTGGGACAGGAGCGGTCAGCTGGGCCAGCAAATTGCAGAATATAGTCACACTTTCTACAACAGAAGCCGAATTTGTTGCCGCCACCCTAGCCGGAACCGAGATCGTATGGTTGCGGAACCTATTCGACGAACTTGGATCGACAATCGAAAAGCCATCCTGTCTCCACATAGACAACCAATCCACCCTGTCCGTAGCCAAAAATCCGGAGCACCACGGGCGTATGAAACACCTTGACCTTCGGTTCTTTTGGTTACGCGAAAAGGTCGCAGAAAGGCTCATCCGAGTAGGCTATGTACCTACGAAGGATATGCCGGCGGACCTATTAACAAAGGCGCTACCGCGCGAGTCATTGGAACGACACCGACGCGCTATGGGACTCTTCTAGCTGGGAGCTTGACTTCGTCAGGGGGGTGTGTCGCTATTGGTCATGCATGTTGATTAGTCAGTCTCTAGCAGCTACATAGTAGTCGGAGTTTGAAGGTAGAACTCTATTCGGTGATTCTACCTTCGAACTCAGGTCTTGACATTTGCATGATAACAGCAGGATATCTCCCCAGCATACGTCGATGTCCATTTAAAATGCGAGTGTGCTTAAAGTCACGTGACGTAACGAACTGTCGACACCGTCGTCTGGAAAAGTGCCTGGTGCTGTGCCCACCGGTCACCGAGCAGCAAAGTAATTTATGGGATCACTTTAAAACATAATACAGGTCATTGTTATAATTTTCTGAAAATTATTCTTGAGTGACTGGTTCAACTACGTGCCTCACAAGCCATTTGTCACTCGTCCCAGAAGGCACATACATCACGACATAATTAAATTGATTCTTAGCTACTCACACAGGACAAGTTGTCAGAATACATCTCTGTTACGATAATCTAAAGAAACCTTGACGCGAGAGGTGTTGTGGCCGACGCAGCACCGTGAAGAGACGGTCCCCCTAGCGCAGCTACAAGCCTCTCCTCTGGAGATGAAGTCGGAGCTTCAAGGCTTGCGCCGAACCTAGTCCCGGTGGAAGTTCCGCGTTGGTCGTGCGGCTACAGTAATATCTGGCAAATTGACTCTGATTGAGTTTACTTCCGCTGTGGAGGACTCTCCAAAAAAGGTACATATAATGTTTGGACTAACCTTGAACCCCATCAGGAAATTGATTGGCGGACATGTAATTTAATGGTTTCTACAGGTACCGGACTTCCGTGGACACACCACTGCCGTGTTAGTCTGTTATGCCGTGTTAGTCTGTTATGGCTCTAACTATAGGTCGAAGTAGAATAATAGTCCAGGGTAGATTCGATGTCCTGACAGCGACTCTCGTCGCTGTCCTAAATACATGTTCTATCCTAATTGTATTAAGTTCCTTGTTCTATAGTTCCTTGTATCTTCCTGCTCTTGTCCGCTCCCTCTTTTGTGTCCTATATGTGTCATTATCGCATGCGTCATCGGCTTATGTTAGCAGACCGAAGTGCCGCATCGCCGCACCGTCCTTTACTCAACACTCCCCCTCACTTCGGTGAGTCCTAACCTTTCGCACATGCCCATGTTGATGCCACTCCAATCACTTCACCATAAAATCCGCGAGATCCTCCTTCGACCTGGCGTGAGTTTAGCGAAGCCTTGTTAGAGGCCGCTTTCTCGCAGATCAAGTGGTAGGTACTTGGCCTCTGTCATAGGTATTGCTACTGCGTGCTGATTCCTTGAACTCCAAGCAATAGACTCTCTGAGTCCTTTCCATGCTACTGTGACCGACTGGTCCAGGTGGAGCCCTTTTGCGGGCAATGGTGGTGGCGATGGAGGCCATGTCTCCACACGTGCCTTGTCAGTTCCCAGCGTCACCTGCGCCTCTCCCACCACCTTATCGTCCCTCTCGGGCACCTCATCTGGCATTGCGTTGTCTACCTTCCACCCGTCCGTCGTCCTATCCCGCACGATCTCGATCCACGAGCACTGGCTCTATGCTGGGTCCTGCGCCGAGTACTGGAAGTTGCTCAGCATGTCGAACTTGTCGGATCTGCCGTACACCAGGATCTTCCATGTGTAGTTGTTCGCTGACGATAGAAGGAGCAGCAGCAGCGCCGTCCCCGGCAGTCCAGGAAAACCAGCCGCGAGTTCGTGTGCATCGAGTGCGTCGAGTACCCGAGGTTCGTTCCAAAGTCCGTCACCGTCCCGAGCCTCATGTGCGTTGGCCAAGACAGCCACTCCACCTGGTACTCCATCCGGAACTTGCGCAGCGTCCAGTTCGTGTTCAGGATGCTCCCCATGATCATGATGTTCTCGTTCGGCGTCAGCATCGCGACCAAGTGGTACAGCCGCATGCCCCAGCCCGCTCTTTTTCTCATGCAGGTAAAATGTGCGTGTCGGCAGCACGAGTCCAAACGTGCTGCGATGCTTCTTGAGCGACACCGGCGTCACCGAGTGCACTTCATTCAGGTCCAGCAGATGCAGCAGTCGGTACTCTGCTGATGTCTTGTAGTAGGCAAGGTGCGGTGAGTGCAGGACAAACAAGGGATTTTTCTGACAACCTTTTCTCCACAAATATCCGCTTTTGACGACAGTTTCTTCATCTTCACGTCGCTTGTCCTTATCAGCCACTCGCCACTCGCCCTCCTCGTCCTCGTCTGACTCGTCGCCGCTCCCTGATCTACGTTCCACTATAGACTGCAGCGGGGGCTGTGAGCCAGAGGCATAGATGGGCGCTCCCCCAGAACCGTGACCTTGGGGCGACCTGACCTCCAATGATGCCAGTTGAGAACCGGAGTCCGACTCTGTACCAGACATTGCACTCGGTGACACACTCAATTTCTTGGGTTTGGCATGGACCGAGAGCTTCCTGTGAATCTCTTGCGGAGAGGGTGGCGGTATTGCCTTGATACTCATCGTGGTCATCGTGTCCTCTGACCGAGCAAGCTCCTGTTTATGAGATAGTGGTCTTCCGGAGTTGTGCTGTTTCCCTATGGGAATGGCTTCCATCCCTTCATCCTCATCCAGCTCCCCCTCAGCTAGTTCGAGCTCTAGTTCGCATTCCAGGGCAGCGGCATCCACCTCGTTTTCCAGTTCCCACACGCGTTGGCCAAGTCGCTCAATATCAAGGTTTGTAGCCTCGATCTCGTCCTTTTTCAGCTCCTGATGTTCCAGGGCAGTCTCGAACTTGAGATGTGCCTCCCTATGTGACTCTTCTAGCTCTTCCACTTGCGTCCGGATTTCTCTGGACTCTTTCCAATCATCATCTACAGCCTGGAGCTGCCGCCTGTGCTCAACGAGCATTTCATTGATCTCCTGGCGCCTCATCTCCAGGTCTTCCTCGCGCTGCTGAAGCTCGATCATTGTAGCAGCCAGCTGGTCACGTACCGCGTTGAGATTATCCTCGACTACCTCACGCCTTTCACGCTCCTCATAAAGCGGTGCCCGGCTTTCACTTCTTTTGAGTGTCTCAGCCTCTCTCCGTTGTTGCAAGTCCTCCTCCTCTAGCTTCAGCCGTTCAACTTCATCCTGTAGCGCAACCTTCTCATCCTCACGGCACTCAATAACAATGATATCCTCTTCATGCCGTACATGGAGGGCCTCGTTTTCGTCTTTCACTTCTGCAAGTGCTGTTGCTCACGTGTTATATATTCCTCCCCCTCGAGCACAGCCGTCTCGTTTCTCCCTTGGCATGTTAGAATATTTGTCTGCTGTATAAGTCGAAAAACAATCTTGGTTGCCGGCTATGTACGTGTTCGCCGCCGAGTCTGCTAGCCAGTCTGATGCAGATATCGAAATGAGCGCAACGTCGTTTAGCATAAATGCAAAATCATTTTTGTAGGCCTGCTTAGCTGCATCATTTTCCTTTGATTTATACCACGCAGGGGCCTGGCCTTCTTTGCCTCTGCCCTTTGCCCAACAATCTTTTATGTAGTGCCCTAGTTTTCCACAGTTATGGCACTTCCCCTTCGTGGCTCCTGAGTCATCACGTGACTGAGTCCGAAGAACCGTCTGTCGGCCCAATCCTGCCTGTCGGGCCCTATCTTCGTCCAGGATCCTGGCTATCAGGACATCCGACGATATTGCAACACCACCGGCGTTGACCGCGGTGATAAACGAGGACCAAGATTCCGGCAATGAGGTAAGTAGCGTACTTGAAAAATCGGTATCTGTAATCAATTGACCACGGGCATTCAGTTCTTGTCTGAGCCCTCGAAGCTTTCGAACATGTTCCTCCATGTTGGCGCCGTCCTCAGCAAAGGTATGAAAGAAGTCGCGGTGGAGATTGACGATGCCGACAGCTCCTTTAGACTCGAATATTCCCTGTAGCCTAGTCCAGATAGTATTGCTTGTCATAGATTGGTCAATATAAACCAGGTGTCCATCAGATATGCAAACTTCCTTCCTTGCCTTCTTGTCCTTTTAGCGATCGCCTGTCTCTCTGCCGCTGTTACTCTGATCGGCTGGTTCCGGTTCTACCTCGGTGCCGCTGGTGACGTCCCAAAGTTCTTGGTCATCCAAGATCCATTCAAGGCGGCGGCGCCATGCGGCATAGTTGTCCCCATTCAGCGGGTCAACTCTGAATGTATGAACTGTGCCGGCAAGAGACATTGTTGGTCGATTTGTTACTGATGTAGAAGTTCGATATAATAGATATTAGTTATGGCCGGGGCCCATAACCTATAGGTCGAAGTAGAATAATAGTCCGGGGTAGATTCGATGTCCTGACAGCGACTCTCGTCGCTGTCCTAAATACACGTTCTATCCTAATTGTATTAAGTTCCTTGTTCTATAGTTCCTTGTATCTTCCTGCTCTTGTCCGCTCCCTCTTTTGTGTCCTATACGTGTCATTATCGCATGCGTCATCAGCTTACGTTAGCAGACCGAAGTGCCGCATCGCTGCACCGTCCTTTACTCAACACTAACCGCTTAGGGTCTCTAGGAAACAACGACACCCTCCGAAGTTGTTCAACTTCAGGAATAGCATGATCACACATTCCAGACCTGTGCTTCATTAAGCAGATCATCAGAGGAGGAGCATTGAGAGAAACACGCCAATGCCCTCACCAGCGTGTGGTGGGCAGTCAAGCCTGAATGCGTCCACATAGCCCTGCATTGAAGAAGGCTCGAGGCCTTTTATATGCATCTTCAGTAGGTTTGGCTTGTGAATACGCTGTGCCCCTGAGAGGATCTCTTCACCGCGCATGAAAAAGTCGTACGAATTTGAGAGCGTCTGTAAGCATGTATTCTAGCCGCGAGGGATGAGGCCTATGGAGTCATTTGGGTCGGGCATGGCATAGAAAGGATGTAGCTCATGGGGGAACTTGTCAATGATGAAGTAGTCGGTGTCATAGTTTTCCTTGGCAACCCTTTCATCAGCAAAACGGCGCGGACGCGGTATGAGCTTATGTAACTTGTCAGTCTACAACAGGAAATTCATGCCTACCTAAGTAATTACAGGGATATGTAATCCTTTTATACCACTTGTGATACATATATAGGCATTTTAGCGATGTTATCAGACTAATCAAAGTCTTTCCTGCCGTTGCAACTCAATTCAAGAGCTTGAGAGAAATCCACAGTTCTTTTATACAACTTGTGATACATATGGGTGATAATACATGCATGGTAATTGTTAAGACTGTGAGTCGTACTGTAGTTCGGCTTTACCAGGGCCAAACTCGGGTCTTGGGACAGAGGGCTTGGCTTCAACCTCATGGGTTGCGCCCACTCAGTGTTCTGCCCTAATTCGGGAACGGTCTCAGCTATAAGCCAAGGATCGGATTTGATATCAAGCAGAAGGGTCTAGTGTATGAGAAGCTAATTCAATATCTGAACTAAGGAACTACGATACATGGACTGGGGGTCTATATAGTAAAGTCGTGTGCAGGGTCAAGAGGGATCAATGATCGGATCAACGGACAGGGGAACAAAGGGTCAGGCAAACGGGGAACTAACTAGGAAAGGAAGTCAGGGGTGATGGAAGATACGAAGAGAAACCCGAAGGAAGCCGAGTGAAACCCGAGGTTCCCAAGCGAGTACTGAAGCCGAGGCTTCTGGACCAGACTTGGGAACGGATTGTAACAGTACCTCCCCCTTATGGCCAAACCCATGATGCCATAAGTGAGATTCCGGAGATCGCTGGGTTGGGAAGGTTATGTAAGCTTTGTTTCACATTCTGTTTCTTGTCTTCTCCCATCATCATCAAAACTTCATGGATCATGTCGGACGCTCCAGAAATGAACATCGATGAGATTGAGGAGCTCGATGTGGAGCTCATGTGGGCAGAGCACAAAGCAGATGAGCGGTGGAAGGTGCTCCAAGAGAAACAACAACTTGTGCAGGAGGGCAAGGAAGCCTTGGAGAAGAAATGGCGGAGGATGAGGAGAAATCCGAGGAAGCGTGGAAGGAATGGGAAGTGCAGGCCAAAGCTGCGAGGAAAGCTGAAGAGGCATGGAAGGCCGAGGAGGCACGAAAAGCTGAAGAGCCGCGGGAAGCTGAACAGGCATGGAAAGTACAGGAGGCTGAAGAGGTGCAGGAAGCCCGGAGAGCGAAAGCTGAGGGGGCTTGGAAGGCATGGGGGATAATAGCTGAACGTGAGCACAAACAGCTAATTGCTATCCTGGAAGCTGAAAAAATCTGGCAAGCCGATGTTAATCAAAACATCCATATCCCGTCGCCTGAGCCAGTGGTCATGGATTTGGCAACCACACAAGCTCGGATTCTGGCAGTGAAGCATGCGCTGGAAAAGAATGTGGCTAAGGCGAAGCTGAGGTGCTCGGGACCGAATAAGAGAAAAGCAACCGAGGAGTCGGGTGAGGAAGAGTCAGATGAAGAGGTAAGTCCTCAGGTCGATTCGGTTCGGGTTTGACTTAATGCTTTTGTTGCAGTGCAAGCCATGCAACGCTTGCAGGTGTCGCAACACATGGTGTGTGTGCGGGCAGAAAACCACATGTCGGGAATGCATGGACTGAAAGGTCCGGTGTAGCTTCCTGGACAGGAAATGGAAATGAAAGGACGAGTAGGGAACCAAGGGACTGGGGCCGAAAAAGGCCAAAGTCGCGTCAATTGAACCATCGGGAGCCATACCGTCAGTCAACATCAGTGCTTGGCCATCGGGAACGGGAGTGAGGGGTTTAAAACCTGACAGCTTTTCCGGAGTTGAAGTATCTGGAATGCTGAGGGACTTCTTGTCCCAGCAGAACCAGCAGTTGGAGTGAAGCAACCACTTGCTTCGGGGTATCCTGGACTTTGCGCAGCGGATCGAGCGGCACAACTCCTGGATGAACAACGGCTTTGCTTGTGGACCACAGTGGTGGAGGGGGAAAAGGGGAACGAAAAGGAAGAAGAAGAGAAGAAGAAAGAAAAAGAGACAGAGGAAAGAGTGGAGGCGGGATCAGGTTTGGAGGACAGAAACAGGAATGAGGATGCAGGTAAGATGAGGGACCGGGGTTCGGATGCATAATCGGGGGATGATGGGGAAAGGGATGCGGATGGGGATGCTACTATGGAGGATAACTAGAACTAATAATGTTTTCAGTTTTTCTACCTAATGTGAATCTTTTTTCTTGGTGCTTTTTGTTTCAGAATTGGAATCAGGAACAGAAGTGAAATGAACAGACAGAGAGAAAAGCCAAGAACTAAAAGCGTAGCTATTCGGCAAAACAGCCAAGATAAACATAGCAAAGAGTGTTGTGTCTAACTAAGAAAGTGACCGTAAAATGAGTGAAAGAAATGGGAGAGCCGAAGCTCGGGTTCAAGGAACCCATGGTCCAGGATTGGCAGGGTAGGCTGAGTGAAAATCGGTCATGATCTTGGCTGCATGGCCGAGCTTGGTCGCAAGGACCCATGACGTCTCTTCATTGGTACCTTCATAACTAGCCCAATGGACAAGGTACAGGAGGTTACAGGGTCTACATCGTCGGTTGATCTTGGAATCAAGAATCTCGGAAATCTCGTACCCTGTTTCACTGTCAATTTCAACTGGGGGCGGTTGTGTAGGAACCAGCTTTCTAGTTTAAAAATCTCGAAAAAAGCATTAAAAAGTCTGTAAAAACCTTTTTCCCATCTTAACGTCAGCCAATACATGCAGCTTTGATGGGGAACTGTTTTTAGAATATTCCTTGAATTTTCTTGCATTTTTCGCCAATTTTCCTGACCTCCTTGGCTCAAAACTGCTTTATTGTGTTTGACAAAGGCTATGAACCCATGAGAGTCCATAACTTTGTCATCGGCGCTCAATTTCGAACTCCGACCGGAGCGATCCTCGAACGCGCTTATTCAGAGCCGCACGTCCTCAAACACCCACAACTCCGACACTTTGGCTCTTTCAATCTCAGCTGGTGAGATTGGGAATATCCGGTGCAGCTTACACAAGCCTGTACACTTAAATATAGTTCAAACCCAGCAGACACATGACTTGCCTCATAGCAACCATGGCTGTGTAAGGCTGTGTGCAAGACTGCCCAATGATATGCAGAGCCAAAACTAGGGTGCATAATCAAGCAATCTTATTGGATGCTGAGCCTCCAAGCTTAGTGCCACAACCCCTGAAATAGGACCCTTGACATCATAGGGCTGTGCAGGGCTATGCAGGGCTATGCAAGGCTATGCAGGGCTGTGTAAGGCTATGCTGGGCAGTGCAAATCAGAGAAGGTGATTGGCTATCTATTCTTAATTTCCTTGCACAAACACACCACTATAGTTACGAGGGTGTGTTTTAGCTGCGCAAATATTTACTTATGACATCACTCGCCTAATAGATAGAAGCTCCCCATTTTACGTAATCCTGTGTAATTTACAATATAAAAGGAGGCCATTCTGACCCCCTAGGAGAATAATCCAATCTAGCAATCTACTGCTTCTATCCTACACGTGACTCGTGTGACTTGCATCTTACTAAGCTGCTAACCCCAGCTAGGGTTATTCACTTACTTTAGTGTCTAATTCCTTGTTAAGTAGATACTTTTCTGCTTAGCCACCTAGACTAATCCTCCGGGTGTAATTCTACAGAGTGAGTCTGTCAATTGATAGTCTTGCCATTCGCACTCCAATACCCGAGAGAGTTGATCAGTTGATTTTCCTGGTTAATATCTTTCACAAGTCAATTCCTGTTACTTGTAAAAGCCGCTTTAGATTCTATTCTTTGCCTCTCGTTTTATTGCTGTGCGCTGGTAGATTATCAGGGCAGTCCATTTATAAACTCGCCTGCTAAGTACATTCCTTTATATTTTGGAATACGCTTGGACCCCGATAGTGTCCTTGAACCTACAGTCTTTTAGTTTATTGTTCAGTGCTGCTAAGAAACGCATTGCCTTCCATCCGTATTAACTTGGACTAGTTTTTACGCGGATTGCAACCAAGGTACAAATATTAAATTATTTCCGGAGTTGTGCTGCAGCATTGTTTAATATTCTTTGAGTCTCGTAAACGACACGTTCTGATAGATTGAAGTGTTAGCAATAACACCAAAGTCTTGAAGGGTTCCAAAACAGTGGTGGAGACTGAACCCAAATTGGAATGGTGTTCGGGATTGCGGGTTTGAGCATGGAGACGTGAAAGACCGGGTAGACTGCCTGAAGGCTATCCGGCAGGCGTAGAATGTAAGCTTGGGATCTGGCCTGGCCAATAATCTCAAAGGGACCGAGGTACTTCTCAGCCAGCTTCTTCGAGGGCCAGGTTGTCCGGAAGAACTGCACTTTTACAAACATGGAGGATCCTATCGCAAACTCGGGAGCGGGAGCGCAACCTGTGTCAGCTGAGACCTGATACCAAGATTGAGCAAGTTTAATTTGCTCCTTCAGGGTAGCATGTAGCTTGTCAAGGTCAACTGTGAAGTCTTGGGCTCGGGAGGATGCGAGGTCCCGTTCAGGGTGAACCATGAGGCTCGGGTTATATCCCTTGTTGGCAAAGAAGGGTGAGATGCCGGTAGTTGCACTCGGAGCATTGTTGTATGCAAACTCGGCAAGTGGTAGCAACTCGGACCAATTGTCCTGTTGGTAGATGCAATACACACAAAGATACTGTTCCAGAGTTTGGTTTACACATTTGGTTTGACCATCGCCTTCGGGATGATATCCCGAGGTGAAATGCAGTTTCATGTCGAGAGCCTTACCGAGGGAATGGAAAAAGTGTGAGATGAATTCCGAACCTCGGTCGGATGTCACATGACTAGGGACACCCTGCTTCGAGAACACATGCAAGGCAAACAGGTGGGTGAGGTCTGCGGATGTGACTGTGTTGTAAGTCGGGATAAATATGCTCTGCTTGGTTAAGCGGCAAAGTACTACGGAGGATGTTTATAAATGTCACATATATGTATATATAACTTAGCTCATCTATATTTCATAAAATATATCACAATTGAGGCAGTTGCCAGCACCTGTAAGGCATGCTTAATCCTAGCCCCAGCGCTCCTTGAACCAGAGCCACGACAACACCCTACTTTCCCATGCCCTCCAAGCTCAAAAACTCGCCATATCTTCAACACTCCAAATCCACATTGATCAACTAGTTCACATCCTGCAGCAGGACAGCGGCATCCAGCTACCAGAACGATGCCGAACCAGGCAGTCTCAGGACCCGCCAAAAAACCGCCATCCCAGCGGCATACCCCAGCGGTCACAGACAGTCACGCACTCCGCTCGGGCTCACAGACCGCAAACAGGAGCGATGGACCATCCCTGCCAAGGGAAGCGACACAATCCCCAGAGGAAGCCCACCAATACCTACTCAACAAGCGGCTACTCCCAGAGAGACAATCCATATCACTCCACAGCCTAGCCACAGCATTGCTACACCTTGTGGAGGCTCAAGCATCAATACCGAAGACAATGGAAGAAGGTATCAGAGCAGTTGCCACATTAATAACTGACTTAGCAGAAAGAAACATTGTGGCCAAAGTAGCCACCACAGTCAAGGAACACCTGTGCGGGATGAACGACATCCTAGCACCTGTGATACAGAGTATACAAATGGCAACAACGACAATCAGGAGCTCCACTAATAGCCTGGCAAGCACAGTAGAGGAATTGAGGCAAGAGAGTGATGGGATGGCGCAGCGTATTATAGACGCGGTCGCAATACAAGTACCCTCCCAAACAGTGCAAGACAAGGAACGGGCACCACCAAACAAATTGCCGAGATATCCGATGTACGCAGCAGCTCTGGCGGCATGCGTGACGAAGCCTGTCAGTCTCCAGTCCAGTACCCTCGCCAGATGCGACCTCCGTGCCAGGCAGATAATGATTGATAGAGTGCCAGAGGCCACAGATGCCAATCAAGTTATCAGAGAAATGGATTGGGAAGACGATGACCAGGAGAATCCAAGAGTAGTTGGCGTACAGAGGCTCCCAAATGGCGCATTCTACCTAGAGTTTCAAACAGAAGAAGCGGTGGAGCAACTACAGGACCATCAGACCACCGCCACCTTCCTATCCAAATTCAGCCAAACCTCAGCCATCAAGCCCAACAATTATTCAGTAATAGCCAAATTCGTACCGATCCGATTCAATCCAGACTCGCGATCCGACCTGTCAGACATTGAAGGCGCCAACAGTCTGGAGAGAGGGGACATCATCGCCGCCAGGTGGATAAAGCCCCCAGGGAAACGGATGCAGACACAGTCGACTGCGCACATGACCATACAGCTGCGAAACCGCATGGCAGCAAACACGCTCATCAGATGCAGGATACTCATCACGGGCACTAGGATGACAGTAAGGAAGATGCTACAGGCGGCCAGAAGGTGCCTAAAGTGTCAGAAGCTAGGGGTGTCCCACATGGCGGCGAAATGCCCCCAACCCATAGACACCTGCGGAACATGGCAACACAGGACACAGAACGGTAGAGTGCGGGGTGACTAACCCCAAGATATACAGATGCACCAATTGCAAGGATGTAGGGCACGTGTCCTGGGACCAGGAATGCCCCCAGTTCAAGGAGCATACCCAGCGGATTCAACTTAGATACCCTGAAACTGACATGAGGTTTTTCCCTTCTAGCAAGGACCCACGGTCCTGGGAGGAAACCCACACCTGGCAGGAACTCAAACACAATCATCCTCACCCGACAGTGCACCCACGTTTCCGCCCTGCAGCCAGTGCTGCGACAGGCAGCCTGGACCCTCACCCGACATACTGGAACCAACCACGAAGCGGCCCCCCTCCCCAATTGCACAGGGCACGATCCACCAACTGGGGCAACCGAGCAAGGAGCACGTCAACCACCCGTCAGCAGTCACTAGACGAGCTAGGGTTCGGGTCGAGCATCAACGGCAGAATTTCACCCTCACGACCCCCCCTCCATGAGTAGTATGACCGCAAGTGGCAATCTCACGACACTGAACATATGGCAGCAAAACCTCAACAAATCAGACGTGGCACAACAAGATCTCATCAACTCTACGGACACAAATGTATTGCAGGTACAGAGCCACCGGTCACTGCTACACGAGCTAATGCGAGCTCACAACCTTGCACCTGGAACGGTCGAAACGATACACCCAGCATGGCACCACCCATCCTGGCGCCCACCGGTGCAAACCAGCATAGCTAGTTCAGAGGAGGCAGCGATCACCGACGACAGCAAGGACACGTCCATGGTAAAAATCTATGTGGACGGATCCAGCTGTGAAGGAGGAGTTGGGGCCGCCGCAGTCCTGTTCAACAATGGCACACAGAGGAGAGTACTTCAATACTATTTAGGAACTGACCAAAGCCACACAGTCTACGAGGCAGATAGTGAGAATGATCCTCGCGGCCACTATGCTGCAGGAATACGAATTTCTAGATGGGGTAACCATCGGCATTGACAACCAGGTGGCGATCAAGGCAATCAGCAGCCGATGAAGTGGGCCAGGACAGTATTATTATAATGTTAGAAGTGCTTTAGGCATGCGCATTGACTCGAGCGCAGAGGCAGACTCGACTCGACTCGTGGTGCGCTTTGACTTGAGCGCAGAGGACTGCGGCTTGTGACTCGAAGCCGGATGGCTGAGATTCGTGTGTCATTTCTACAGTACATGTAATGCGACTTATACTACTGTGATAGGAGGTTTGATACAGGCTAAGTAGATGCTGAACTATGCAGCCTGCTCCCTACAAATGCGCCGGGATCTGCATCTCCGGTTTTGGCTAATGTATTGATACTCGGATCTCGTTGCACGCGTGGTGCCTTGGCTCGGCTTCGGTGGCTCGTGCGATCCAGCATGCATGCTGGATAGCCTCGACTCGTAACTCGTGTATACGCACGTATGTGCGCCTCGGTAAATTACCTTGTGGTTACAACACTCCCCCTCAAGCTCTATCAACTCCGAAAGATTGAGGTTTTGATGGAGTTTGTACAGAAATGGAGCGCTGTTGAGCAAGTAGTGCAGCGAGTGGTGGCATGTGATCGATGTAGGCAGGAGGTAGTGTCGTGAGAATAGAGGTGTCGAAAGGAAGTGAAAACGTTGATGGTAAGCCATGAAGGATAGAAAGAGCGGCGGTGTTGGCATGAGCTTGGGGTTTAGGATCGCTGCGTTCGACGATGATGGTGGTAACAGAGTGAACGATGTGATATGAACAGGACGCGGTGGCGGTGTGAGTGAACAAGTGGGAACGGACATGGGCGAGTGGTGGCGTGGGATGCACAGAAATGGTGTTGAAAGGGTGACAACAGAACGGGGAAAAAGAATGTCTAGGCGTCGGTTTCAGGGCTTAGAGGCTATGGGCATGGAGTAGGAAGGCATGGGAGGCCCAATTGGTCTGGCGGTGGCTGTGTGTGCGAAGTATGTGCGAAAAGGTACTGGTGGCAGTCGAAACGGTGTGAGGGGTTGGCGCACGGCGAGTACCTCACGGAAATGGTCATGGGGAGTCAGGATGCGCAGGGAAGGGTGCCCTGGACAGGGTTCTGCGTGATGGAGGGCCTTAAGGCGGTCCTGAAGCGTATGGGTGCCTGGAGAATCGAATGGCGGCTTCAGATGGAAAGATCGATGGAGAAATCGCCAGCGGCAATGTAGGATGTGCGTAATGGGGACCTGGAGGTCGGTGTGGCCTCTAGGGGTGATAAGGTTCGTGTCTGGGTGTGTGAGGGGGGCGATGGAGTGAGTGGGGGCCGCGGGCACGAGTGGATGTAGCTGCGTGCCCGGCGCGGCTTACAACGCCTCCAGATGGGTTTGGGGACCTATTAAGATCCCCTAGAGGTGGATTCAGGTCCTGCCTGGGCTGCAAAAAAGGTGCCGTTCACGACGTTGGGTGTGAAGCTAGGGAGTGTAGAATTCGACTTCTGGGTCTGTGAGCGACTTTGAGCACTGAATCTCGATTGAAACTCATCGGATTGTGTAGGATAATTGCGATTGACTCGAAAGTCGCATCTGCTGCTGATTATGCTCGCATCGGGCGGCCCTGTGATCAGACTCCTCTGCGTTGTCCCTTCAAGGTGGATACACGCAGATATGAGTGTGCGTCATAGTTGCACTCAGACAGGGGTAAGTGTCTGCATCGTGGGTGGTGGGAGGCCGTCGTTGCACGGATCGTCGATGGGTGTTGCTTTTGATGTTACTCGGTGTCGTTAGGTAGGATAAAGGGGTAGTGACTCAATGAGACACTGGTCATGACCTGTCTATTTCTCTTACCCCACTGTCTCTATGCTCCCTCCCGTCACTCCCTAGCATCTTCGCCAGAGTTCGCCGCACCCACCGACCACTCCCCCTCTACGTCCACTCTACCTGCTGTTCGCCCCATTCTCATGTTTCTTAACATTCTCAGAAAGTTCGGAGGAACTTTCTCCCGATGTTGCCCCTCTGGCGAGGAGCCCAGGCGAAGCCAGATCAGGCTGAAACACTTCGGACCCTTCCAACCTAGACGCGCGCATGAAAGCGGGTGCATTGATTAGGGAAACGAGCAGTGCTTGCAACTTCGGAGGCAAGGTCGGAGGCGGAGGCGAAGATGCCGTAGGCGAGGTCGAAGTCGTAGCCGAAGCTGAGCGGGCTGACATCGCCGTGGTCACTGGAGTCGTAGTTAGGTCGATGGTCTTGAAAGTAATACTGCCCAATACCCAGTCAATCGACGGATTGTAGCGGGTGAGCCAGTTGTGGCCAAGTATCATCGAGCAACTCGAGTCGAGCGAGGTTACGTAGAAGGTAACCCATTGTTGTTCGCCAGTCGGAAAGCGGATGCAGAGGTCTAGAGCTTGGGTAATGGTAGTGTTAGTACTACCGTCAAATAGTTTCAGAGGTATAGGGGAGACTGGATAAGCAGGCATAGAGTACTTCTGGACAAATCTGGATTCAATAAAACAATCTGAGGACCCGCAGTCAACTAATGCAACAAAAGCGACGTTGGGGAGCGAAGGCGAGGTTAAATCTACATTAAGGGAATCTTTGGACAATGAATGAGAAGCGGCACTGAGTCTGAGCACATGGGTGAGGTTACCGCAATCCTCAGATCATGTGGTTCCGAGGTTGCTACCTATTTTTTCACCTCTGTAATGGAGGCCGAAGTCCCCTCGTTAGGGGTCTTCGCTGCCCGACCTTTAGAACCGCTACCGCTGGTAGACTTGTTCTTCGGGCAGTCCTTGACGATGTGGCCTTTGGTGCCGCAAAGCAGACAAAGGCCTTGGTCGACCCGACGTTGGCGCTCCTCGGGAAGTAGTTTGCCATCCTTCCCGAGTTTGCTCGAAATGTCGGGCTGACCCTTGTTGTTCGAAGAGTTATTGTTGGAACCCTTGCCGTTGTTGTTAGTCTTGTTGCGGTTCTTATTGTTATTAGAACCGCTGAACGACTGGTTGTTGTTAGTGGCATTGCTGCTGGACTGATTAGCAGTGCGTGCCGGCTGGGAGCTACGACCATTGATCATGGCGTCATATTCCTTACGCTCCCAGTAACGGCTGTCGCATTCCAGCGCGAAGTTCCTAAGCTTGGCGAGGCTGCGGAATCGAGGGAAGTGAAGCAAGTTGTCCTTGATTCTTTTGGCCAAGCCCTTGTAGGCGAAGTGTCGGAGGGCCGCATCGTTCCACTGAGTCCGAGTCGAAGCTCGGGCGAAATCGATAAAGAATCGCGCGGCCTTGTGGTGCTCTTTCATAACGATTTTCTCGAGGTCAATCTCGGCTTGGGCGGCCTTGTCGTATGGCCTGAAGTTGAGCTCGAGCTCGGCCTTGAAGCTGTCCCAGTCCTCGAGCCAATCTGGCTCGGGTTGCACTTCGCCGAGGATCGCCGGCTCAAAATACTGTAGAGCTGAGCCGGACAGGTAAGAAATAGCTTA
Source organism: Gautieria morchelliformis (assembly GCA_015179125.1). NCBI lineage: Eukaryota > Fungi > Basidiomycota > Agaricomycetes > Gomphales > Gomphaceae > Gautieria > Gautieria morchelliformis. The sequence goes on along the minus strand of WHVA01000061.1, from coordinate 2,190 downwards.
CTGCACCTTCGAGGCCCCAGTTTTGAAAGCTGTGGGGCGATCTCGGAAGTTGAGTACGCATTGAAGGAAGAAGGTGCGAAGCTTGGCCTGGTCAGTACCGTCATAACTATCCGGTTCCTTGACCTTGGCTCGTGCTTCGGACTCGCGAGGTTTTGTGAGTTTGATGAACACTCGACGCATAAGCTCGTTGTCCTCGAGGTCACCGAGGTCCTCGGGTCGCAGGTTGGGGAGGTCCTGATCGTTGTCAGAACTTCCCGAGCCATTACCTGGATCACCTGAAGGATCACCGGGGTTAGCCCTACCTTTGCCTTTGTTACTAGGCTCGGCGGGGTCTGCGAGGGGTACCCCCAGAGACGGTGGTGAGTCATCGGGGGCTTCCGAGAAATGTCGTTGTTCTGATATACCCCGAAGGGTGCGAGAACGGGTCATTATGGACATAGTGAAGAAAAGGGATACGTAGGGTGTAAGGAGTCTGAAAATACTGTTACGATACGATCCATTGTAAGGTTGACCGAGGTCGGGAGCGAAGCCCGAGGTAAGGTCCGAGGTCACGAGGCGAGGTTTGGATGGGGAAGTCGGAGAGGGACTTGGCTTCAGCTTATGTGCTGCGCCGACCCTATGCACGAGGTCCAACTTCGGAGGCAAACGAATAAGAGGCGAGGTTTGGCTTAAGAGGCGAGGCGTAGAAACTAGCTAAGGATCGAAGGGATATGATAGTTGATTTTCAGACTGAGGAGTAGGAATGCATACAAGGGGGTTATATACGGGCGAGGGTGCGAGTCAGGGGCGAACATATTAGTGGAGGTCAGGGCGAGGTCAGGAGGCCGAGGTCAGGGCAAGGTAATATACGAATGATGTGTGATGGAGCGGAATCAGTAACTAAGGGGATACGGGCATGGGATCAAGGTCGGATATGAAACTCAAGCTCGGGCTCGGGCGCGGATATGGATCATATGTACTCGGGCACGAATATCACACGGCTCGGGCTCGGAAGAAGGTTTTACCGGTAAGTAACCGGCCAAAGGCCGGGTTCTTACAACCTGGCCTTCTCTAGCAAGGTATTTTTCGAGCCTTTCCTCAGCCTTTTCCACTTGTGCCTCCTCCACATCAGTGAGAGTATGGCCAACAGGGAATGTTGGAGGATCAGGGGGCTTAACAGCAACTCCCTCTATGTGTCTCAATAGATTCTTCGACTCGAAATAGCTTTGGAGGGTTGCACGCCATAATGGCCAATTACTTCCATCTGTGGCAAGCTTCTCCACTCCTAGCACCTTTGTAGATTGTTCTCCAGGGCCCATAACCATGTAGGAACTCGGTTTGGGCAAGTAGGAAGTTATATGCCAGATATGAATGATGGGACTTGCAGGAGATTAATAAACTATTTAATGTTCTCCTCAGTGATAGTCAACACTCGTAATATAAAGAAATGCTACCTATTTAATGTTCTACATGTTTTTTCAGTTTCATACTATGAAAGTACACTATTAAACTCACCTCCTCAGTGATAGTCAACACTGAGGAGGGGAGGCTGCGCATGGGCTTGTTTCACTCGCATATACGAAGTTCCGGCACTTAAGCGCCCTTGAGGCACTGGTGTGCCGTGCTAAGCGCCCATAGAACGTAACACGTTAGTGAACAGCTGCAGCTCAAAAAGGAAACTTGTCCACAAGCACCCACAAAGGGTCGGTTGGACAGAACATGAAAAGGAGTAGTAATGCAGCCTCGAAAAAATCAAAGAAAATTGTGAAAGGCATAGAATGAATGTCAGCATAGTTTCAGGTCAAAATCAAGAGAAAGAACAACAGAAATGTTAGGTTTGGAGTCTGGTGCACATATGCACCCAACAAGGGGTGGCAGCGACAACATAGCGCTTCGGAAGGTGTTTCTCCCAAGGGCGGATGCGGGATGGGGTGTCGGATTTGGTTTTTGTTTGACTTTATCCGGTGGGTCTGTACGAAGTGAGGGGAGTGGGGGCTTTTCATTCTCTACTTCAAGACAGGCAAACCGGTTATGTACAGGCAGCAGGGGCACACATCTCACCCACTGCGCGTCACAAAATCCGACGCATCCTCCGCTTCCGGTGGACCATGTTCCGCATTTTCGGAAATTCCTTCCGCAGTGGGCACTCCGCTTATGTCTGCGAGTGCGAGGAACTCTGGAAGGAACTCAAGTTTCTCCTCTGTGGTCATA